>OY978506.1:10448432-11048432 GCA_963854855.1 Nasturtium officinale
TGTGGGCGAATGAAGACGCAGAGAATCTAGAGTTGTTGGATCTCGAAGTAGCAGAAGCTCGATCGATGAAATTTCTGGTGGAAGCAGGGCTCATGTGAGGAGAGTAAGAGGGAGAAGATAAACAAGGTTCACTGGAGGAGGAGGATATATGCGGCCGGAACAGCCGCGGCTGTAGCTCCGGTGGCATCATTGTCGCCGGAATTTTTCCTTTGGAATACAGATTGATCACCGTTTACCGATTAAGAAAGGATCTGTGTTAAAAAAAAAAAAAGGATATGTGTTAATTTCGCGGAAACGGTGACGTGTCCGGAAGAGTAACAACCCTTGGATCTGACTAGTGGGACCCCCTCAATCCTCTAGCTTTCGTAGGTCCGCATCCATAGAATAGTGACTCAAGCTAAATGTAAACGATGTCCTTCGCTATGTTTGCCATTAAGGACTGACAAGTGAAAACACGACTACGTCCGAGTCGCTAATTTTCTTCCCTAATTAATTTTAGACTTATAAACTCTTAAGCATCTAAATCATTTTCAGTTTTATAACATTTTCTATGTATAGTATAGTATATTGTTAGACCATAAAAGGGTCGTTAATTTTTATACCCCTTTTCAATCTTTATGCCCCTCGACATGAAATGATAAAAATACCCTTCATTTTTATTTAAAATTGTTTTCAACTCGTCCAGTACAACTGACTACCAGTCATACCCAGTCATATCATATACCTTGTACAACTGACTAGCAGTCGTACCCAATATGCCCGCAATATCCTCTAGTCGTACCCACTTGTACCCAGTCATACCGGATACATGGTACAACTGACTATTAAATCCGCAATAAATCCCTAGTCGTACCAGTTGTACCCCAAATCCCAGATTCGAACTCGAGTCATGCGTACGTGCGCGGAAGATCCCGAACCACTGGCCTACCGTGTTTTTCTTAATATCGTATACATTATATATATATACATATTTAATCGATTTTCGAAATTCATTAAGGGCAAAATTGTCTTTTCATCAGGGGCATTTAAGATTGATTTGTTGACCAATGGGGGATATGAGCAATTAACGATTTGTAGAACATCGATCGCAGGAGGATATTAATGGACTTATAATATTTGATAGATCAGGAAATCAGTTGTATACGTGTTTTTTTCCGAATGTCTGATTTGATTTATGATATAAAAAAGAATATTACATAATCAACAAACAGAAATCTCCTTAGATGTGTCGTAATAGAAATATTGGAAGTGTGATTCGTCCACCTGCAAATATGAACTAATATATGATTGAGATGTGCATTTTCTCTCTGTTTGGATAGAAGATCGGTGAGTTATTTGCAATCTCTTTTCATAGTTATTTGTCGATAACCTCTAAACCATATTGCTTGTAAAGCGTGAAGAATAGCAAGAGCTTCTGTTTTTAATGAATTATTTATCTCCTTGTCTCAGTTTAGAAGATCCCAAACATTGTGTACGTGTTTATTGTAGAAAAGATACACAAATCTTAAAATATATAGCTATGTTATACATATATATATATGTATATATTATTACGGGGTTTTGTTTGTGATTAATTAATTATTTTTTTCCCCTCTCCTTCAAGTCTCACACATTATGTAACAGCGGGTTTATCGGCTGGAATGTAGCTCACGAGGCTCCCACGACGGAGTTTTCGGACTAAGAAACTTGGAAACAACGTGCGCCTCCAATATCTTCAAGGCTTCTTCATTCGTCACCGACCTCGGAGTCTTGTATTGACTCAGAAAAGACCCTCGAGACAGGAAGAAATTCATGAGCTCGTCGAAAGCGCCAGGCCTAACAGTTTTAATCTCAAGTGATCCAATGACCTTATCATTCTTTCGTCCTTTTCGGTACACAGAATCAAGAGACTCCTCAACGGTGAGGCAGCATTCCTCCAAGACATTGCGGCCCGGCTCGAGCTTCACATTCTTGAATTTGCTCCCGAGTTCCCAATAGAGTACGTAGTGCCCTGGTAATGAGGAGAACTCAACACAGCTAGTGAAATCCATGAGCAAGAGGTCATGTGGCTCGAGCAAGAGACTAGCATTTTTCACTGCCTTGAGGAGGTCTTCTTCGTAGCTCTTGTTCAAGTCGATGCTCAGTACAACTTTCTCTCTTCCCACGAAATGAAATTGCGGCGCATTATTGTAGAACCCAGTCACTCGTAAAACATCCCCTAAACGGTACCTATACAGACCTGTTAAACCATACACACACCTTGTGAGAAACATCATATATACATAGATATTTGACACACGTTATGAAAACAAAACAGAGAAAATCTAAGACTTTTTAGTCATACAAAATTAAACCCTAAAACTATTTATTTTGAAACGGAGAATAAAAGCAAATTACCAGAAAACGTTGTCACAAGAAGTTCATAATCATGGCCAATTTTAACATCGACAAAGATCGACGACTAAAGGTTTCTCTGAAGGATCATGACCGGCTTCTTGACTGTCTTTTACAACCTCCATGAACTCAAAGTACCCCACACTTGGAATGATGGTGTACGACACATCACTAGGCTTAGACAGAGGATTGAGATTGATTCCGATGAAACATTCAGAGCTGCCATACCACGATGAAACCAAAGGAAGATCACCGCCATAGAATTCCAGCAATGGAATGTACTGTGCCATAGTGCCGGTAACAACAACCTCGATGCATTTTGCTTTTGGCCATAACCTAGTCACTATTGCCTCCCATGATGTTTTACTGCATTCTTGCTCGACCAGTCTCGCTAGGTCAGGATTTGGAGCAGTGAGGAACTTACCGATTCCTGAAGCACATTGAGCGTCAGTGATCCAATCGCTGAGACGGCCAGTCCTTATGTTAGAGCATAACTCATGCCAATGCTCTTCCAAAAACTTGATTACTTTAAGGAATGAAGAAGCATAGGGTGCACCAAGGCGTGTTACATTTTCCCGTTGTAGAAGACCACAAAGCAATTGGCAGTACATTCCCTGATTAGTGTCTTCACAAATAAAAATCGCATGCGGGCTTATCTGTACCCGATCCCTGTAAATCAGTTAACAACACACAATAAAAAATAAATAAATAAACACTCTCAAAGAAGCGTCAGGCTCTTTGGTGAAACCCGAACAAACACTAGCAAATAGTGAATTATGTAATGTTGGAACAGAAGCTTCATTTATTTTACCAAAGAAACGAGTTGGTTGGGTTCACGCTTTTCAAAACACAACTTATCATAAACCGGACTATCAACCCAGAGGCAGTCTCACTTTCTCGTGTCACGAAATAAAACATGAGAGTAGACTGATGGGTCGATCACAGATGAGATCATAGGACTCTCCATCAGCGATACGATCGATATAAGACCGATAATCTTCGTAGGTGACAATGGGTAGATTTTTCTTGAAGCTTTTCTTGTCGAGTTGACCATTGAGTAAACCTCTTATGTACTCGGTCTGAGCATTACGTGTAAGTATTGCTTCCAACACAGAATCTTGAATCTGCTTTACGTTGGTCGTCACATCTTCAAGGAGAGATATGGCAGCTATTGGGTTTGTTGGATCAAACCTTGGCAACATGTTTGCTAGTTTTTGATTATCTGCAACAACAATAACAAAAATCAGAACCCTAATTATCTCTTTTATAGTCTAAAGCAAAGTCTTACCACTTGTGGAACACGAAATTGCTTACAAAAGAGTGAAAAAAAAAACCTCTGTTCTGGCGAAGTGGATAAGCTCTTGCCACTCTTTCTCTACGCTTTAACACTTTGGAGGAGCGATTAGAGGGAGCAGAAAAAGGGTGTGGTGTGTCGAAATGTTCGAGTGCCGGAAATTCTGGATGAGTGAGATTCCGAGAGGAGCGCGGAGACAAGTTAAGCATTATGGGTTCTATTGATAATAATCAAATTTTGATATTTTCCCAAATTTATATAAAGTTATTAAATATCCAGCCTAATTATAAGTTTGGTCCCAGCCTTATTATCAGTTTGGTCCCTGCCTAATTGTGATTTTGACCCCCAACACATAAAAATACGTGAAAGTCATCCAAATGTAAAAGAATCCAATTAATTTGACCAAATTCCATTGTAATAGTGAGCAATAGGATTGTAGACTATTTTTTTTTTTTTTTTGTATGGTTAGTTGAGTTTTGGGTTGTACATTTTTCTATCAGAGTTGCATTGCCTATTTCAAATGAAAATCGAACCAAAGATATAAAATAATGCAATATTTTTTTAAAAAAACCTAGATAATACCATTAATCGATTATTGACTATTCTTTTACCTTCTTTTTTCGTCTCTTGAATCATCGTTTTTATTTGTTCTGGAAGAAACTATGGCTTAAAATTTAAGGTAGAAATTTATATACTCGGTATCATGAGAAAATTTTCATAAAGATACATAAGTTACTTATTTTTATTATTTTAGAAAAACACAAACACAACACAAGATACTAATTCTTCAAAAGGTTTTTTCCTCTGCTCTCACGTCTCACAGATGATGCGATGGCAGTTTTATCGACTGGAATGCAGCTCATGTAGCTCCCACGAAGGAATTTTCCGACTAAGAAACTTGGAAACAACGTTTGCCTCCAATATCTTCAAGGTTTCTTCACTTGTGACCGACCTCGGCGTCTTGTACTGACTCACAGAAGAGCCTCGAGACAAGAAGAAATTCATGAGCTCATCAAAAGCGCCAGGCCTAACAACCTTAATCTCAAGTGGTCCAATGTTCTTATCATTTTTTCTTCCTTTTCTGTACACTGCGTCCAGAGACTCCTCCACGGTGAAGCAGCATTCCTCCAAAACATTAGGGTCGGGCTCGAGCTTTGCGTTCTTGACTTTTCTTCCAAGTTCCCAGTAGAGCACATAGTGTCCTGGAATAGAGGAGGAGTCTACACGGCTAGTGAAATCTATGAGGATCATATCGTGTGGCTCGAGCAGGAGCTTTGCGTTTGTCACTGCCTTGAGGAGATCTTCTTCGTAGGTCTTGTCCATGTCGATGCTCAGAACAACTTTCTGTCTTCCCACGAAACGAAATTGTGGCGCATTGTTGTAGAAACCAGTCACTCTTAAAACGTCCCCCACACGGTACCTATACAGACCTGTAAAATCATATGGTAGATCTTGTGAATTCATATTCAGACAACGTTTTGAATGTGTATTTTGTCTCCCATCGTTTTCTCAAACAAAGACTGCAATAAATTTTAAATTCTAAAACAGACATTTATAAAAGTAAACAAAAAAAAACACTTACCAGAAAACGTTGTAACAACAGGTTCATAATCATGACCGATTTTAACATCGACAAGATCAACGACCAAAGGATTCACTGCGGAGTCATGACCAGCTTTTTGAATATCTTTCTGGACCTCTAAGAACTCGAAGTATCCCATACTTGGAATGATGGTGTACGACACATCACTAGGCTTACACAGAGGACTGAGATTGAGACCCATGAAACACTCGGAGCTTCCGTAAAATGATGAAATCAGAGGAAGACTGCCACCATAGAATTCCAGCAATGGAATGTACTGTGCCATGGAGCCGGTAGCTATGGCCTCAATGCATTTTGCTTTTGGCCATAGTCTCCTCAATATTGCCTCCCATGATGTTTTACTGCATTCTTGCTCGATCAGGCTCGCTAGTTCCGGATTTGGAGCGGTGAGGAACTTACTGATAGCTGAAACACATTGGACTTCTGTGATCCAGTCGCTGAGACAGCCAGTTCTTATGTTTGAACATAACTCAAGCCAGTGATTTTCCAAGAACTTGACTACTTTGAGGAAGGAAGAAGCAAAGGGTGCACCAAGGCGCGTTACATTATCTCGTTCTATAAGCCCACAGAGCAATTGGCAGTACATACTCTGAGTAATGTCTGCACAAGTCGCAATCGCATGAGGGCTTATCTGAAATCTATCCCTGCAAATCACATAACAAACACAATTAAGAAACATTTTTCAAAAGAAATGTGGGAGCAAAGGTTTTAGTGATTTACCAAAGAAATGAGTAGGTTGACATCACGCTTTTCAAGATACAAGTTATCATAGTCCTGACCATCAGCCCAGAGGAAGTCTCGCTTTCTCTGGTCACAAAAAAGAAGACGAGAGATTTACCTTCGCTAAGCCCTTGGATGTGCCTGCAAACAGTAAGAACAATAATTTTTTTAGTTTTACTACTAACTCTTTTTGGTATCAACAAAACAGACACAACTTGGAGTTTGGAATTTTTTTTACCTGTGGAGTAAAGGTGCACAGAGAGATGAAAACGTTATCCTCTGTTCAAATTCCTCTGCTGTCATAGGAATCAACTTTGGAACTCCCCCTGAAGTTCCCGAGCTGCAAATACAATCGCTTCCTTAAATACCATCTCATTTGAGGTTTATGTAAGAGTCTAGATTTCGAGTATCTTCTAAAAATATAGTAAACAATTGGTCTATTCTTTGAAATCGTGCGAAACTTTACAACGCCAAGCTTTGAAACTGTTTTAATTGTCACATATACACATAGCAGAAAAAATGTATAAAATATTCAAAAAATGATGGATCGTTTTGAAGGTACCTGGTCAAGAGTACACTGATGGGTTGATCACAGATAAGATCAAAGGACTCTCCATTAGCGATACGATCGATATAAGACCTAATGTCTTCGTATGTCACAACGGGTAAGTTCTGCTTGAAGCTTTGCTTATCGGTTTGACGGTTGAGGAAACCTTTAAGGTACTCTGTTTGAGCATTACGTGAAAGTATTGCTTCCAATACGAAATCTTGAATCTGCTTTACGTTGGTAGTTACATCTTCAAGAAGAGACAGACATGATTCTGGTTTCGTTGGATCGAACTTTGGCAACATGCTTTCTTTCGGCTTTTTTATTATTATTGACTACAACAACATAACATTAATAAACAAAAAGCAAAACCCCAATTCTAAGTCTTTAAATTATCACGAAATAGTTACAAAATACTAGTGAAGAGCAAACCTGTGTTCTGGCGAGGTGGATGAGCTCTCTCTCTCTCTCTCTCTCTCTCTCTCTCTACGCTTGAAACTTTGGTGGAGAGATAGGAGAAAGCAGACAAAAGGGGCGTGGTGTGGCGAAATGTTGTGGATGAGTTTCGGATTGATAAAGATTTTCTTTTTCTTTTTCAAAAAGATGATTTATTTAAAAAAGGATGAAAATCCAACCTATGGTTAGCTGAGATGACTAAAAGAGGAAGACCAAAAAAACTGTTATTTGATTAATTAAAGGATACGATTACAATTCATCTTTAAATAGAGACAGCTCAGCCTCAGAGATTGTCAAACACACATTTTCTCCTCGCTTGAGATTGCCGATGTTTCACCATATCCTTTGTCACAACAACCATTCCTTGATCTTCGGTTCATACACCGCATGTCACAACCAAATCCTTACAACAAACAGCCATTCTTTGATCTTTGGTTGCTTTAGGGTTTTGCTGAGCCACCACGAGGAGATAAATAGCTGTTAATGGAGATCAATGACGCGTTGTAATTTTGAAATTATGATTAAACTTTTGTTTTTTTTTTGGGTCCTCGAGTGTATAATTATTCATGTCACTTCCCCCAAATGTTTTTTTTGTTAATTAAAAAATGAAACTACCAAGTTTCAAAAAAAAAAAAAAATGAAAATACCTTTAAATGTTTGAAGCCATAGATTAAACGTACCTTTAGTTTTTAAGACAAGACAGACAAAAACCATGTGATAAACGATACGACTGTCTGCGGAACAGGTATATGAACGGTGCAATTGATATCCCATTTTCAGAAATTAACGGTGCAATGATATCCCAACTTTAGAAAGATGTTAATATCCTTGGGCTTGGGCGGCCCAAAAACCCTCGTTTGGAAACTTAAGACCGGAAAGAAATCTAACTTGGATCCCTAAAATGTTTGAATTGAACCGCAAACAATGTCGGTTCTACTTTCTAACCGGTTCGTTGGTCCGGATAGCAAATCACTAAACCAAGTAATCGTAAGAGCATCATCGGTTCTGAAATTGCAAAAATCCATTGACCAACTAAAATCATTAGCGGGTGGAAGTGGCTCGCGATCTAGGTCGCCGACGCTACTCTCGCTCGCCAGTGACTCATCGTAGCAGAAGCGAATCTCGATTCTTGTGGTGATATGGGAGTTAAGATTAGGGATTTTACAGAAACTGCGTAAGTTTTTGTTCTTTGTAACCTCAGTTTGAACATTTGTTGTTTGCAAAATACATTCGGTAGCCATTAGTGTTGGATATATCATATATAGATGATTTAGTTGAAGACATGTTCATAATACAAATTTTGTGGGCATAAGAAGAGCACGTCTCCAAGACCGAGGCAACATCAAAGGGATAGAAGTAGTTCATTGTCTCCTTCCGAGCATAAATTTGTATTGAGGTGAAGAAAGATCAGGAAGACAAGGCTAGGTCATTCTTTAAATGTTGTTTTGTCTTCCAGATTATAGTATATAGTTTCTCTGTTTTGTGTTTCAGGAGTTTTCTAGATTAGGGGAGCGTTATATAAAGGTTCGGTTCCTTTGCTACTAAAACTGTATAATATTAGTCTATACAAGTATTGTGAATTAAGTTTAGTGATGTAGCTTTATCGACTGTGGGAATTTAATTGCATCAACACATGGAAGATTAAACCTTAATTCAATGAAGGAACAAACTCGGAGAGTAAGAGAAAACCTGGATAAGATGTTAGAAGAAAATAGTGGGAGGGTTGAAGAATCTCGGAGGAGAGAAGCTGTGGAACTTCAGCACAAAGAAGAAGAAAGTTCTCGCGAATTGGAGCTGTTGCAGAGACAGAACCATTGATGAAGTCCAATTCTGAAGAAGCTTTTGCTTTGTATCATAACAATATGAAGATACAATTGACTCATCCATGCAATCACCACCAACATTATCTAACCGACCCTTAACAGAGCTTATTGTTGTATAACTATGATGATCATTAAAAAAAAAACCCAGTGGGATTAAATTTTGCACCTTTTAGTTTGTTATGGCGAAAAGAAAAAATAGTCGGCCTTCAATATCATTCTTGTATGTTTGGTGTTTATTAATTTTCTATTCTAAGCATGAAGCAATCAACAAGGCAATAATAAGTTTAGAACAGCCACGGACCTTGACGGGCCTGATAAAAAAGCCTGTTTTATACAATGCGAGAAAAATTTGTTCAAAGAAAAAACTCAACTTTACCTAGAAAAGTGCACTGTCATCAAAAACCTGATTAAGTATATGGTTTGTTTTATCGAAATTTACTTTAAGTTTGTAAACCCTACGTTACCAAATGCAGTCATTCTAGAATTACAGTGTTGATTCGCAAAAACTTTACAAAAAGTTCTAGAAATTTAAGTTAGCTAGAACGAAGTACAAAATCGTTTTTTTCTTGGGTGAGATATTTGAGGTGTCAAAGCAAGGCTAATAATAATCAATGTAAGAAGGTAGCAAGTAGACGAAACAAACAAATCAATGAGAAACAGTTATTATGGAATTCAGATTCAGTTGAAGGTTATTACTTACAATAAGTGATCATGTAATCATTTTATCTCTCATATCAATGGTTTTGGAGAACGAGGAAAAAATCCATACAAATGTTCAGCCAAAGTTATTCTCTACGAATACATAAACAGACTCGATTTTTTTTTGTTCTTCTAGTAACACTTATTCTAAACGTGGTGTTTCTGCAATAAATCTGAGGAAAATGGCATTTTTCGCATGTTTAGTGAAGCTGCTTCTGCCATTCTTTTTTTTTTTTTCTTTCTCAGATGATAAGCTTTAATAATTTTATTTTTGGCTTATTAATCCCTTAGTCTAAAATAAACTCATATTGGACTTAAGAAAAAAAAGGCTTTAATGTAAGTAGATAGACATTCTGTTTCAATGAGCTAATTCTCTTTCTCATGTACTTAAAGATATACTTCTTCTCATGTACAAGCCTTAACGGCGAACAGAAGCTACATACAATTATACAAAATAGTCATTTGAATTCAAAACAATATATTTATGAATTCAGAAATAGGGAGGCGGGACCCCCATTACAAACTCATTACTCATCATATTTCTCTTATGTGTCGAATGCTACGAACCTTACCCACATAAGATAAATATTAGAGAAAGCAGTAATAAAGATGCAAGTACAACATGGGTGAGTTTCTATACACAAAAGAGTTGCAATCTTCATGTGCATGCGAAGATCATGATTGTTATCTGGGGAAGTTCCATTCTCAACGGAATCAATGCAAAGCAGCCGCAATTTTTGAATCTTTGAAGCCGAAAGCAATGCTAAAAGTCTCTTGTCAGCGATACCGTACGTCCAAGTCAAAATCATATAGGATCACTTGAAAATAGCTTAGTTTGAATAAAGATAGATTCGATGGGAACTCTATATTTTTCATCTTCTCTCCTTCTTTCATTTTCTAATGATATCAGAAAATGGCATATCACTTTCTGAAAGTAATATTAATTTAGGAACAAATTTGTCAAATAGTTATAATTAAAACTAAAATGAACAAATTCGCATGTTGAATGGCGAAAACTTAGAAAAGAAAAACTGGAGCAGTTTCTCTTAGTCTTTGCACTACATTGTCATTAAATATACTAGAACACATGACCTGCATTGAAGTTTAGTGTTGTGTGTTTCTGATCAGTCTTATTATAATTAAGTTTTCTATCAGCTTGCTAAAAGAAATGTATAGTGTTGATATATATATATAATTAGAAATCTATACTTAGAAATATTCTGTGGAAATTTGTGTCCTGTTGTGAAATCTAGTGTTGGAGAAAAAAAGAAATATTGCAAAGAGTTATATTGGGATTGACAGATGATTAGCTGGGACCTGGGATCTGGAAGATGGCCCACAAATTAACACACTTGACGTAACCAAGTTGGATGGGACCCATTTTCATTTGCTTTGCGCATGCGTAACTCTCAGAGACACCTTCATTAATGATAAATGTAGGTGTCTTACTAATTTTTTATTAATAAATTAAAGATGATGTAAATGTTTTGTTACGGACACTTAAACTTTTATTGAAAACATTCTTATAATGATGTGTCACCTCTTGATTAATTTGATTAGTTGTAATTTTTTTAATTTGATATTTAATTAATAAACTCATTTGGAGATATTTTTAATGGAGATATGGGATAAAAATGGTCTCAATAAGCTCTTTAGTTTTTCTCTCCATCATCTCTTCTAATCTCATACCTCAATTATTAACCCACCCATATTTTAGAACAGACCAACCCAAAAAAAAAGGAGAGTAAGTAGATAATATTTAACTTCTTGTATGCTCTCTCTCACGAGTTCCTTTATTTGTTGTATCATGATAGTATAATACCATTGACAAAAAAAAAAGAGATAGTATAAACTACTATCCTCGGAATCATATTTTATTAATTGGCCCTTTGAAAATGAAATCTAGCATAATGTGTAAATGTATGGTTTATTAATTATTACCAGCTACAACTAAACTGAAAATCCATAAAGTTTGACATATATATTATCTAATTAAGTGAATAGGGGAAGTAATGTAGAATATATGCAGAAAATATTCTTCAAGGAAGGCCAATCAAACTCGTTACTGTAGAATAATGAAATATACAGATCTTTAAAGTACTATCTTAGGTGGGTCAAGCTCGATCTAAATCTGAAGACCAAGTTTGCTTGTCCTACTCTCAAGTCTCACATATATCAATAAAGAAACCACATATTAATATAATATAACGAATATGTATAGATGCATGTACACAAATGCGTTCTATAGAAGACAGACCCATTAACAGGTGGAGAGATAAGTCTCAATATTCTGTAAAAAACACTTTTGGTTTTGGGATTGCGATATATATAGATAGTTTAACACGTTTTTATGTTCTTTAATGATTAGTGATTGCGATATTCGTAATGATCATCTGTGATTTGTTTGTCATGTTTAAGTACTGTACATTTGAATCATAAAGATTTTTTTTGTTTCACCACAATTTTTTTTAATCTTCAGTATTTTTTTCACCACATTCAGTCAATGCTTATCTATCCTTATAAAAAAAAAATAGTTAAATACCTTTGACAGAAAGAAAAAAGTTAAATATTACCAAACACGAGACTTTTCGCGAAGCTGAATGAAACATCTCCTGCAGGGAGTAGTCAACTTTGAAGATATAAGAACACCTATAAAATGAAACTTTTTTTTAATCTTTGATTTAAATGATACAAGTGTCCCAGTTCTTCAAAATCGATTAATATCTCGAGTACGGTGTACCGGTATTCAATTTTCATATAGAAAATTTAAGTTCCTATAATATTTAATGGAAAAAGAATAAAATCAAGTTGACCCTATAGTGGTAAGCAAAGTCTGTCTAAAAAATTGAGAATTTTTGTCTTATAGTTTCAAACTGATTTGGAAGACAGTACTTTAACAATATATTCTTATCTCCGGACCCAAAAAGAATTCTTATCTCCGAACCCAAAAAGATTACGTACTTCAACACGGAATTTCCTTGTACAAATAATAGAACTGCACATGAAGATAAAGAAAACTATATAAGATTTATTTATCTATGCGAACTATGTGAGTGGCTGATCTATATTGAGAGGGACCATGACTCAAGCTCGAGTAACGTTCGCCTCTATCTTGTTGTACTTCTACTCTTATTTTATTTTTATTTTGTTTGCAATATTTATTATGTTTACGGAATGTGTTATCACCCAAATTAATTTGGTTAATGGTGTGCTCGGAGATGAGAAAAGATATAAGCATGATCAGGGCAAGGCCTCAAAGTGTCATTTTCTTACATTTTTAATTAAACATGAGGAGTTGGACTCACATTTAGTTCAATCAATAATTCTCCTTTAACTAAACCTTGTTTAACAAATGTTCATATTCAGGAGATTTATCTTTATATATATATATATGTGTATTTCTGGTTCGTGTTCGTCCGTGTTGTTGATAATAGACAGTATGTGTGAGGGTTACAGGTATATTGCAAAGGTTCCCCATAGTTCAAGTCTTAGTTCGGATAAAATCTAACTCATAGTTAGTTAGCTTATAAAGAGCAAAATGGTGGGTCAAATATTGTTTGATTTACGCATTTACGAACATTATTTGTTGTACAGTTTTAGTGGATTTGATGATCTACACATATGTAGTACCCAAAACTAGTTAATTTTTTTTTTCTTTCTCAACATTCATAATTATATGAAATGTTTGGTTACCAGAGTAGAGGAACAAAACATTTTTTTGTTTCATGTATTTGTGGAATATTCGTCTATTTTTACTTAATTACCTTTTTAAAAAATCAAACAAAGATAATCTAATATTGTTATCGGTTTTCTCAGAGACGATGAGTGTTATTATTTATACTTAGTAACTGTGATATCATGAACAAACGATCGATAGATTCTTCGAAATCTAAAAACAACTAACGGATCATCTATTTATGTATATGTTGACAAAATGAAAATGTTTTCAAATGAATCCTTATCCGAAATGAAACTATATCGACTCAATTGATACGTCCGACGGAATGACATGTCTCTAGTAATTAAACTATAGCAAATCCAAACTTTGCTCTCAATTATCTCAAGGAAAAGAGCAAAAAAATAAAAATGTAACACAGGTCTTTCGTTCATTCATATTTTCGGTGCAACAAAGGTTACGGGGAAAAAATGAAACGAAAGTGGTAGCGATTTATAAAACTGATTCGATCGACAATATAATTATATTATATATTATTCTCTTGGGTAGTTATAATAATGGTAACCATAGCTCTTCTCTTCTTCTTCACGCTGATGCTGCTGCTGTTGCTGCGTCAGTTGGGAGGAAGAAGAAGATGAAGAAGGCGTTGAGAAAGGCTGACTGAAGAGACTGGACGTGTAATAAGATAAATCAACCTCATTGTTACTCGTAAGCAACTGGGCATATTGAAGTATGTCCTGGTTATATGTCACTGGCCATGAAGTAGTAGTAGAAGATGGACCAGGCCGAGGAGGAGGTGAGTTCATTGATTCACTAACTCCTCTTGGGGCATGAGCTATGGTTGTGGTGGTAGTAGGGCCTTGGACGCGTTCAGGGAAGTTGAGCTTAGCTTTGGTGCCTTTAAATTTGAGGGCAGCTCGGTCGTAGGCCAAAGCGGCTTCCTCTGCTGTTTCAAAAGTCCCGAGCCAGACACGGGCTGCTTTCTTCGGGTCACGGATTTCGGCCGCCCACTTGCCCCATGGTCGCTGCCTCACGCCTCTATAGTGTCTTCTTCTTGGTTGATCTTCAAGAACATATACCAAAAAAGTAAAAGAAATTTTACATATTGCATGTGCAATTCTGAATGCAAGACAAGAATTAATTAGCTACGTGTAACTTCAATTATTAGTTACAGTAAGCGAACAATTTCAGGGAAGACTGGTCTAATATGGACGATTTAAACTAATTAAGATGATGCATACAATAATACTTTTAGAGCGCATTAACAATGTAGATTATTGAACTTTTTCACAATATATTATATAATACTCCTCAATCATAGTATTACATTTTTAACTTTTAATTTGGATGGAATCTATATACTGGAAATAATGCCAATAATTTTATTGTATATATATATATATATATATTTGGCTTTGCTGACTAGACATTTGGACTGAACCGAAATCAAAGCTTAAATTTGAATCATCTGGTCTGTGAACAGAATCAATCAAGTTGAATAGTTGCGTCCATATATATACTATACATTTATTAATTTCTCAGTTATAACCAGCGAAAATTCTTCTTTAAAAAAATATTTAAAGTGTTACATATCGACATTCAAAATTTACACAAAGAAACTATTAAAAGTGAACAAAAATATATTGGTGATTAATATAAAATCTTTTATATGAAGCAATCAATTTAAGATTTATTCACAAAGGAAACTGTCATAAATCAAAACTGTTTTTTCCAAAAAAAAAAAAATCTAGAAATAATCCCTGGATTTTTGTTTCTATATATGATTAATTTTGGATGTTTTGTGTATACATATGACATATATATATAATTATAATTTAGCGTTCAAAGAAGAAATTTGATGTTGACTTTTAGTAACATATTTGGCTTTCAACGCATCTGAAAAACAAGTTAATCGTGTTGAAATGCTTCAAAATATTGATAAAAGGACAACCATAAAGTTGATAGAGAATGATATGGAAGACAAACAAATTTCAAAAGAACAAAGGAACATGCGTGGTCAAAATTACTCTATTTAGTTAGGTAAGAAGGCATACGTAGGTTATATACATGTTTGAAGAGTTAAGACGATCCATATCCATATGGGGTTATATTATATCTAATTTGTACGTTGAAAAAAAAATCAAATTTAGATGTACTAATTAAAAAAAAAGGATAGACACGTAGTAACCTGATCGGTGGTTCAATTCAAAAACAGAAGGAAAGTTCTTTACGGAAAGTAAATTAAATGACAGATGCATTGAACTTGAATTTGAACCTAGCTCACCTAGACAAATTCTTTTTTTCCCCACACTCAATTATTAAGAAAATAGAAAAGGTTATTAATAGTAAGTATTTAGTTAGTTAACTTATTATTATAACAAGTTACACATCAGCTAGCTAATTAAAGACGATTAAAATGTTCTTAGAGACATATGATCAAGCTAATTATATAAATAGATTTAGTTACCTTGGTCTTGTTGAAGCTGATCTGATTTATCAAGTTCTTGTTTGACTGGCGAGTCTGACCTTTCTGCTGCCGGATTCTCGATGACACGGCTGAGAGCGGAGACCATGGCGGTGACATCAGTCTCGTCCCAAGACGGATTATGTTCCGCAGCCGCCGATGTTTCCGGTGGAACCGATCCCTTTCCATACCTCCGATCCACTTTTACAACAAATTGTATCCAAACGTATATGTAAGACACACACACAACAAAAGAACAAGACGTGTGTGTATATGTACAAGACTTTGAAAGGAACTAACTTAGCGAATTGATTGTAAACAGAGTTGAGAATCTGGAGAGTGACTAGAACATGGAGCTTGGCTTACTTACTGATGAACAAGTTGGGAGCAAATAAGGGTTTTTCTTTACTTTAGGGAATATGATATATTATTATGAGGAAAGAAGAGGTGACAAAAGGGTTTATATATAATGAGAAGGATCTACAAGAAGAGAGGATATAATATTAAATAAGTATATAATTATTAAAATCTTTGGGATGGTGCGGGGTGGGACCGATCTTTGAGTTCTTATTCTCTTTTTCTTTTTCTCAATATTACTTTTTTGGGAGCATAGCTTCGCATGTTTTCGCAGCAGTGTTCTGCACAAATTAGGAATGAGTGCGGTACCAACATTCTGATCTTCTTCTTCTTCTTCTTCCTTATTCTTATTATTTTTGTATTATATATAATTGGTTCTAATTTTTATTATATATATTTTCTGAAAGTAGCGGCATACTGGACGAGATATACTTAGATTTGTTATTTACAGTTTTTTTAAAAAATATATTAGTAGAATTTGTATTCATCAGTACTAAAAATCATCAATTGTTGCTCTAGTTTTAGCTAGGTTCAATCAAAGCGTGAACCCATTCTAAAATTATAAGTAGAATATTAGTTAACCACATTTTCTGCATAAATAAGAAAAGTTAAATTATTAGACATTCCCATTGCATCTATTACTTTACAAGTAGACCAGCCTCGAGTAGTCAGTGTTTGAAGGACTTCACATCACTTATCATCACCATCATAAAGTTTTTCTTATCATTTATCATCACCATCATGGAGTTTTTATTGTAATTCACTTATGTACTGCTTTGTTTTGGAAAACGTTTTTATTCATATGGGTCTTATAAAGTTTGAACCTTTTGTTTATAATTTTTTTTTGAATAGTATCATAATGAAAATTCGAATAGTATTACCATGGCAAGACCATTATTGGTTATAAAATCATAGAAATTAGTGGCTAATTAATAATTTGACAATATAGTTCATTCCAAAAGTGCATCTAACAACTGTACAAATTATATCATCATAAACATATAACCACACCAGCAACACATAAGAATGTATACAAGTAAGCAAGATAACACATCATACTTTTTCTCCCCTCTGGTTTTTCTATGGAAGTAGAACTGTAGAACAAAAAGTCAAGCTTAACATCAATCGTAACATTCAATCAATCAAACCATATTAGAAACTCTCACAAATTAGCAATTGTATTTTTTATGTTTATTTTACTTATGTTTGAGATGTCAATTTCGTGCGAAAAGAAGAAAAAAAAAGATTCGGTCGACTGATTTACGATTTACTTATGATTGATTTCTTTTTCTTAAAAGAGCGTACGATCAATCTTATGATTTTTTTTTCTTCTGCTAACATATATGATATATACAAAATGAACTGACATAAACCGTAGTGGAAAAGAAAATAATAATTAGACCAAGCAGCAGCGTATACCATACTCTCAGTCAAATCCTTTCTAGATCTCTTCGCGAAAATAATTTGTGAATGATATGACCAATGTGATCATGCTTATTAGAGTATTCACATAAACCCAAATAGTGTCCCATGAGAAACCTTGTAGAAGCTCATATAGTTAGGTTATAGACAAATCGTATATATGTTCGTATATATATTATGTATAACATCAACGTCTCCAATTTTGAGGATTGAAACCGTTACTTTTGATAGATTCATAAAATTAAAAAGAGATAAGACAAGAGTTGCACAAAATTGGAAGCATTAATGCTCATTACATAACTATATGAATCTACTTGTCTATAACCTAATTAGGTGAATTTCTATTGGGTTTCTCATGGAACAATATTTGGTTTCTATGTGTACTCTAATAATGCTTTTCAAGGTGAGCGAAATTGTCGTGTAATGGTAGAGTTGTATTCTGGCATAAACTATACTTTCAGTCAAATTCTTTCAAGATTGCTCTGCAAATGATGATATGATCGACCCATGCTCTTTGAGGCGATTGTAATCGTTTAATAATGGTCGTGAAGTACTTTCGCAATTCAACTAACAATGAAATCACATGGCATCATATTATTTCACTCTTCAATACCATACTTGATATTAGCGATCTCAGCCACATATTCATTGGAAAAAGGAAACAAAACGATCATGCTTTCAAATTTTTTTTTTTAAATAATTTTTTTTTATATCGAAGTTGATCTTATATTTTCTGCCTTTTCATTTTTTGTTTTCTTTTTATTTTTGCATTTTTTAGATTTTTTTATATGTTTGGTTTCCCTAGTGGAGTTATAAAGGGTACACTAAAAATCCAAGGTTGACGCATGCTTAAGGGATTATGAACAATGTAAAGGGAAAATAAGAGAATTTTTTTTTGAAAAAGAACAAAAGCGGAATGATTCGTGAATCCTAAAAAGCCAAATGCGAGGACCCATCCCAGTTGAACTCTCAAATCATATTGAATCAAACCGAAATAATTTAACCCAACTCCTGAAACTTGTTTGTAAATTAATTAGTTTTATTAATTTTGAAACATAGAAAAGTGGAACCAAAAACAATTGTAGTATATATAACTGAACAAAAATTAAATAAAATAATTTTCTTACATATTTTATAAATTATAAATAATATACATATATATATTAATGAAGTCATTATGTGTCTATATATAATATAAATGTTTTTCAACAACTAACAGAGCCAAATTGAGAAAGGAAAAAATTCGCACTAAAGCAAAATTACCTCAAACCAAACCGAATTACAAATGCTTTTATTTGGATCTTTAAGAAAATGATCGAACTGATCAAACCCAAAAAACAGACCAAAATCTAGACGTGAGGGGATTGACTACCCCGTACATATATCCAGTTCTTTTTTGTTAGAAAAATAAAAATCAAAGACACCAAAAGAGGCTTAAACTTAAGTATATGGTTTTGCCCAAAAAAATAAAATAATAATAATCTGAGTCTATATATGGAAGACATTGTAACCGGTCGAGCTATTGATTTTTCATATTTCCATTTCTTCTAAACTGTTATATGTGTCTACCTTTGTTAATTAAAAAAAAAAGGTGCACCTTTTCAATGCCTAACGTTTTACAAAAGAAATATGCTACTATTTTTTCTTTTCTTTTTTTTTGTCAAGGAAAAATGTTGTCTATACCTAAAAAATATTTGAAAAAAAAAGTACTTAAAAAGAAGAAAATGGTGCCAAAATATATACCACTGAAAAAACTCTTGTGTTGGCATATTCTACACCAACGATTGCCAATAAATTCCCTCTTCGACTTAATTCTTCCAAATCGATTAGAAATAACAAATGATGGACATCATGTCTCAACCAAGATGACGTATATTATATTATTATTTTTCCAATATAGATATTGAAAGTATCATTTGGGTATTGGAATAGGCTTAGGTTTGATATGTATGTATGTATATATATATATATTGTGAAAGCTAGTCAGGTACTAAATACTAACTTAGATGTCTATTAAATTTTGTGTTTTGGGCTGTCGACTCAAAGCTAGATAAAATACACCAATAAAACTCTCGTCCCCAGTGTTTTCGTAAGAGACTAATTTGCTAGAGAAGTATTGAGAGTGTTGATAAACACGGATTTTGACCTTTGGTTTCCCAAGCTCTTTGATCTCCCATGTAAGAAACGTCAGAGTGTCTCATTCAATAATATGTCTTGCAATTACTTGGCATTCGATTTTCATTCTTCCAAAGTCAGCAGTCTCGGTCAGTTTGTCGGTAAGATCAAAGCTTAGACTCATGTTTGGCTATCTCTAACTCAAGGAATAAGTGTAGAAAATTAGAAATCATTAAACCTAATCCATTATGTGGTGATGTGTCGACATAGGCGAGAGGGGGTCTGTGAATCTATGTTAATAAAATCATTACTTATCTATAGTTTTATTTGTTTAACGGGAACCAAACTGACCTAGACCGTAACTGCATTAACCAAATAAAAAAAAACAAACCAAATTACAAAGGCTTTGTTTGGTTTTAGTTTCTATCAGACCAATAAAATGGAAAACAATAAGACGAAACAGAACCAAGACTAAAGCGGATTATTTTGGTAGCCATGGGCCATGGCTCAGGGTATCCAAGTCCATTATTCTACATAAAGCTGTTTCCAGCATAGATTCAGTTTTATAAAATGCTCTGTTTTTCGTTAGTAAAAGACCTGGAAATGTCAATGTTGTGTTTCCAGAACGAGAGGAAAATGAAACAAGGAATTGCTAAAAACATATTAATTATTAGAAAGTATAAATATTCAGAAAAATTAGTACACACCACATTCAATTGTATATTTTTATTGCAACCCCAACAAATCACTTGGACATGTAAGCCAAGGAAGAATAATGTCAAGTACTGAAGAATCTGCCTACTACACAAGCCTCCATCACTTTTAAGGCTTTTCCTGATTTAATGCATCTGGGAGTCTTGTATTGACCGGTGGATGCACCTTGGTTGATGAAGAAGTCCATGAGAGAATCAAATGTTCTTTGGTGCACCACTCTTACCTCCAGAGGCCCGATCGATTTATCTTTGAACCGACATCTCTTGTAAACATTGTCAAGCGAATTTTCCATTACCAAACAACACTTGGATAGTGCCTCTTCATTGAGCTCCAACTGATTCTTCTTCTTCTTTTCTCCTTCTTTGGCCTCTACTTCCAAATAAATGACGTAATGACCCGGGAATGTTGTGATATCAGCATAGCTGGTGAAGTCTCTCAGAGTGAGACCTGATGACTCTAGAACAAGCTTCGCTTGATTCACCGCCTTAAACAAATCTTCTTCGTTAGTTTTATCGGAATCGATGCTTAAGACCACGTTCTCTCTTCTTACAAACTTAAACTGAGGTGCGTTGTTGTAGAAACCAGTCACCAAGACAATATCTCCCACTCTCATTCTATACAAGCCTGAAAAAACAAATATTCACAAACATTAGTTAAACCATGTAAGAAAAAGTATTGCGTTTTTTTTGAAGTCATAATCACTGTTTTTAATCTCACCAGCGAAATTTGTAACGACGGGTTCATAAGTGCATCCAAGTTTCACATCATCTAGGTCGACCACATCGCTCTTGTCTCCATCCATTGGTATGAACTCAAAGTAAGACATGTTGGGCATGAAAGTGTAAGCAACGTCTTCAGGTTTGCACAGAGGATCTAGATTGATCCCGAAGGTAGTCTCCGAAGAACCGTAAGTTGTTGAAACAAGAGGCAAGTCATTGCAATAGTAGTTCAATGTGGGAACGTACTGTCCCATTGAACCCGTAACAACGGTTTCAATATATGTGGTGTTTGGCCACAGTTTTTGGACTATACCTTTCCAAGACTTTTGGTTGCATATTGTTTCAATTGTGTCTGCCAACTCAGGACGTGGCCCTCCAAGGACCAAGGCCACGGAACTTTGACAACCCAAGTCTGTGACCCACTTGCTGAGCTGGCCTGATCGGATGTTTGAACACAACTCCTCCCAAGAATTCTCAAGAACCTGGATAGCTCGGACCATGACAGAAGCGAAGATGGAACCCATTCTTACAACCTCGTCTCTTTGGACCAAGCCACAGAGCAAATGGCAATATAGACTCTGGGTGTTGTTAGGGCATAAGATGACTTCATCAGGGCTGGTATATGAGTAGTACCAGTTAGATGGCCGGTTCTTGAAGTAGTCGCTTTTGAAATAGCTGCTGGTTGCGACTCGAGCAGGCAAGCCAGAGGGAGTCATGGATTCTTGTTTAGTGAAGAGAAACATCATCCCTTTACCTTCCTCCACACCCTTCACATGCCTAAACAGAACATGAAAATATTTTTCATCATTGATCTGATCCAAATATTAATCGTCAAAATGGGTATTTAAGAAATAAACCATAGCACTTACTTGGTTATAACGTGCATACGAAGATCGTAGATGAATGTCAAATTGTCCAAGTACTTGTTGTTCCATGGCATCATCTTTTGTGCTCCTCCAGAGGTTCCCGAACTACAAAAAATAAACACTTCAATTAAGCATGTAGCCATGTAGTGTTAGACAAGAAATAAAACTATATATAGAGAGCTTCTTAATTATGTACCTTAGCAAGAAACCAGTAATAGGTCGGGCCGATATAACATCCGAAGACTCTCCGTTAACGACACGTTCGATATCAGGTTTAATATCTTCATAGGTCACCACCGGTACATTTTTCTTGAAGAGCTCTTTGTCAAACGTCTCTGTGAGAAAACGTTGGAGGTACTCTGTTTCTGCGTTAAGTGTGAGTATGCCCTCCAACAAATCGTCTTGTATTTGCTTCACATTTAAAGTTAAGTCATTCAGCTTCTTCTCAGATTCTTCGTTGATATGAGAGATTGGCTTCATATTTGGTTATCTCTAATTGATATGAAAACAGAGAGTAAATCACTAGGCTATATATCTATAGCAAGGAAAACTTGATAATTAAGATGTTCGCGAGTCTAGGTCAATATATAGATGATATTATAACTGTAGAAAAGTCTCGACCGAGTAACACAATTTAATAAAATTTTAATTTATTATATAACTCTGACCTTAGTGTGTGAAATGCGCCAGAAAATGCTTCATTTTATATCTCAACAACTCAGAGTTGATTAATCTATACGAGATGATAAATAATAGAGGAAACAATATTAGTCCTCTGAAACAAACAAACAAACAAACAAAACAAATTGTCAAGGAAATAAAATTTGTTTGATGACCAAAAAAGGAATTAATTTCTTTTCAACAAACTGGAAATAAATTGGAAATTTCAAAACAAAAACGAAATTAGGCCTTTGAAAGGAATTAAATTTTGTCTAGAAAGAAAAATAAAGTTTTGTTTAACTAATTTATGGAAATTTTATATAAAAAAAAAACTAATTAATGGAAGGTGTAGCTTCGTGGTTTTCAAAGACAATGGCATATACTTAATAAGTTTGCAATTTGTCTGAGACCGATAATGAGACGATCGTCTAGGCATCTAAGAATACATGGAAAATGTTTATTAACTAAATGACTTATCGAAAAATAGTTTGACTAATTCATGGATTCCCACTGACGTAAGCTTAATGTTATTATTATTATGTGTAATGTGCGAGAGGTGTACCTGTGATACTAAACTTGTTTACTTTATTGATTAAGTATTTAATTTTTAAAAATATAATTTTTTTTTTGTTAGACTTTTATATGAAATCTTTTGAAGCTACATAAACACTCTAGATCATATTTAGTTTAATGTTTTAAATTAAAAAAAAAAGTTTGTTAGTAAGAAATGAAAGCCATATTTAACCTTTTTGTTAATTTTATTGTTTTTATATTAACTTAATATTTAGTTTTCAAATTTGAAATTTCAATTATACTATGATCATGAAAAATTGTGATATTTTTTTTTCTTTTAAACCTGTATATTATATGGGTTAAAAATCTTTTGACTAGTTATGCAGCATGTAAAGAAAAAAAAAATATGCATTACGTATTATGTTGCCGATTATTCAAGAGTAAATATTCTGCAACTGGGTTTTGGTTGTTGTCTGTTTCATGAGAATCAATAGACTCAGGTAAACGCGGGGAAATTCACAAGGAATTTCTGCAAGATTTTAATTTCTAAATTAAATTAACACTTTTGTGGAAGAATAACTTAATGTTCATACACAAAGGCTACGTTGATCAAGTGATCAGTCAAAATCAAGTCTTACAAAAAAAAAGGCAATTAAAAACAGATCATTCGAAAAGACCTCAAATTAAAGACTCCACACATGGAGTCAAATATAAAATAGTCCAAGTCGTGACGAAAGTGATGGAGACTAGAAATTACAAACGAAGTTTCAATATCTTTTTTTTTTAATGAATAGACTCCTTTTACATATATTTTTTACTGGTAACCATATATATATTTGGAATAAATATAGTTTTTATTTTGAGTTAATTTGGAATTGAAAAGAAGACGAAACTGAAACACAATAGAATTCAAACTTACCTGCAGCAGGCTCTTCGTATATGTTCTCCAGCTTGATCTATTCACTTACAAAATAAGTTACAATGGATTCCTTTTCCGATTGGACATTTTGTGAAATTACATTAAACCTATACAAAGATAAAAATACAATTGATAACAATAATATCACTGAATTTATATGGTTCTCCCGTAAGCTCCAATCGTAATCTTATCCTGCCCCACGGTACTTTTTATGTTTTTTTCTTTCAACCAATCCAAACATTGTAAATTCATCTAAAGTTAATGCAAATGCGTTTTAATATTAAAAAAGGTAAAAACAAAATTATTGTTCTTCTCTTCTATTACTTCTCTTTCTTGCATAATGTTCTCTATTCTCCATACATATATCGTTTTATTTTCTTTCCAACCAACTCTACTCCATTTTTCTTTTGAAATATAATAGAACTGTTTCTTTATTTTTATTCTTTAATAATTTTTTTTTTTGAAATGTTGAAAAATCTTCTTTCAAAAATGTTAGGAGAATCGTGAAATATTATTTTGAATGTTTTGTTGCTTTAATTATAAAAAAGTTTGTCCCAAAAATAAAATAGAATAATTATGAATGGCTTTATCTGTTATGAAATGATAATATAAATTTTAATTCCCTTCTTTAGTTTTTATGAAATGATAAAAGTCAATACTAAAATATTTGGTAAATATTAACAGTAGCACTAATACTTTATAAAGTAGTGGACCTTATGCAGATTAGTGACCAGGAGGGACATTGCCCAGAAAAACTCTGGAAAATAAGACTGATGTTCCAAGTAAATCTAAGCGTTGAAAGTCATTTCTTAATTAGCAACAACTTCAATACATAAACAACTTCAAGTTGTCGTCTCGGTCGTAAGTTTAAAATGCATATATTCTAACGATGGACAAACGAATATATACAAAGTTGATAAATCAGATTTTGAATGTTTTAATCTTCAAAATTAGCATTGTTGGATGTAGCGAGCGAGGATCCATTATGTATATACATGTAATAATTAAATACTTTATATACTAAATCGAGAAAGTGTCGTACTGTATATTGTTATGAATACCTTTAATATCTTCTAGTTTAATTTGTATGGTTATTTATCTTATTTGAAACCCCATATATTTTCATATATATTTAAATGGAAATAAATTACTTTCAGTTTAATATTATTTTTATTAGATTTATTTATATTTTCATCGTATTCCATGTTTTTAGAAAACGTGTTTTTATTGAATTTCTATCAAATTTTGTTTTGGAAACGTTTTGAAAACGATAAAGAGATCTCCGTGCTTCCTAGCCAATACTAAAAAGCCAATTAAGCTGACCTGAAAACACACAAAAATAGTACTTCAAATTCAAAACGTCTTCTTTGATAGAAAATATCAAAATCAGTTTAGAGCTTTTATATGATGTTTTAAGCTCGCTTTCATAGAAAAGGGAAGGAGCTATCTGCTATGCAGAGTGATAATTCCGGTGTTAAACTTAAATTTTGATGAAACAATCACCAAACTGTTATCAATAATTTTTTTATTAAATCTGTTATGAAATAATAATTTCTTGTGTGTTTTAAAATTTGAAAAACAAAATATTGATATAAAAATTTATTTGAAAAATATGGATTCCCCGCTTGCGGTCATCATCACACTATTTAGTGTTGTTGACGAAAAGACTTTGATTTTTGATTTTATAAAATGATGCGCTACAATGTTTATGGTTTAGGGTAGCTCCCAACATAGGCGTCAAGACGGAAAATCTATAGCCTCGACGCTCCAATCTGAAGACCCGTTAAAACAGATTTACGAATTGAAGCGATGTTCAATCAAGCTAAATCTTTGAAGCAAACAAATGGAAAAACATGATTTGGTTTATCGTCAAAGATTAAAAATTTCTTGAAATGAATCGAAAGAAAACAAGGAGAACCTTCTTTGTCAGCGTCAATAGACTTTCACCGGTTCACAAATTCCACAAAATCTTTATTTCCTCTTGTCATCAAATTCTTTGACCCTGGAATCTTCCCAGAGAAACGATTCACTAGTGTTGAAACCAAACTTGAGCTAACATCTCTGGTGATCTATCAAGCTAGCTCCAAGGAAGTTGAGGTAGTTTTAGATTCTCTCCTGCATCTTCTATCAACCAGCCTCGAAGGCCTTTTCTTACTATATTCTACCATACTTTTGCTGGATTTAGTCACTAAATTGGATTTATAAGAAGTCTAGGAATTTAAAGTATCTTACATGTGCTACTAAAAGATGCTACACGTTTGTATCTCATGGACCCCAACTCATAGCGATCTCAACCAACTTGTACGTGAAAGATCGATCAGACATCTGTTTCACCTAAACTTCGCTTGGCACGATATTGACGACCATTCCGTTGGAAACTGGTGCAGCTCTCTGATCCTCCTAATTCAGTATCCCCATCCTCTGCTGGACTTGGTCTCTCATCTTCTATTACACTTGGTCTCTCATCTTCTGCCACCTCTCCAGCTACAATAGGATTCGTCTCACTACAGTTACTACTGTCTTCTCTTATGTCCTTTGTCTTCTTCTGCGGTGGAATAAAAGAGACTTTCTTGATTGATTCTGCCTCTGAAGTTTTTAATCCATCAACAGGAATGTCCACGTACTCTTGTGTTGGGGACTTCTCATCCAATTCACAAGATGGATTGAAGCTGTAACGAGTGTACCTTGAAGGATTTAACAAGTAATCCGGTACACGAGCACCACTTTTACTCTGATGAGATACGCTTTTTGAGGAGGCAGAAGCTGAACAAGTATCTTCAGGCTTCTTAGATGCTTCTTCAGATACAAAATCAAACCTGACACGCTTAGTTGTCCTTGCTTCTGAATCTGAACTATTCTCCTTCCTTTTGAGTATAGGCTTTGGTGGCACAGCTTTTGATGATTCTTCTGAGTGTGATGGCTCTTTGCTTTTCGAGGGATGATCATCAAAATTGCTAAACCTACTGGCCTCGATTTGGTCTTCCTTCAGCCTAATGTTTGCAGCAACAAGGTTAGCACGAGGATCTCGAATCCGCCCACCAGACAATTTTGAGAGGACATCTTTCATAGACGAGCCTTCAACGCCATTCTCTTTCCCTAGTGCGACTTTATCATACTCATCTTCCTCTGCCTGCATTAAGAAACATAATTCCAAGTCGTAAGAAAAAAATAAAAGGATTCTTGATGAAAATACGAAAAAGAAAAACCAATGAAACAACCCTAAGTACCAAAATTAAGGCATGATGCGGTATATGCTCAGAGTAAGCCTAATACAGTTAATAAGAAAAATTCAAATCCAAGAATGTTGAAGTTGGTTATTATTTATATAGGTTGAAGATTCACGTACCAAATTCAATGCTCTTCCATTTGCCAGACTCATAATTTTGATATGAATTACAAATGAATCTAACAATGTTCCCTATTTCTACTTGACTGAGATATTTCTAAAGAGTTTCCTAACTTCCCTAATTCGAAACAATAGTAAAAACTTACCTCATCATCGAGAGTACGGTCAAGGCCCATGGAGGCTCTGATGCTCCACACATCATCAAAATCCTCTCCTCGATCATCCTCGCCGCCATCAATATCTTTGAGATCATCTTCGAAAGGCTTCCGATCAGAGCTTGAGCTTCTCTGCTGTCTCAACAGCTCGTCGAATGATGAAGCACAAGGAATCTCATCCCTTTCGTACGAATCTCGCTTCCACTCCCGCTTCTCCACGTCTGCATCGGAGAGAGACCACACTGATACAGATCCAGAAGACGTAGATAAGTTAGAAGAAGAGGAGGAACGCGAGAAGGCGAGAGATCCGAAGATCCTTGAAACACGCGATTGAAAATCTTCGTCGGCCGATCCAGACGACGCCATCGGAAGCAATTAGAAATTGTGAAATACACACAAATCGATTTGGCGAGTATTATTTAACAACAATGGAAATGGAAATACACCGCCTCGCGTGTATAATTTAATTGGGCCTGATATAACTTTTGGCCCAGTATCTCGGCCTAGTTTAGATCTCATTTAGTTTCTATACACTTTCGTTTTGGTCATGTGGTCATATTAGCCAGGTCGGACATATGATATGTATGATGGGAGAATCTGATTAGAAAGACCAGATAGAGTGATTTAACAATTTTTGTAGCACCTGCACAAGAGATTATACATATAATTAAGAACAATGGAGATTTTGAACACAAAATTGTATTTAATTATCATATGCGACTGTAAAGTCTGCTAAAAAAAAGTAAGATCATCGTGTCCCATTTTACAAATTTCTCCCCTCCCCTTTTCTTTTTGCTTTTCAATATTTTTTTCCACCCTTGATAGTTTAATTTATAATTTTCACAAAAATAAAAATCTTTAAAGGAATCATTTAAATCCCACTGGCCTCTCTGTCTCTCCGGAAACAAAAGGTAATGGAGAGTACGGGTCCCACAAACACCTCTCTATTAACCACCCTGACATCATCGCGTTAAACACACGCGCATTGTTATTACACTTTACTCAATGTAATACGCGCTGTAAAGCGCGTGTAAGTACGGGATTGAGCTATGTCCTTGTTTTCTCAGATGACCACAGTTACAGAAAAAGCACAGTGAGTCCTCTCTTGGTTTCCCTCTCTTTTATTTCACACCTTTGAAACGACACCGTATCTTACCAACCTTTTCCATCTCCGGCGGTCACTAAAACGGCATAGTTTCGCCGCCTTTTGTGGTTAAATTTCACCAAGACGGTCAAGATAGTTTTTTTTTCTTCCTGATTCCTCCTTTTGGCCTCTTCTCTTCTCCCAAGACACTCATCGAAAAAAACCCAACCCCCACTGTCGTCTTGTTTTTTTTATCTCTCTCGATTTCTAGAAAAAACCAGCTCGAATTTACACTAGGCTCGAGACTTGGAAGATCATCGGACTGTGGAAGCTTTCTGTGGAGAAGATCTCACTTCTTCTTTTTTTGTCTGTTCTTCGTTTATGTCATCTGTGTGAGAAATTTTTAGCTTTTAGGTCCTTTTGGTTTCTTGTGTGATGTAAATTGCTGTTTGGTTGGAAGAAGAAGAAGTAAACATTAGCTCAAAATGCATTTCACTAAGCTTGATGACTCTCCTATGTTCCGCAAACAGGTTTGTTTCTACATATCTTGGTTCCATCTACGTTTGTCCTCATCTATCGAGTCTTTTAGCGTCGTAGGTTTAGTTATATGTCATATTACTTGGTTAGATTTGTTCTTCAACTTGTGAACAAGATACTAATTTTGGAACCATTAGGATGTGGAAATGTCTTGAAGTTTTGTGTTCACCGACATTTATACCCCATTATTAGAAGGTTCCGATTAATGTGTCTTTGATAAATTGGTTTAATAATTAGTTTTCTGGATGGTCTATTTGCGGTGTACCTTGTTAATAACTCGTGTTGCTTGATCAAATGTGAAATGACTTATGATCCAGTTCATATGCTTGGGAGACACTTGTGTCCACTTAGCTAGTTTTATTATGCTCACTGTTTTAGTTGGACTTCTGCTATATATATACTATACGGTCCACGATGTAAAAGAAGATCATATGGTGTTGTAGCTGAAAATGTGTCCAAAACCTACTCTGTTTCTTGTAGTCGAGGATTCCTGCACAGATAGCTATACGGATTACCTAATCACTTCGATAATACGATTGTGTCTTGCCTTATGTACTTTTCCTTCTAGGTTTATGCTTATGTTGATATCTTTTTCTGAAACAGTTACAAAGCATGGAGGAGAGTGCAGAAATATTGCGGGAAAGAAGTCTCAAATTTTACAAAGGATGTCGGAAGTACACGTATGCTCCAAAACTTTCACAAAGTTTTAGGATTGTAGCTGTACATTTAGAGTTATCTTTTAACAGATATAGATGATCCTTTCTTTTAACAGTGAGGGGCTAGGTGAGGCATACGATGGGGACATTGCTTTTGCAAGTGCACTTGAAACATTTGGTGGAGGTCATAATGATCCAATAAGTGTGGCTTTTGGAGGTATGCTCGATTTCACATATCCTATGGAAACTCGCAGTATCATATATTGTCTGTTTATTGCTATACTCTTTTCACATACTTGTCAACTATGATTTGAACCTGACTTCATTTTAAAATACTTAAAGTTTCGTTTAAGCACTAATTTAAGGTGGCATTAAATTGTACAAAATGATGTTGTTGTTGTTGTTCCTGCTCTTGCTCTCCACTCTCTTCTTGATAGGGTTTGGGTGGAAATATCTCAGTTAAGATTTGGATAAAAAATTTAGTTCGATCAAAAGTGCTGATAAACTCTAACATGCTGCGCCAGGACCTGTAATGACGAAATTTACAATTGCATTGAGGGAGATAGGGACTTATAAAGAAGTTCTTCGCTCACAGGTATGCTTGCTGATGCTCTCTCTGTTTCTTCCTATCTCTGTGGTATGAAAGTAAGATAGTTTTGTATTCCTTCAGAAAAAATGGCCTCTATGTAGATTGATTTACCTTAAGACATTGTATAGAATTAGATCAGATCGATTCTTTTCAGTTGAGGTTTTCATTGTGATGATTTCTCGTTGTCAGGTGGAACATATACTGAATGACAGATTACTTCAATTTGCCAATATGGACTTGCATGAGGTTAAGGTACAAGCTGGCTACATTCTTCTTGGCTAGATATTCATTTTTCAGTTAAACTATGATGTCCATATATCCAAATGCATTACTAGGGTATTAGCACCGACTAGAATATCTATGAAACAACGGAGCACACCCATTCTGCCAGTAGGTTTGCCGAGAGGCATTTAATTTAATATGCACTACAAATCTCCAAAAGCTTCCCCAAACAAAATATAGTTAGAAAAGGTTTCTTAGGTCTTTGATGTAGAGAAGGTCCGATGAATGTGAAAGATATGGTTAAGTTTCTTGAGCTTGCCTATACCTTGTGGCTATTCCGGATATTTTTTTCTTACATTTATCGAGTAAGCTAGCATGACAAGGTTATATTTGGATATGGATTCCTGAGAGATCATTTTGCCACAGGAAGCTCGGAAGCGCTTTGACAAGGCTAGTCTTACATACGATCAGGTATTCCTTTGTTAAGGTTTTCTTTTATCTCCCAACCTTTTTCTTTACTAGTTGTAGTATATGTATTAAAAGTTCCAGTCAAACAAAATGGATCGAGCTCAATAAGTATATCTGAATCATTTCTCCAAAATGGATGCGCATTCTGTGCATAAATCTACATAAACCTAGCTAGTTCATATTCATGTTACTTTTCTGAGCAAAACTCTTACTAGGAATCAAATTTGTAGCTTGGAATGTAACTGATATATATTACTTCCTATTGTACTTTAGGCCCGTGAGAAGTTTTTATCTTTGAGGAAAGGTACAAAAAGTGATGTTGCTGCTGCTTTAGAACAGGTATGGTGCATGATTTTATGTGTTGTTTATTTCTCTTTGTTATAACTAAACACATTTTGACACTGATAGGAACTTCACACTTCGAGGTCTATGTTTGAGCAAGCTCGGTTCAACCTTGTAAGTTTTATTTTGTTTGATCTTGATAATTAATTTCAAATGTATGTACCTACTGTCACATCCAAGCTATTGTTGGAGTAACCATTTGTTTTATTTGGTTTATCCAATGTATGCTCAGGTAACTGCTCTTTCAAATGTTGAAGCTAAGAAAAGGTTTGAATTTTTGGAAGCAGTCAGCGGAACGATGGATGCACATCTTCGGTACTTCAAGCAGGTAATTTTGTTATGCTTCTTCAGAATTATAAAACAGTCTGAAAAGGTTTGTTTAAAATCTAAATGTGGCTGCTCTCAGGGTTACGAGTTACTGCATCAGATGGAACCATATATCAATCAGGTTGGTTTAATTTTACTTTACTATACTTCAAGTAGTAGATCCCTAAATATTTGAGGGTATGAGTCTTCACATGTAATTCAATGTGTTGAGAACGCTGATATAGTTGCATTTAGAAAGCTATTTATGCCTCAACTATTTGTTCCCAGGTCTTGACGTATGCACAACAATCCAGAGAAAGATCAAATTATGAACAAGCAGCACTTAATGAAAAGATGCAGGAGTACAAAAGACAGATTGATCGAGAGAGCAGGTGGGGTTCAAATGGATCTAATGGATCACCAAATGGAGATGGCATACATGCTATCGGTAGAAGCTCTCACAAAATGATAGACGCTGTAATGCAATCTGCTGCAAGGGGAAAGGTTGATCAATTTCTGTTACATATGAATGAGAAATCTTCTAGAGAGTACTATTAACATTTAATGGTGTTTTCAGGTGCAAACTATACGGCAAGGTTATCTCTCTAAACGTTCTTCAAACCTGAGAGGAGACTGGAAAAGACGGTTTTTTGTTCTTGACAGCCGGGGAATGCTGTATTATTACCGAAAACAGTGTAGCAAACCATCTGTGAGTTCTGTATATATATTTATTTTTTATTGTTAAACAAAAAAGCAGAATAATGCAAACAGATATGGTGTTCTTTGCACAATATGACTTAGTTGATTCGATATTTAGGGGTCTGGCAGCCAGCTTTCTGGACAGAGAAATAGCTCCGAGCTTGGGTCTGGACTTCTTAGTAGGTGGCTTTCTTCGAATAGTCATGGTGGAGTACATGATGAGAAGTCTGTAGCCCGTCATACAGTGAACTTACTTACCTCAACAATTAAAGTCGACGCTGATCAATCAGATCTGAGGTTTTGCTTTAGGATCATTTCACCTACAAAAAACTACACGTTGCAGGTTTGATTCAGAGTGTTTGTTGTTGCCTTAGACCTTTAATGTTTTGATGTTTATCCAACTTTTAACAGTTTTCACTCAGTGTTTGCTTATGTTTGTCAGTGCAGGCTGAGAGTGCACTCGATCAAATGGATTGGATAGAAAAGATCACTGGGGTAATTGCATCACTACTTAGTTCCCAGGTTCCTGAACAGGTAGGTATTATCATTTTTCCGTTGCAGGACCAGACTTATATTAATTATCAATGTAATTATAGTGATTTTCCTTTTTCTGCATTTCAGCGTCTTTCTGGTAGTCCCATGGGAAGTGGTCACCATCGATCTGCTAGTGAAAGTAGCTCATATGAAAGTTCTGAATATGATCATCCTACTACTGATGAATTTGTATGTGAGAGGAGCTTTTTGGGGTATCATGAAAGGCCATCAAGAAGTTTTCAGCCGCAGCGGTCCATTAGAAAGGGTGAGAAGCCCATTGATGCTCTGCGAAAGGTCTGTGGTAATGAAAAATGTGCGGATTGTGGAGCTCCAGAACCAGACTGGGCTTCTTTAAATCTAGGGGTTCTTGTCTGTATTGAGTGTTCTGGTATTCACCGTAATCTTGGTGTGCATATATCTAAGGTAAATAGAGAGAACCGTTCATTGTCTGCAAAATATATGTAGGTTCTATTAATTCATGGAAGGAAGTAATAAAGTCCATCAGAACTTTACAGTGACCCTTGGGTTGTTAGAATATGTGATAGAATCTGAACTTTGGATGGCTCGACCTTCGATTTGAAATCAGTCTAAATCAATCTGAACTTGGCCGTTGCTTCAGGTTAGGTCACTCACTCTTGACGTGAAAGTTTGGGAGCCATCTGTTATAAGTTTGTTCCAAGCTATTGGAAATACTTTTGCAAACACAGTCTGGGAGGAATTACTTCATTCAAGGAGCGTGTTTCATGTTGAACCAGGCTTAACAGGGTATAAACTCCATTTATGATTTAAAATGTTTGCCTTCTCATCCAAAACAGCAATAACCCTAATCACACGTAAGCATAAGAATTTTAAAATGACTTTGCCAAAATATACACAGGTCTGATAAATCCAGGGTGATGGTCACTGGAAAACCCAGCTATGTTGATATGATATCTATCAAGGAGAAGTATATACAAGCTAAGGTTTTTAAGCTTCTACCCTTTATTTGATATCTTATGTTGGAGATAACTGAAGCTAGTTTTCCTTCTCGAGGAAGTGCACGTTTTAAAGTATGTTCCTTCAAAAATTCATTGAACATCTAGAAAAAGTATTTTCTCACGGCATTCTCTCTTGCTTTGTCATAGACAATGTTCAGGAAAGCAAACTAAACATTTTTTTGGTATTTCACAGTATGCCGTGAAGCTATTTGTTCGGAGATCGAGAGACAGTGATTTTCCACAATCAGTTGCACAACAAATGTGGGATGCAGTGTGTGGCAATGATAAAAAAGCTGTTTACCGGCTTATTGTCAGTGGTGATGCAGATGTGAATTATGTGTATGATCAATCATTCTCCAACCCTTCGTTAACACTTTCCAGAGTAATATTAGTACCAGAAAGGCCAAAGCGTGAGGATGTTCTACTTAAATTAAGAAATGAGTTACTTGATAGAAACTCAGGTAGTTCTTCAAATATTTCTCCTGAGGTAACCGGAGGCTCCTCTCTACTTCACTGTGCTTGTGAGAAGGCTGACATTGGGATGGTCGAGCTTTTGCTGCAATATGGTGCAAATGTTAACGCCACTGATTCAAGTGGTCAAACGCCGCTGCACTGTTGTATTTTCAGAGGCAAAGCGGCAGTAGCAAGATTGCTACTCACTAGGTGACTTGGTTCTTCTTTGAGCCGTTTATCCAGAGTCTCCCAAACATTTTGTCTGCCTAGATTTGGAAAGGTTTATGTCTGAATACAAATTGGGTTGAATTTTGCAGGGGAGCAGACCCGGAAGCTATAAATGGAGAAGGCAAAACTGCTCTTGACATCAGTGCAGAGTCGAAGTTTACCGATACAGAAGTCCTCGCTCTCCTATCAGACACAAACGGATACAATAGCAGACAGTGGTGATGAAGGTACAGAGGCTCGCATGCAAAGAACGTTTGGAGCTATGTTTCATTGTTGCTTTCACGGTTTAAAGAGCCAATCAACAGTAAGTTATGTATTGATATTTTTGTGATGGCTGTGGATTGGGAAATTATAGTGTATTGTGCTGTGTCGTGTTGTGTGTATGTGGGACTATAGCATCCTAAGTTTGACATGTCATGCGTTGTAACTTGTAAGCAATTTACGTTTTTGTTCACTTCTGCAGAAGGTTAACCATATATTATTCATTAGCTATTTAATTTGTGGTTTGATTTTGGTTTTGAATCTCTGTCCATACAAGTATATAGATACAAAGCCAAGATAATAATGCCTTAAACTAATTATCGTTTACGTCAATAACGCCAATTTGAAAGTTGATTGTCAATTTTGGCATCAGACTACATTTTGGTCCACTTATTCCCATAATATTCAAAGTTTTGAGTCTTTTGATAATAATGTTACTACCATTTATCTGATTGAAATGTGATACATTTGAATTAGGCTAATAATCCTAATTATCTTTTTCACCCAAGATATTTTTATAAAAATGCTGTTCAAATGGGAAAACAAGACCTCACTTTGAATAAAGGCACTCCCTCCTTCGCATAAAGCTTACAAAAATATAATAATTTTTATGTAAGGAAAAGAAAGAAAAGGAGATTGGGAGGAGAAAGCAATTATTCTCAGACAAACAAAGGAACCACTTTCGTGTAGTAATCTCACACGATAAGACAAAGTGCACAAATTCCCGAACCTCTAAATGTCCAACGGTCCATATCTCACTCAGCTCATCAAAATGGACGGATCAGATCTTATTTTGGCTCCCTCATCCTCTCGTTCCCTCGAGCACGGTACTCGATGTCTTCCTTTCGGCCACTCATGACAGCAACGAGAACAGCCTTTCATCCGCCTACGTGGAGATGGGGCCCATGCTTACCACGACCACCTGACATTATGGGTCCCAGTCTAAGGCGGGAACCTAATTTTCCTCCTTTTTTCATTTTGTTTTATTGGCTGTAACGGATTTGGTCATGCTTATTTCTGAGAGGAGTGAGGGAGAGAGTCAAAATCTCGTAGATACTGTGTCTTGGAAAGAGAGTGTGTTATGTGTGTTTGTGTCTGTATTGGTTACTTGATTAAAATTAGCTGAAACAGTTTGGATTAGTTTTGTTTGTTCGTTTCATCTTTCAACCACATATATAGTAAAAACTGTGGAAACGAAGATTAAAAATCCCTCATTGAAGTTTGTTCTTTGCTTGCGTTATCTCTCAGTTTTAGGGTTTATTTTGAGACAAACAATACAAAAGTTTGATACTTTTGTACCCCTCCTTATCAAGAAAATTGTGGGTTTTCTTTTAAAGCTTCTTAAAATTTCATTTTTTAAAAAATTTCGAGGAAAAAGAGTGAGAATTTCTGATAATAGAATCTATGAGCCAATGATTCTATTCATCTTCTTTGTGAAGATTTTGAGTTGAATTCCATTTTTCTTTTTGTCTTGGGGGTTTCTCATTGGGTTTTTCGAGAATATATGTGGTTTTGGTACAAGAGGATAGGAGAGCTTCACTGTAGCTTTAAAAAGTCTTCAACTTTTCCGGGTTTTTATGTAAGCTTTGAACTGCTTCACCTTTCTGGGGTTTCTCAGATTTGTGTCTTTTCTTGTTATATTACACATGCTTTTTTTCTTCGATGAGTGGCTCCTAGACGCATCAATGGAGCTAATTAGAAGACGAAGAAGAAGATACGGATATAACAACACTATCTCTCTGCTCTTCTTCTTCTTCTTAGTCTTCTCTTCAAGAACAAGCACAAGCACAAGTTGCCACCGACGAACTGTGAAACACTTATCCACAACATCATCAACATCATCATCTACGCCACTAGAATCAAGAATCACTTCCAAGGTTATCGTTATTAGCATCGTCTCAGGGATTTTTACTGGTTTGGTTTCAGCCTTGGTGTTAGCTTTCTTGGTCCGTTGCATTGTCAAATACATGAAACAGACGCCAATTCTCAAAGGCCCTGTGGTATTTTCTCCTAATATTACACCTAAATCTCTTCACGCAGCTCTTGGTAATGGTATCCAGTTACTTGGCTCAGACCCTAATGGTAAATACTATAAGATGGTACTTGATAACGGTCTGATGGTTGCAGTCAAGAAACTAGGCTCACTTGAAGGAAATGGCTCACCAGAGAGTAGTGGTAGCAAGTCAGTTAAGAGAAGGTTGCAAAAGGAACTTGAGCTTCTTGCTGGGTTAAGGCATAGGAACCTTATGAGTTTAAGAGCTTATGTTCGCGAATCTGATGAATTCTCTCTTGTTTATGATTACATGCCCAATGGTAGTCTTGAGGATGTGATGATAAAGGTTAGAGCGAAAGAGGTAGAGCTTGGATGGGAGATTAGGCTTCGAGTTGCAGTTGGAATTGTGAAAGGGCTGCAGTTTCTTCATTTCAGTTGTGATTCACAGATTCTTCATTATAATCTGAAACCTACAAATGTGATGTTGGATTCTGAGTTTGAGCCTCGGCTTGCTGATTGCGGATTAGCCAAGATCATGCCTAGTTCACATACAGCGATATCTTGCTACTCTGCTCCCGAGTCTTGTCAAAGTAACAGGTGCTTCAAAAATCAACACCATAGCCTTTGAGTTTACTCCTTATTCTTCTCTTTAACTAACACGTTATGTGAATCCTCGTGACAGATACACTGACAAAAGCGACATATTCAGCTTTGGGATGATACTGGGTGTTCTTTTGACCGGGAGAGACCCGACCCATCCTTTCTGTGAAGAGGCTGCAAGTGGAGGCAGCTTAGGACAGTGGCTGAAGCATTTGCAGCAATCCGGGGAAGCACGAGAAGCATTAGATAAGAGTATTCTTGGAGAGGAAGTGGAAGAAGACGAGATGTTAATGGCTTTAAGAATCACTATTATCTGTCTTTCCGATTTTCCGGCAGATCGGCCTTCAAGTGATGAGCTTGTCCACATGCTTACACAACTGCACAGTTTTTAGCCCAATGTTCTTGGTATCAAATCTGTGTGTAAAACCGAATCCAAATATCTGCAGTTGCATATTTTTATATTATTTTATTTTTTTCAATACCAGTTACTGGTTGAGCTTTGATCATGCAAATGGTTCAAAAAATAGGTTTTACTCTTACACCATAAGAAAGATAGCAAGCAGTTCCTCGCCTAAACATAAGACAACAAGCAGTTCTTAATGAACACGTACGTACTACTACACTCAGAAACAATACAAAGAAAACCGCAGTCAAGCAATGAGCTTGTTGAGTCAGTTTTCTACTTGCATTGTCTTAACAGGTGACCTGTTGCCAAGTCTGGATGTTATCAATAACTCTGAGAGGTCACCGCTCTCGTGAAGAGCCACAACACATCGTTCAGCTTCAGCATCATTTACTATAAATGAAATGTTAACCTGCGAGAAATGAAAACAAGAATGAAATTTGTTAGGTGGGGACGGAAAGAGAGGTTTGTGATAAGCAGTGTTTGTTACCTTGGATGCTCCTTGTGATATCATCTGGACATTGACACCTTTAGTATAAAGAACATGAAACGCCTGTGAAAACTGAAAAGTTAAAAATAGTTAGGTAAGAAGCGCAAAATAAATATATCTTTCTTTGTAAGAACCTTGAAGTAATATTATCAGGAGCCAGGGGCTAACCCTCTCTAAAATCAGGGAGTAATGTTGAACATTCCCAATTAGAGAGATTATTGCTCTTCCTTTTAGCAGATTCACAACTGCAATTTTCTCCAGTTCTTCTACTACATGATCGAGCTCCTGTTACAAGGCAAAATAAAGAAAAGGTCTTTGAAAAACATTGAAAAACACACATATATGGATTGGAAATAAATTGTTGAAGATTCGACAAAAACATACCTTTTGAATCAGTTCCCTGCTTCAAAGTTTTGATGGGTCCAGTGTCAGAGATATACTGACTTCACTAGTGGCAACAACATCTACGGAAATGCCAAGATCCTCAAATATTGAAAATACCTGGCCAAAAGAGTGCCTAAATGATTATAGGCTGTAGTAGACAAGAATTGAGACATTGCACAAATAAAAGTGTTGTAAGGGATGAACTTTTGAAACTGAGGCCACATAGTGCACTGAATTTTACCTTTGCAAGAAAACCAACCTGACCAAGCATTCGGGTACTAGCTATATCCAGCATGGTCACATTGCGTTTCAGTACAATGCTAGTTAAAATTGACTGTCACATGAAGAAGCATAAATTTTGGTTTTTATTGAAGTTTCTCACATAAGCTGTGCATAAAAAGAACAAAAATTAGGAGACTCTGTACCTTGGTCATGTCTCTTGTTTTAGTGATGATAGTTCCAGGAGCTTTAGGGTTATACGAATTTTTAACCCTAACAGGAATCTCACCCTCTCTAGCTGGTCTCATTGACTGTGGGTGCAAGACCTACAACAACAATTTTATTTCTTTACTCAACCACTCGAGCATTGCCATTGTACAACTTTTTTTGTAATTCTGCTAATATCTGCACTTGAGTATTATTGGATACAAGTAGAATAGGACCTGTGCACCAAAATAAGCCAGCTCGGCTGCTTCGTCGAATGTCAGAAATTTTACTGGTGTAGCTCGTTTATAAATAGTAGGGTCACATGTTAGAACACCTTCAACATCTTTCCACACCTACTCCATGGAAAAACAAACATACAAACTGAATAGAGATGTCCGCAACTTTTAAAAAGAAAACATTAAGCTTTGAGGCTGCAGAAGAACCTGAATCTCTAGCAAACCCAATGCTTTGCCAATTGTGGTTGCTGTCAAATCACTGCCTCCCCTACCCAAGGTAGTAACCGCACCAGTTTTCCAACCCTGTTATTGAAATAAAAAAATTAGGTAAGCCATGAAAACTTGAACAAAAACTTGGTTATCTGTAGATTGTAAACTGTTAGCGATACCTTCCCAAGGAAACCCGTTACAATAGAAATAGCAGGATCATGGATCCAATCTTCATATAATCTCTTGGCAACGGCTGGATAAGTTGCTTCCAAGATATCCCCATTTGTGAAATCATCCGTTGTAATGAAACCGATTTCAAATGCATCATACTGCAAAGTAATCATCGACAAATCTACTTAGCCTTGTTTGCTGAACAAAAGTGAACATCTTGAGAGAATGTCAACTAGAGTCGCCAAATCCATATGATTATGCACAAGTAGCTAAAACCAAGACAAGTTTAGCTTGCAAAAGAAAAAGTACACCAATATGTGTTCCAAGTACTGACCAATTCAGAAAATATAGACTTTCCATCAGATTATCATATTTTATAAACCAAAACCTGGGTTGAACATTTCTAGCCAAATCTACCAACATGTCAATTTTACTAATTAGTCAACCAAATGATATATCTATATTTTCATAAGGAAAATTAAACTAATACTAAAATATGATGATGGACATACTTGGCGTGCTTTGACACCGATTTTATTAAGATAAGCTGCAAAAATCCTAGTAGACAAACACTCTCCAAAAGAAACTTAAGTAGTCTCTAGTTCGAAGTGTCAACTCCTTCATCATGGCAATGCCTTTTAAGAGTTGCTCCAGTTCTTCCAAAAAGGCTGCATAATGCATCAAAAAAATTAAAAAGAACAGCAAGGCATGTAGACTCTGGAAAATTACCAAACTCATCACCAAATCAAACACTTATGATTCTACTCAAAAAAAGTACGAATAAAGCTCCAAGTGTTGGAAAATCTACATAGGTACACGAACAAACTTAACTAAGCTTACTCAAAATAACAGAGGGATCGATGTTGAGCTCTTTCACTGTCCTGGAATAACCAAAAAAAGCATATTCTTGATCAAAACCAACAGCCAGCAAGAAAATGATACTCAGGAACCAAATTAATCATTCTCAAGAAACCAAAACCTGAGAATGAGATGCAATTCCTTAATAATGCTCAATTCCTCAATTTCAGATGCATTTGACACACCACAACTCACGGCCTTCTCTCCCATCTTCACTAGCAACAAGATCATAAATTTAATCTCATATACTCAAAACTTCTAATAGCTAACAGAGAAAGAAGAGCATTTCGACATTACAAGCAAGAGATTGTTGGTAGTTTGCCCCATTGCAGAGAGGACAATGACGGGACTTTCTTCAGGAAAAGTCAAAATCAAATCCGCCACTTCCTTCATTCTCTCAGCCGAAGCCACAGAAGATCCACCAAACTTCATCACGCACGTAAATCTCTTCTTTTCTACCTCCATCTCTCTTATCAAGTCTGTCTTCTTCTCATCCAATACAGCTCGCACAGTGCTTTTTCAGCTTGAACCTGAAACCATCATAATGGAAGAGCCATCTCCAATGGGTAACAAGAATTTCCTAGAGCCCTTCAGCGCAGAGAAATCAACACGATTCGGAGAAATCGGTATCATCGGCGAGTTTCGGTGGCGGCTTTGCGGCAATCTGGTAAAAGGTGCCTTGCTATGACAACAGCGTACCCTAGCAGCCGCCATTGGAAAAGAAGAAGAAGAAGAAGAAGAAGAAGAAGAAGAAGAAGAAGAAGAAGAAGAAGAAGAAGAAGAAGAATATTTATAGGTTTTTAAAAACAAACAGACGAGAGAAATCGTACAGCTCAAATCAATGAGACGCCAAAGATGGAAACTTTGAACCCTCCTCTCATGAGTTCTGTAGCGAAACGCCGTCGTTTCTATTACCAAACCATTGATTTGATTTGACTGACCCGTTGGTTGTTGCGTTAGCTTCTCTTTCATTAGTTTCTCTAAAAAAGCTAAAAACTTTTTGTTGAATTTTCTCATCAACCATGACGATTCTCACTTTACAGTCCTCCTCGTATAGCCCATCTCGAGTTCCGATTGCAAAGAATGCGAATTTCGATTCAATTCCATCTTGGGTTTCTCTGAAATCGAGCACTTCTTCTTCTGTTAAAATCTCTCATAAGCAAGGCCAAGTTGAGAATCTTCATTTGGTTTCATTGTCAAAGCATAGGAAGCTCAACGAAGCATTTGAGTTTTTCCAAGAAATGGATAAGGCCGGCGTCTCCGTTAGTCCGTATTCTTATCAATGTCTCTTTGAAGCTTGTAGAGAATTGAGGTCTTTATCTCATGGGAGACTCTTGCACGATCACATGCGGATGACTTTTGAGAATCCTTCTGTGGCTCTTCATAACTGTGTGCTTCAGATGTACTGTGAGTGTGGGAGCTTGGAAGATGCAGATAAAATGTTCGATGAAATGCCTGAGTTAAACGCACTCTCGAGAATAACGATGATATCTGCTTACGCCGAACAAGGTCTTTTGGAAAAAGCTATTGGTTTGTTCTCGGGAATGCTCGAGTCAGGTGACAAGCCTGCTTCTTCCATGTACACTACACTCTTGAAATCTTTGGTAAGCCCAAGTGCTTTATACATTGGTAGACAGATTCATGCTCATGTTATACGTGCTGGGTTATGTAGCAATGCATCTATAGATACTGGGATCTTAAACATGTACGTGAAATGTGGTTGGTTAGTAGGTGCTAAGCGAGTGTTCGATCAGATGGCAGTGAAAAAACCAGCGGCTTCTACTGGCTTGATGGTAGGTTATACTCAAGCTGGAAGAGCAAGAGATGCTTTGAATCTATTTGTGGATTTGTTAACCAAAGGTGTCAATTGGGATAGTTTTTTGTTTTCAGTTGTTCTTAAAGCATGTGCTTCTCTTGAAGAGCTTAATCTTGGCAAGCAAATTCATGCCTGCGTCGTTAAGCTTGGACTGGAATCTGAAGTCTCGGTTGGAACTCCGCTTGTTGATTTTTACATCAAATGTTCCAGCTTCGAGTCTGCTTGTCGCGCATTCAGAGAAATCAGTGAGCCAAACGACGTTTCTTGGAGCTCACTCATTTCCGGATACTGCCAAATGAGTCAATTTGAGGAGGCTGTTAAAACGTTCAAGTCTTTGAGAAGCAAAAATGCGGCGGTTCTAAATTCTTTTACATATACTAGCATATTCCAAGCATGTTCGGTACTTGCTGATTGCAACATTGGTGGCCAAGTTCATGCAGATGCTATAAAAAGAAGTCTGATTGGATTTCAGTATGGAGAAAGCGCTCTTATTACGATGTATTCAAAATGTGGATGCTTAGAGGATGCCCATGAAGTCTTTGAGTCAATGGACAACCCCGACATTGTTGCTTGGACATCTTTTATATCTGGCCATGCCTACTATGGAAATGCCTCTGAAGCTCTGAGATTGTTTGATAAAATGGTGAGTTGTGGTATGAAGCCAAACACAGTTACATTTATTGCGGTTTTAACTGCCTGCAGCCACTCAGGCCTTGTTGAACAGGGCAAGCATTACTTGGACACGATGCTTCAAAAATATAACGTGGCTCCTACTATTGACCATTATGATTGTATGATCGACATTTATGCCCGCGCGGGACTATTAGACGAAGCTCTGAAATTTATGAAGAATATGCCTTTTAAACCCGATGCGATGAGCTGGAAATGTTTTTTAAGTGGTTGTTGGACTCATAAGAATCTTGAATTGGGCGAGATTGCTGGTGAGGAACTTCGCCAGCTCGATCCAGAAGATACAGCTGGATACGTACTACCGTTTAACCTGTATACTTGGGCTGAAAAATGGGAAGAAGCTGCTGATATGATGAAACTAATGAATGAGAGGACGTTAAAGAAGGAACTGAGCTGCAGTTGGATCCAAGAAAAGGGTAAGATTCATAGGTTTATAGTGGGTGATAAACACCATCCGCAAACTCAGGAGATCTATGAGAAGCTTAAAGAGTTTGACAGTTTTATGGAGGGTGATGTGTTCCAGTGTAGTATGACAGAGAGAAGAGAACAGCTTCTTGATCATAGCGAGAGACTTGCCATTGCGTTTGGGCTGATATCAGTGAATGGCAATACCGGTGCACCTATTAAGGTGTTCAAGAATCTTCGGGCATGTCCAGATTGTCATGAGTTTGCAAAGCATGTGTCTTTGGTTACAGGACGTGACATTGTCATCCGAGATTCTAGAAGGTTTCATCATTTCAAGGAGGGAAAGTGTTCTTGCAACGACTACTGGTGACTGGTGATATAATTTATGTATAAGTAGATACTTTACATTGGATACTAACCCAGCAAGAATGAGTCTGCAAATCGTTTGTAAGAGTGTCCAAACGTGGATATATTATATGTCAAAAGTAGTGCGTGTAATACAATTTTCCTGACTGCAAAATACTCGAACCACACAGGAAGAAAGCATGAATGATATACAGTACTGTTAAAGCTGTGGTAACATGACTATTCAGGGATCCTGTGGTCCCCGAGGTCACTACTTACTGGCTGGACCTGGAGGCTTCCCACAATCTACGTTCTATCCGCAGCTTCCTTAGCTCTATTAGTCCTCGCTCAACTGAGAAATAGAACTAACCAATTTAGTATGGATACTCCTCTTTTGACTAAAAGGAATTTGGTGAGTTAGATTGTACCTTCAATGGCGTCATGTGAAGATGGAGAATGTGCACTCCTGCTGATCCAGAATCGAAGACGTTCTCTTGCAATGTCCACTTCTATGCCAAGGGATAGGGCCCTTCTCCAGAAGTACGTGAGCCAAGCCTGTCAAAAGTTCCAAACGATTCATAGCATTGAGATTGGAGAAATACCAAGAATGAGCTGACCAAAACATCATCAATATATCCAAAAGATAAAAAAGGAACAGAAATCAGGGATCAAATGAAAGAAAAGCCCATGAGAGAAAGCGAGAAAGAGTCTGTGGTTCTGTACCTCCTTGAAGAGAACATCTTCGGACTCTTCTGCACTAAGTTCTGCAAAGGACCAAAGACTCAGGTCAGAATTACCCTCAAGAATAACACGAACTGTTTGCACTTTTTTGAAGTAGTATATGATATGCTAACTTTTGTATTTATAGTGCCCTAACTTTATCAAGAGTTAGTCATTGCTACTTTGTTGATTATGCTTTACTCCATCCGTTGAATCTTATAACACCATGATGTTGACCTAGAAATTCAGTGATATAAAAGCTAAATAAACTTACCAAGTACCTCCAAAGACTTAGGACCACCGGGTGATTTTAATTCTGAAATAAAACGACCAGAGAAAAACATCAGTAGCATATCAAAGAAGCACAAAACATGTAAGATGCGACATTAAACATATATATACACTAAAACTTTAACAATCTTAATGGTGAAATTAAAAGCCTAGCAAATAAGTCGCCGTTTTTAGCTAATGCAATGAGCAACATAAATGAATGAAAATAACATAATCAAGAAGTGTAGAAGCTCACCGGTATCAGATAGTCGAGCAGTATTGGACAACCTTAGCTGGGCTAGTGTATTAGTAATGGCAACTTCAACCTTTTGAAAGAACAACAGGCATAGTCCATGAGAAAAAATCAAAGAGGGGGAGAGGTGAGAGGGGCACATAAACCAAAAGAAAGAAGATGAGAATAAACCTTTAAAGAAGTTAACTCCTTTAGACCCATTTCCACAGAGAGCATACTTTCAATATTTCCCTCCCCTGTTAGATCATTTATATCTTGAACTAGCTGGTTCCTCTTCTCGTTCTCCTCAGAATCTGGTCAGATGTTTTAATAGCCAATAGATAAATATATAGTAATCGAAACAATAGAATGTTACCACAACAGATATCTTAGAAACATGACTACGTGATTGCTTGCCTTTTTCCCAACTTTCTTCCTTAGCCTTCTGGCCAGCTGATAGCACAATTTCAAAAGGAAGAGGTGCCAGGGATGACCAGTATTCATATTTGGATGTAGCAATATCCGTACATATGTCTGAAATGCAAAAATGCACAGATGTCAAGAAGCAAAGATAAATGATGGCATAAGAGTTCTAGGTCATTAGGCAGATATGTTTGTTACCCCTTACCATATCTGGCAGCTAAGCCCCAATACCGAGCTAGCCAGCACCGCTTAAGAACAACTTCCTCCTAGAAATTATACAAGGGTGTGTTACTTAAACAATATCATAAGCTTATGTGTAGACTGTGAAAAAACATGAACACAAACCATCTCTTTTTGGGTCAATATCATTCTATGCGTCATTGTTCGTAAAGCGTTGACTTCAGATTCTGCTCCTTGAAGTTGTGCTACTACCGCAGCGGTCTCGAGTTTTGCATTCTGGAAACATAGAAAATATCAAATTTCTACATTTTCATCAACTAGCACCACATAGTGAATGTGACAAATGTACAGAAGATAGGGCCTACCTCTACTAGAGACCGAAGAGCAGCAGTCTCTTTATCAGTCCCTTGTCTATTCTGCCTTGCATCTTTAAGGGCCGCCTGTCATAGAGTGAGTTTTGGTGAATCTAAAAGGCAGAACAAAATCTTCATAATTGGAAACAAAACCACCACATAATAGTAAATCTCGAGGAGCCTCAGACTATGGAATACCTCTCTTTGACGCAAAGCAGCTTCTTTTCTGCAGCATGAAACAAAGTACACTCATGTAAGCATTTTAAATCCTACATGAAAAATGAAAACTGACAATAAGTAGTATTGATAATAACTACCTGCTCAGAAGTTTAGCTTCCAAGGATACACCTTCTCCCAAAGAAGTCACCTAAAGTTTGTCTCAGGGTAAGAACAGTTTAAAAAAAAACAAATACAAAAATAATTATGCATACAGGCAAAGTTTGCTACGGCTCCCAGATTACCTGTTTTTCAAGCTCTCTTACCCTGGCTTCTGCTTCCTTGCATCTCTCATCCTCAAGCCTAAGCTGTTAATAAGCTCAAATGTATAATAACTTTACCCTGAGGACAGATGTAAACTAAACGAGGAGAAATTTTTTTACCTTTTCAAGAATACTCTCATTCTCCTCTTGCAGCATATCGAGCTGTGATGTAAAGCAACTATTAGTTTCCATCCATAAAATATCAATACATAAGAAAAGAAAAAAAACACCAAAAGGAATTAGGATACTTCATCACGAAGTGCGGATGCTTCATGCTGATCTTTTGAATCTTTTGCATTAAAATGACCAATATCAGGTAAAACTCTGCAATGACAAACAAATTTCCAAGTCATGAATAACACAAAACCCAATTAGTAGTAACACAAAGAAGATATTTTGTGAGCTCTATCCACCTCTTCTCAGTCTTAGGAGTAACAACAACTGGTAATGAATTGGTAGTTTGATTCCTTTGAGACAGTTTACTAGGCGGGACAGGTGGTTGTGATGCACGAACAGATACAGCTGGAGAGTTCCGAGATAACTGATAGTTTTCACAATCACCAACAAGTTACTACTAACAATCCTAATTTCTCAATCAAAGACTCACATTTCCAAAATTGGAAACTATAAAACCAAATCCCTTAAATCTCTACAATTGAAAAATGAGCAAATTTAGTAAACTGGATCAAGAAATTGGTTATACCGCAGGAGAGGAAGATCTAGCGATCTTAGGAGGAGGAACAACAACAGAAACAACAGGTTTAGGTTTAACAATTGTAGAAGAAGCATTTCTGGTGAAGGAAAGAAGAGGAGGAGCACCATATCGGAAACCTAAATCATCACTACCGACTTCATCATCATCATCATCATCATCGTCATTAGTAGTCTGTGAAGCCATGACTTTAGCAAGTCTCTGAGCAGCTGCTTTAGCTGCAACGTTTTGTGCTCTCTTGACGTTTGAAATAGCAGTGACGGAAGAGGATCGAGCGTGGTGATGACGCGCCGGAGAAGAAGGAGCAACTGCATTGGTGGTACCTGATTCGCCGCTCCATTGACGGAAGTAGCTAGGGCTTTCAGTGCGTGCTCGCTCCATTGGGAAGCACGAAATGTGACGATGGTGAGAGATGATGATTCAAACCTAGATCTTCTTGGTGATGTTGATTAATGGAGTCAGACAAAAGACATCTTTGGTTTTTTTTCCTTCTTCTTTCACATTTATAGAAAAGGGACAAAAAACAAGATCAACATAGTTGAGTTGAGTTAGTCTATACTTCAGTTAATTTTACTTACCAAAACTAAATTAGTATTAAAAATACTTTTTTCTTTTTTTAACACGAAAACAATTTTCTTTATATTATCTTTAATGAACCGTCACTCGGCCACGCCGTTGCTGGCTCTCCGTCAACGATCAGTTAATGATTAATATTTACAACAATTGTCTTAAAGTTTAAATCTTTGTTTTTTTGTCGGTTCATCTATTAGTTATTATCTATTTCGAGTTATTAGTGTAGGGTCTTCTACAAATCTCCTTCATCTTCGTATATCTCTAACATAGATGATTTTGGAGATCCGTTTTTAAGAAAGAACACAAAGGTGGTTTTGCATTAATTACCTAGATTTCATCATGATATCTAGCTTAATTAGTTTGTACTAGTGTCATTGATGTATCACTACCCATATATACTCAAATACAATAGAAAATGGAGTCTATGATTGATTAAAAATCATCGATTGTGATAAATAACTATGTGTCTCTTTATATTTTATGATTTTGCCATGGTTTAAATTATATACATGTTTTCTATGATCTAAATGTTACTTATGACGTCCACTCACTGTGTAGTGAATAGAAAAGATAAATGCTGTTCTTGCCGTTTGAAAATTGGATATTGCTGGATTACTATATTTTTGGTTGGTTGTGAATAGAAAAAAAAAATGATCTGGGATGAATAGTCGATGTGACATTTCTCTCTTTTTTGGTCAGAATTCACAACTACAGCTAGAGTTCTTGTAAAACTAAAGATCTTCGCTTTGGTGGGCTTCTCAAAAACTTTGAATAAAAGTTCCAGCTATAGCCTGTGACAAACTCTTAAAGCTAAAATCTATCGTTTAGAAAAACACAATCTCTAGGGGCCGATAATATGAGAGCGATCTAATCCAGATTGACATTGAGTTGGTTTGGTGATAGGCCCAAGTCAGGCCCAATTTCTCAGACGAGTCCCAAAACATCAAACGTTTAAGAGCATGAATGAGCAACATATGATATTTTGACGTATTAACTATTAACTAAATCAAAAGAAAGTCACGTAACAGTAGTAACAGTAATAGCATGATTCATGATGTATATAAATATTCAATACATTGTTCTTGCGTTAACATTACTCGCAACCCCAGAAGACACAACAATAAAAAAAAAACATCAATCGGGGCATGCAGACTCCTACCAAATTAGACAACTTTTTTCGTTCTTGATCATTCCACAAATCGTACCCAAAAAAGGAAAGCCTTAAGGGAAAAATAAATAATCGAAACCACCAGCCAAAGAAAAACAAGAGGGAAAAAAAACAATTGAAGAAGGTGGGCTTTGAGTTAAAAACAAGGAAGAAATGGTGGGCAGTTATTTTTATTGAGAATATGGTGTTAATAAATATATAAAATAGAGTATAAATATATTATAATTAAGAAATATTCCTACCATAATGGAGGACCATGAGATGATCAGAGGTAGATGAATTTGGAAGTAAAGTAAAGTTTTGTGAAAGAGAAGAATTGTCACTGCTTCCTCTCCAGATTGCATCTCTCACGTGTTGTAGTGTCAACACTGGCTCCAGTTCTTGCCCTTTGCATCTTATTTCTACCTGCTTTTCATTTATTTTTTATATTTCAAACAAACAAACAAACAAAAATATATATTAGTCCTCTGAATATATAATCGAAACCAATTAACTAGGTTTTTGTGATACACACAAAAAAAAGGGTATATTTAGAAAGGGTTTTCTAAGTATGTTAATGTTTGATGGAAGTGAGGAAAATTTGGGTTTAATGAGATCATTGCTTCGTAGGGGTGACGGAGAGAGAGTGATGGAAAAGGCCACGTGTCATTGTGGCTACGCAATGCCGTAATTATGTCATCTCTACTTTACTTCTAAGAGATTCCTGATTTTTCTAAACACGATGCTTTTTAAAGAACGAGCAACACCAACAATGACACCACCACTTATTATTACGCATATAATAAGTTATAGAAAACTATGCAACACATATTCATTCACATAATAATATATTTGATCATATTTGAATGGTACCCACGAACGATGTCCAAATCTTAATCATTTCGCGCGACCCACTCTTTCTCTTCTACCCATAATGTATTTTGATATTTTCCAATCACTTCCAAATATAATTTTATGTTACGCCGTAATGTCAGAGTATTCTACTCGTGATATGGATGCCTCTTTCAGATAGAACGTTAGGTAATGAACGGATACAGAGTAATTTGGATATAAAATTGTGGTCGAAAATGCATTTGAAAAGAAACTGACTGACATCACTTATACATATTATATTTTATTGGCTAATTTTTTTTTTTAACTTGGGATGTTATTTTATATCCAACAATCTCTCTTAAATCTAGGTTCACAATATTTAATTTCATTTCAAGCAAAACTTTGGTACCATACTACTTATTAGCAAGCTTCTTTTAAAACATTTTTCTAATCATGTAACAACTAAAATTACTTTTTCTGAATTTTTACTATAACATTATTTATTTGGTTTATACAAAACTAAGTCAATTCTCTTATTATTATCATATCGTCCATTTTGATCCAACTAATCAAATCTACTCGTATTTATTGAATATCTTCCGAAAATATAACAGACTAATTAAATATTAACATGATTTATATATTATAATGTTATTTTCTAATCTTTCCAATTAGGAAATGCGTTTATATCCAACGATAAATTGAACAAGTTATTGTGCCTACAATGATTTCTAAACGGAGGAAACTCAGTGGAGACACAACCCCATGAAAACTTCACTATCATCTCATGCACGTCTTCTACTTACGTTTTGCTGACCAAGGTTTGCGACCCAAAAAGCATTTTAACTCACACTTTTTGTTTTGTTTCTCAGTGGGAATATAAGCCTATTTCATTATAATTAATGTAGTTTGCGCTGTTAACTTTTAGATACGTTCTATTAACTATCTTATAAACATACCAAATAGAATACTGTCTACGGTTGCTATAAATTATCCTTATTCTTTGGTTAGCATTATACAATAATTCGCATAGGAAAGTGGTGTTCTGTCTCACATATCAACATCTTAATATTTATATATTATTATTAAAGAACCCACATACTTATATAATAAATTAATGTAAAATTGAATATAAAATAGGGACCATAGAAGTCGTAGTCGGATATGCCTATAAACTAAAATGTTTTGCATGCATCGCATCACTAACTTAAAATGATATCATGTTCATGGCTCCCTTATCTGCCCTTTTTAAATATGCAATTTTATTTCAACAAATGGCAATTATTCTGTTGTTGAAGGCGACTTCATGCATTACTTTTCTCGACGTAAAATATATTATTTATTCACTACGTATATATCAAATAATGACTATAAAATAGATATAATTAAGTTGCGTTCCAGCTTATTACGTTGAAAACATTTACTATCATATCAAACACACTGGCGTATATGTATTTTACGACATATTATATGGTACAAGAGACATGCTTTTTATAAAGGAAGGTAAAATAGAGGGGGGAAATATGGAAAAGTAATTATATATAATGCATAAATTTTTGGTAAATTTTATTTTATCATCAATTTTATAAAGATAGCCACTCGTTGAATAGTAATTTAACAGTAGCGGTTAAAACTCATATATTAATCTCGTTGGGTTCAAGATTGTCTAGATATATAACAATAGTAAAATGTATTAAATAACATAAGATTGGATATATAATATATTGTATATATGTATGTTCTAACTATTTACATACACAAAAATGTGGACTAGTATATGTAAAGAAAAGTAAAGTTGTAAACTATATTTATAAACATTAAAGAAACCAAATATGTAAGCCAGTAAAATCTTTGTTGGTGATAATTTTATTTATTTATTTTGTTTCGAGATTTTTTGTTAAGAGTGGTATAAATTTAAGGACCAAATGCACTACAGTACTTTCTCAAAAAAATGCACCTAGTAAAAGGATTTACGAATTAATAGCTTCGAATAATGGACCAATCAAATTTAAGAAATGGAGGTCCCAAATAATGTGTTGGTGGGGGACTCCGCTAGAAAGGACTCAATATCTAAAACATAGGGACTAGCCCATGGTTTCTACTGTAACAGACAAATTTGGAAAAATGTTGTAGTTTGAATGATGAAAATAGTTATCTGATTAAAGTGATTATTTTTTATCTTTTAAAGGTAAAATTATAAGGTTATATTAGAAATATTATAAATTCAACGAGTGAAGATAATAACACCTCGTATTTTTATTTTGATAAACTTTACACACATCATCTTTTGTGATGATATGTAACACTAAGCTTTTTAGTATTAGTGAACCACTGTCAAATAAAACTAGATTCACACTTAAAGAATGGACAAACGAAGACCAGAGTTAATTTGATTTCTTTACTCTCTTACTACGTATTCATATCTACTTAACAAAAAAATGAATTCATATCTATTGGTGAAATTATAAACAATTATCATTAAATGCATATAGTATAAAATTAAACTAACTAAAAATAAAGTTGATTCTGTAACTATGGGGCCAAACTAATTATTTTGGTACACATTAACAATAAAACAAAAAAACGTTATAAAGCAACAACTTTTAAAATTTTGTGGAATTCTACAATTTCTTATACATAAACTAATTAAACTGGTTGGGTCCAACTCTTATTTTTGCAAGTAATCGGATCAAATTTTCTAATGCCAATATATTGTTGAAGAAAATATAGTGGAGAAGTTAATTAAAGACACGATGTATGATTAGAAACAAAAGGAAAATATCTAAAATTTAGAGAGAGAAATATGTATATATGTGGATGGAGGATATGGAAAAGTTAAAGAAAGTGCAGCACTTAAAGAGGATATGAGTATGATTGATGGGGAAGAGGCTTTTCAAGCACCAAATTCACAAGGGGTTTGTGAAGGAAATGGTCCTACACGAGACACTAACAAACAATTAGCTAAACCAAGGCGAGAGAAAGAGATTGTTGGTGTTGATGAGCCACTTCTAACATAAGCATGACGGTTTCGCTAAGCCTCAGTTTATTATAGCTTCATTGATTCTAAGCCTCAGTTTATTATACCTTTTGTTAGATAGCTTCTTTTTTACTTAGATGATGAAAGAAAGAAATAAAAAATGGGATGCTTTTAATTTGTGAAAGTATAGATATCTTTAAAATTCATATTTCCATACATCTCGTCCTAGACAACATTTTTAGAATATAAAAACCATCAATCAGGGGAAACTTTTTCTATATCAACGATTTAGAAGAATAATACTACCGTCTTAATACAAAATTCATGGAAATGTTTTAAATAAAACCTTATCAGAACTTTCACACACAAAAAAGTGCTAGGCTCATTATGAAAACAAATCGGAGATAACTTTTGGAATACCGTAAAACTCATGAAGATGACTATAATAATTTATTAGTTATACAAATAATAATTGGCCCAAAGAACTAATTCGGGATTGATTTTTTTTTACTTTATCGGATATTCAATTATAATTTCTTTACAATTTATAGAGGTTTTCTAGAGTGATTAACCACCAACAAAAAGCTGCAACATTTTCTAGAGTGATTAACCACGGTAAAAACTGAAAATTATTATAATTTGACACTTATAAGTTACAATAAAGAAGAAATAACGAGTTGACAAAAAAAATCATGGGGCGCAAAAAGAAATTTGAATTTATGAATGCTTTTAATTAACTTTTAAGGCCTTTTGGTTTTCTACGTCTAAAGTCAAAGGAAATTTAAAAAAAGAGGGAGAAAGACAAAAATGGAAGAACAATGCCTCCACGAAGTCAGATTATGGTTGCCTAATCATTACATTCATTTTTATTATTTACTCTTCATACACATGCCTTACCCAAATCTTATTATACACACACATTCACATCATTCTAAAATGTATATTGTGTTAAAAAATTGTTAAAATTCGTATGTAGTTTCACACACAAATAGTATATATATAGAACATAAGTGAAACTTTAATTAGTGATCATATATATAAAAGAACAGCCCATGTTAAATTTAAAAAAAAAAAAACAAAAAAAGGAGCAGCCCATGTTGACTTTGTGACGTAACCCTATTTTTGGTAACAGGTTTGATATAAATCTTGAAAAGGTTAAAAATATTAAAAATCAATCCTCAAGAACTTTCAAATAATAGTCTTTAGATCTATATCCATACGATATGCTGATTTAGGATCGTATGCTATCTGTTTAGGTTTCTTTGTATCCACACTCATAGTCATATGCTATTTAATGATCAAATTACAATTTCCATGTGCTGTAAAAACATATATTTCTTATGAATTACTAAACGAATATAAAATATCGCGATATTCAATGTTATTTTCCAATTGTGTGGTAATAGACAAGAAATAAACAGTTTGTCAATAAAAACTAAATTATTTTTATCTATGGACATTTCACTTAGGTAATGTGTACGTATAGAGAGAGCATGCGTAAAGATACGCATACCCACACATATATAATTTTATATCGATTGAATCAATTTTATCTGTCATACTTCATGGCATGGCTTAATGCAATAAGACAACAAAACTGATAGATTTTAATTAAGTTTCAGATACTGGGTTACGTTGACCTTAATTAATATTATGTATAGTTTAAATTACCTGCGTTTCAGATTAAATAAGTTTAATAGGCCTCTAAGCTTCGAAGGAATGTTATTCAGGAAAACATGCTTACAAGTTACGAGCAAACGTATTTCTATATTTCAAACAATATAATATTATCTCAATTAAATCTGTATTATTCGATCCTTTAATATTTTGGTCTTATTTATGTAAATCAGTATTTAATCTGGTACGCATTTCTAAGTTTTTTCCTAAGCATTATTATATTATGTATATACATGGAATCATGGATGAAATCAAAATCTTAAAAAAAACGCACGTACATATGAAAATAGGTTTTAAATTGTGTATTTGAAAGCTTCATGCAATTTTGTACAACGTCCAAAAGATTAATCTGTTTGGCTTTCAGATATGTCGAAAATATTAAAGGAAAAAACTATATATAGAAAGGGCTCACGTATTCAAAGCAATATGTCATCAATTCGTAATTTTCTTTTTTTGGCAAAGAGATTGGTAATCATCGTTTGGTACGTAATTATCAAAAGCACACCATTAATGAACTTCCATGCACATTATAATTACTGAAATATTAAATCCCTTAGCATAGTAAAGAAGTCTCGAATATTTATTTTCTTTTGAGATAAAATTTGTAATTATTCATTCAGGGATCATAAAAGTTAGTATAGCGTATTATGGGTAAGCGAGCGCATAAATGCTCACATTACCAATGATTAAAATTCGCACGAGAGGCATATATAGTACTTTAATTTAGGGCTTGAATTCTATTTCTTTCATCAAAAAGTAAATAGAAAGGACAGTTTTTCATTTCATGAATTAAACTCGTAAGAATTTAAATAAGTCAGCATGCATATGATATGAAGCTACTTTATTGTATTCATCATCTGAGATAATAACTAGCTCTAGAAGAAGCGTGCGATGCAGCTATAGTAACAGTTGTACGTGTATATATATATATATATATACAATTGGTTTCATTGGTTACCATGAACTGAGTTTTTTTGTAATGATGCGGTATAGCGTCATAATCAGTATCTCTCCGAACTAGTTGAGCTAATATTTATTTCGGTTATGTAGTCTTAGTAGTTCTTATTTTCGGTGTGGTAATTAAACTTAAAACTTATAAAAGAAATTACTATTTTGGTTTTACAATCACTTGAACTATAGTATTGATAACACCTATATTACATATGTTAATTAAAATGTTAGGTAAAACTGTAAAAGCTAATCTGTTGTTTATTTCTAATATTTGTAAACGCAAACACAAATATGCAGTTAAAGAAATCAGATTCTATAAGTTAATCAATCTGGGTGTATATATGTAGGTTGGTAGGTAGATTACCATATATTTATATAATATGCACAAATAAATAAATTAAAGGGTGCACTCATCTCTAATGATCATACTAGACACTAATTAATGACTCGACCGTTAATTAATTCCCTAAACTATAAAAAGGAGCAAGTGAGACAAAGTATGTAAAGGTTGAAAATCAATTTATGGATAATAAGCATATAAAAACAAAGAAAAAACAAAACGGATTATACCTTGCAACGACATCTACTTGTGACCTAATTAACATGGAGACGCTTTTGTGGCAATTTAGTTCCGATGTTGCTTTCATGTTCCTCAGTACACCAACCCCCATGAATATACCCTCTCCGCGTTTTCTTGTTTTCTCTTGCTAATATGTTTCTGTTTTATCGTACTATTTTCATCATCTTTTATGCTTTAAAAGTATTTATGTAACGTTTTATATTTTTCTATTTTCTAAACTAGGGAGATTGTAGTTACGGCAAGCAACGTGTACATGGAATCTGAACAATAAAGTTAAAGAAAGGGAAATCAAAGGAGATGGGATGGGATGGGATTAAAAAAAACCTGGGATTCGTGCTCCAATCGCAACTTATTCACCAAATATTTCATCAACAGTCGAACAGTCATCTTCCCGTCCCTACCAAATCCAAGAACATCAAAATTAAATTTGCCATAAAGTTTTGATAATATGAACGTTTGTTTTATTTGTTATTTCTTTAAACTTAGCTAGCTGGTCGAATAAATAACGAAAATGATAGAATCTTAATAAACGACGAATACTTACTTGATTCTCAAGTAGCTCTTTGGTATCTGAGGCAAGAATGGTTCGACTGTCCTACAACGTACACAAAAAAAAAACAAGAACTTAAACTTACAAATTTTTTTTATCTAGGACACATTATGATTATAAAAAGATATAGATCTTGAAAATCCGATTTGTTATAAATTTTGCATTTTCTTTCGTAGTCAAGAAACTATATGGACCTTACATAACATAATCTCTAGGAAGTTCAAATTTAGCACTTACTGGTTTTGGGAAGCTTGAAGGAGGAACCAAATGCCGGAATGGGGTCGTCTCGGAGGATCAATGACTCGGAAACTCGAGCTTGGACCAGCCACCACATCCGGACTATTATTCCCTATTAACTGCGGTTGAAAATTGGAGCGACCAAAGTACGGTCCCATCAATGGCATCATCAACGAAGTAGATGATGATTGGGTTAGGTTTTGAGGGGTAAAAGGCGTTCTAAACGCAGCCGCAGCCGCCGCCCAAGAACCAATAATGTACTCAGGCCTAGTAGGGAACATCATTGGATTGATCATCATCCCTCCGGGTTGATGCTGATGATGAAAGAGAGATGATAATGGAAGACCAACCTCTTCTTCTTCTCTATTAGAACCGCCAGAGAAAAGGTTAAGCTCTAGAAAAGAGTCTCTCCTAGCCGTTTGATTGGTTTGATGTTGTAGCCGATGTTCGAGATCCGGTTTAGCTTCCTCCTGATGGTCTATGCTTAACCGGAGCCACCCTTGTTGTCTCATCTCCTGATCTTCGGCTCCCTTGTTGTTATTATCGTTGTTGTTGTTATTGCTATTGTTGTCGTGGTCGTCTTCCTTGGAGATTAACTTAGAAGTAGTACTCCTTGGCTCTTCTTGATCAGCCATGAAACTACTATCTCTCCTACAAACTTGGTGATGATCAGATCCTAAGTGAATGTCGTCTTTGTTGTTGTCGTCGTCGTCCTCAGAGACGGCAGAGAAATGATGAGCGTTTTGTAATAACCTCATAAAAGCAAAACTGTTGGAAAACACACATGGAAGAAGAAGCGTCGAGGAGGAGGAGGACTCAGCAGCAGGAACCATGGAAAAATCCGGTGACCGGAAAAGCCAAAGAAAGCCGGAGAGGAGAGAGACAAAGCGTTATTGATGATCTCAACATCAGGGAAGACGGATGAAAGAAGATAAATTAGGGTTCTTAGATGGATACCAGAGATCGAGAACACGAGGCATGGTCGGAGACTGGAGAAGCCATGGAGATAGAGAGAGATGAATAAAGAAAATATAGAATATGTGTCTTAATGATAAAAGAGGACAAGAGGAGGGAGAATATAAATTTTGCAAATCTCACTTTTCCACCAATTCTCTTTGTTTGGAATCTTGTGGAAATGAAAGAGTTGCAGAGAAAGAAAGAAAGAAAGGGGCACTATACAGAGGAAGGGGCACTAGTTTTGTGAAAAGCTTCGGAGGCGGTCAATCTCGGCATTTATATTTTAGAATTATTATACACGTACGTATTTTTCCCTTTACTCGCAACCACATACACTGTACAAGGCTTTATACAAATATTCAAAGATTTATGATACACATAATATTAAGATTTTACATATATGAGATAAAATACAGAACTTATTTATGAAAAATATCATCACATTACTTTTGTAAATTTTGAATACAGTAAGATCATTTACCATATAATTACCGTAATATTATAAAGCCAAATTCTCTAGTTTAGAAAAAGAGTTTAATGTGGTTGGCTACGACCACACAACTGACAAACATATAAATATAGATCATTTTTATAGTGAATCAATCTAACTGCATGGAGGACTCAATCCACAACAATATAAGATAATCAAATCGAATTTAGTAATTTTTCTGCGTCAGTAGTCAACAAAACTTTTGAGATATTTCGCTATTCAACGTACATTCCTCAATCTATCTTATCATTACAAATTTACAACTAATATATTTCTATTTAAGATGTATCATGCGAGACACAAAATAAAACTTATATCACGTATATTTAACAAAAGAAAATTATATATCACGTACATACTTTTTTTTTTGTTAAGGGGGCGACAGATATTCATACTCGTCAACATTTCTTATTTTTAGTTCAAATTTTGTCTTATTTGACGTCCGTCGTTCCGCAGATGCAAAACCATCTTTCTCGATGTTTCACAATTTAACACGCATATATATATATATATATATAGTTTGTTTTAATTTTTGAAAACTTTAATTGGAATTTCACTAGTATTACGTTTGTGTGTAGATTAACTGAAAAAGAAAAGGACCTGCAGTATAATAAAAAAAAATAGTCCGAATATTATAAACTTTAATTCGTCTAAATTATTTCCGTTTAGGATTTCTTTACTACATTTAATTATTAAAATAGAAGAAATCACAAATAAATTCAAAATTTTACTAGAAATTTAGAAATACCTCGTGTCTGTCTTCTGTTTTTTTTTGTAAATACTTACAAATTTAATTAAAGTACAAACGATAATAATATTTGAAGCATTTCAGATTGTTAATTCACAATCAAAATCATATGAACTGATCCAGTTTATATCTAAAGAAATATCAATCACTGTTGTACCTCAATTTATAGCTAAAAACTTACGAATCAGTATGTAGAAAAGGTGGCACGAACAAATAATTTTCTTTGGAAAATATTTAATATGCTTTTACGTAAATTAAATTTGTTGTTTGTTACTTTGTAAGTCTCAACTTTGTTTTTTTTTTGTTTGTCTTTTCTAGTATTCAAAATATATAAAGAACGGGCCCTGAAAAATATTTTAAAGTTTTATATAAAAAATAGCCAGAAAACGAGACGAGTGGAGTGCGAGGCATGATGACATTAGACCTGTCAAATTTCAATTATTTAGATATGAAGTGTTTTAATAATCCCAAGAATAATAGTTAATTATTATTCCTAACCGAAAACTTCTACGAATATTTAAGCAACTGATATATAATAGAAAAATGACGCTGAAGGGAGTTTGGCATGCACCAAATATGATGATGTTTTGGGTTAAAAGCTCATTTCCCGAGTGCTTTGAGAGACATTTTTCTCGTCAAATAGTACTTCTATTTAGAACCATGTGCTCCCCAACAATCTTACGCTTGTACGTTTTCCTAATAAAAATACAAAAAACTGGTTGATCCCAATCTACTCGAAATGACCTGATCTTGTTGATGGTGCGACATTGTTGAAATAATTAAGTGACTCGAAAGTGTTTGAGAGGCTCTCAGAAATCAAGAGTCTCGAATATGTCAAAGTTACGACAAAAGTAAAGAGAAGACTTCATCAGCTCATGCTGAAGATTTTGAGTCCTATACAAGCTGCATGTTGTTAACAAGTGTTCCTTTTCCTATAGGGGTTGAAGGACAAACTGAGGTTCTTTTAGTTTTGTTTGGTGCGTTATGGTTTCTATCTTAGTGAATTGGTTTTAACTGATCAGAAGCATTAAGCCTAGCCCATTATTTTCTCGTATCAAAATCTTTATCGAGGCACCATTCAAGCTACAAAATAGGCTCACAAATTCAGGATAGTTGGCCTCACTCCAAACAAGTCTAGATCATGTCATAGTAAGCTAAATCATGATGGAAGTTGAAAACTATATATTACAAGTTGAAAACATCAAACAATCATAAATCCATTCATAACCAAAAAAAAATCAACCTGAATCTTTAAGAATACGGTAACGATCGATTCACAACTAGTAGTAAAAACAAGGACCCTAAAAACAACAATACATTTTATAAGATCAGAAAATCATAATAAAAGGGAAGATAACCAAAACAAATAAATGATCGAAGGAGTTTCAATAACGTTATATCATATAGTAGCCTATCATCTTCTCTTCACTCCTAGATGGACAAATCTTTTGAAATTACGTTAGAAAGTGTTTCTAGATGTACCTTTATATATGAGTCATAACATTTTTTCTTTTTTAGCTCGAACAAAATTAGCAAGGAGAAAGTTGGGGTTAAGAATAGTGATTTTGGTGAATCTAGATAGGTACGTGACACCGCGCGCCGAATTCACTTTCCCGTGTAAAAAGTTAGGTTAAGATACTTTGTTTGAAATAGAAAAAAAAATTGTGGTTTTATTTGAGAAAATATACATTATGTGCAAACGTAAACGCAAATACGACATTTAAGACCCATATCACGTGAGATGGTAGTATGATCACAAAAACTTAACAGTCTTTTCCACCTCAATTAGTTTTGAATGTCTCCGTTGTTTTCAGTGTATACACAAGCATTCCTGATAAGGAACTTTTTTTTTCTTCAAGTCGAGGGTGATTCTCTTTACTACTGAGAATTGTACGAGAACTTTTCTGTTTCCGTCTCACGGTTAAAACCCTTTAAATACTCTTGGTTGAGATGGTTGTTGAAGTGGAAATTATAATTAGTTCAAGTTAAAATCTTCGTATTTTATGTTGGTAATTTATCTGAAAAGCTCGAATGAATCTTTCAATAAATTGAATTGATAGTTTCATGCTCTTATATGCCTCATATGGTGTAGTACACATCTTAATATGTGTTTTATGCATCTTAAAACTGAAAACACAAGACATATACCAGCTGAGTTGAACTCAACTTTTATATTCCATATATAAGATTAAAAAAGTTCACAAACTTGAGGATGATGTTGGAAAATGAAGCAAAAACGTTCATTGTTTTTTTGTATATCGTTTGATCATTATAATTTTTATGCGAATGTTTGTTGTTTTGTGTATAAATTTGGACATGCATATTGGAAGAAAGGTGCCTTTAGGCAGGCTTATCGGGACAAGTAAATTTTGAGGCATTTAGTGAAGTGAGTGGACGAGTTATCATTCCAATGTTGTAAAGAAACATAACTTTCTCTCTCTTTCTGCATTGCATGTCCCCTTTGTTTACAACCATCTCTTTCCTCTTCACGTCTTAACGAATATTCTCCTTTATAAATTAAACACATAGATATACGGGTACATGTGCATATATAGAAATATTATCAACCCTCTCGTTCAATGGTCAAATCAAATTCCTGCATCAAGTTACATACTTCTCTCTCGCTTGATTCCAAGTATTTTTCATGGTTTTGAGTTGCGGCCCACGCGGGATTCTCATTTGTTTTCTTTATCTATACATCAACTCCACTAAATTAGGTATTAAATCTCTGACATAGATTAAAGTTCATTGCAATATTTTGTAGATTCATTTTATTGTTAATATATATGTTGATAATGCTGATACATTATTATTATTACTTTTTAAAATCTTTTTTGCTGATACATATTCGTTTACAAATAACGACTATCTGCCTAAATAATTGGAGAATCAAATGAAATCAAGATTATTACAAATGTCTGATAAATAGTAACGTGGTTAAATCATGGGAGTTCGTCAAAAAATAACAAATATACTTATAACATATGAAAATAAAGCGAAATCTTAGCGTTTTTTTTCTCTAGTTGTAACAAATTGACTGATAGCATATCTAGTTATTATTGGGTTATAGTACATCTCCATTTTTTTGCTTTCGAACTGTGTGTATATACATATTATATTTATATGTATAACCGTAAAGAATATCTGGAATACATAAAAGGACAAGAAACTAACTAAGACACAAAACCATAAGCTAAAACTGTAATTCGTCGGTTGCTGTTTCGCATGGAGCCTATACCGAGAGTGTGAATTGCAATCATGACCATCTGCCACTTCAATCCTATTTTTAAATGTGCTACATATCTTGCTTTTCGAGTACACATTATTTTAATTTCGACCTACTTTAATAAAATGTTACAATTTTAAAGTATTACACAAATATGTAGTACGCCTAATTCGTTCGTGGTGGTAAATTGGTTTCGGATGAATCATGGGCTCTTTCCCGCTGCTAAGTTCAGATACACGATTAGAAGGATAAAAATAAGCTAGGAAAAAAAAAAAATTGGGTGGCAAGAAAGGGTAAATTTGAAGCAAGGTATGAACTGAAAAAAAAAAACTAAGTTATGAGATCATTGAAACCAATAGGATTGTCAATCATAAGTAATTCATCAAAATACATTATGGTCTATTCAATTTAATATCTTACAAAAAAAACAACTTGAATATGTTAAAATGATCCACCTGAATTGAGGCCAGCATGTAATGCTGCCCTGTTTGGATAAAAAACAATTCAATATAATTCGAGGTAGACAACATGAATCTCATGTATGCCGTGGCACATGTTATATATAATAAACAAAGTTATCTAATTGCAAAATATGAGCTTAGCGCGTAAAGTCATTACATCTCAAAATTTGTTTTATTTATTTTTATTATTGTTTGAAAGTATTTTACATGGGCTAGTCATTGTCATTGAGGCTTATGTAACTTGAACCGAATTTATTTTCGGAAAGTAAGTTTTGGAAATGAATCAGGCAGAAAAATATAGAAAATTAGGCAATAAAGAATAAAGAACCAAAGTCGGACGGCCCATTAAATAGCATAAAAACGGCACCCACTTGAGATCTTTAGAGATAAAGACGCTTCGCTGTCCATCACAGACCAAGCATATCCGCATCTTTCGCACGTGCGAGATCCTAAGCAGCAGGTAATAAGAAAAACACAAGCGGAGCAAATTTCGTTTCATATCCATTTTCCATAAACGAGAAAAGAATTAAGGTATTGTATTTTGCTCTCTCTCTCTCTCGAATATATAGGGATTTTGAATTTTCCAATTTTCTTGCCGCTCATTCTCTTATATATTTTTGGTAGTTGTTGAGATTCCATTTATCAATTTTGACGTTTTGTATTTTACAGTTTCGTTGAAATTAGGGTTTCAGATTGAGAAATTAATTGGTGTTCATGCTATAGTCTGGCTCTTTTGTTATTCTCTTTACCAGAAATTGGAAATGTTAACCTCAAACTTTATGTTCTGATAGATCTATGAGGAATTTTGCATAAGCTGACCTGTTTACATTATCTTCTGTGTTAAAAATGATTAGGCTTATCACTGTTCATTTTTTTTTTCTGGAGGATCTAGCAGCTATCATGAAGTTCTTGGAGTACACTAACCTCGACAGGTTGGTTTTTTTTTTTGAGGTCAATTTGAGTTATTGTGGAAGGTGGATGATGAGAATCAATCAGTTCAAAAAAAAATCTGAATTATGAAGTTGAACACCTTTGACTTGCAGATTGAATATGTTTTTGGGTCATCTGAATCTCGGGGAAAGAACTATCAAAGGTTGCTTGGAAGCTTATTCTTGTAAGCAAGCACCTGTTTGTGTTACTGTCAAATTATCTTATGGGTTTCTAGGAACATATGTACCTCTAAGCTTTTTTGTTTTTTTTTCTATAGGCAAACATGCGGGAACTGATAAAAAATTGTCTCTTAGTTTGGAGAATGAGGTGATTTGGAGAAATATTGCAGTCAAGCATGTGTTTTGAGCTTAATCATTGAATTTGTTTGTTGACCTAGTTCTTTTATCTATTGTTCTTTGTCCCTTGAATTCAGATGCTCGATTATCTTGGGAAATCTTCTGACACCGACTCTTCTTCTTCACCGGTTGATCTTTTGTTAAGTAGATCAAGGTAAGAAATTTTGTTACAGAGTTTGTTTTACCTTTGTTTTTAATCTCTAATATATTTCCCTCTTACGTCTATACTCTGGTGCTTCTTCCAGTCGAAAGGCTTTGATCTACTTGGTTCTTACACTCTATCAGATGTATCCGGACTACGATTTCAGGTATTATGTTTTTGTAAATCTGAATGGAAAACTATATTGTTTTTGGAAAGGGGGATTATGGGTAATGTCATTGTCAGCTTCTTGGGCGATATGGCAACCCGCTATATAATCCTCCTTTATATCTGTTTGGGAGTGTTGTCAGAAGGTTTGACGAACGGTTCATTGAACTGTAGGATCTGAGAGTTCAATTCTCTCCATTTCCCCAAATCTAACTAAACCAGTAGTGTGAAAGTTCAATGAATGTGTCTGATTGAACATGATTAAGTACAGTTATGTATATATAACTCTGTCACTATCGCATTGCTTTTCTATTGTTTCTTGTTTCCAGCGCTGTCAAAGCACATCAGTTTTTCTCGGAGGAAAGCTGGGACACATTTAAGCAGAATTTTAACAACTATATGTTTGAAGCTTCTAAGGTATTCTAAGTGAACTATTTTCTGTTTGATGGAAATTCGATAAGGCTTTTTGAGAGATCACTGCATCCTTCTTCAACAATCCAATTGGACATTCCATTAAGCTTTTATTGAGGGATGATAATATGTTGGGAATCAGACCCTATGCACACACGCTTGTATAATACATCTGTGTGCTTCTATCTGCTTTATAGGAGTGGACTGAGAGGAATGAGGATGGTTCCTTGCTTGAGGTAATCTACAAGGCTCTTGATGAGGTAAGTTTCCCGTAATCAAGATCCTTAAAAGCTGGGAAAGTGTAAAATGGAAAGATTGAACTAATAAGAATGTGATATACAGGTCGTTAAACTAGCTGAATGTGAGATATATGTGTACAATCCAAATCCTAATGCTGATCCTTTCCTCGAGGAAGGAACAATGTGAGTTACAACAAATTTTCCCTTTTCTATTCAGAGATTCTAGTCTGATTGTCAGATGTCAACTAAAAGGCTGCTTCCTTTTCATTTTTTCACTTGTGTCATATCCAGATGGTCTTTCTGTTTCTTATTCTACAACCGAAAACTGAAGCGCGTTGCGGGTTTTCGTTTCTGCTGCACAAGGTTAGATGATTGTCATACTATCAAGTTGTCTGTCCCTTTTACTGTCTTCTTTATAAGTCTTTCCAACTCTAAAAATGTTTGTTGCAGTAACCTGGCAAATGATGCATTTCTCAGCGACAGTTCTCCGTATGAGGAAGATGATGAGATCTTTGACGACATGGATATGTGATCTTTGTACATGCTGAGCTGTCTATTCTGTAGTAAATCTGTATCTATATCTGATCTATTGTCTCTAGCTTGTGTGAGTCAGAGTCCAAGTCCTAGGTTAAGCTCGCCGCTTTCCTTTGTCTGTGTAGTTGACTTGTCTAAGTCCAAGGTTCAGCTCTTCGCTTTCCTCTATCTGTGTAGTTGACCTGTTATACTCTTTGATATGTCATGTGCAAAAGCTTGTCATCTTATGTACCTAAATTTGAATGAAGAGACAACACGTTGAGATTTGTGTTTATGTCCTTCTCTTGTCTCCTTCCATTCACCAGTAGCCACCGCAAGAGCAGATTCCTGCATGAAAATGATGGAACCGATTCATATCTCTGATAACAAGTTCTCGCTGCACAATTCTTGATATCACTTTCATAGCACTATGGAAATCTGAGCATATCCGTAGATTCTTGATTATTATAAGTATGCGATTTCTTGATGAGGACATTTGAACAATTCCATACGCCAAAGCCAACCTCTCGCTGTGAACCAACAATCTTTTACCCTTTTCTTCATCGTCCATATCGATCAGGACTGCATTCCGGTCAGGAACATAACCGGCTCGCGTTGCTTTCATATTAAGCCATTCCAGCATTCCATTTATAAGCTTCATATCCGGGTGATTTGATAACTTTCCTACACTGAAGTAATGCACATCTCCTTTATGTTCTATCCAACTTAAACCAGGTTCCTTCTTTACACCCTTTTCCTTCATGCTTCTTCTAATGGACGATACGTTATCCCATTCTTTTGCACCTGCGTACATGTTTGATAATAGAACATATGTAGCCTCATCCTTTGGATTGATCTTCAGGATTTTCTCTGCCGATCTCTTCATAAACTCTTCATGCTTTTGATCAATCGAGGCACTAAGCATTGTCCGCCACATCTTAACTGTAGGCTCATATGGAATCCCTTCAATCAGCTTCATTGCCTTCTCAACCCGCCCTGATCTTCCCAAAAGTCTGACCATACACGTATAATGTTCCAAACATGGTTCAATAATGAATCATCCGCTCAAAACAATCTTCACCTTGATCTATTAATCCTGCATTGCTGCATCCAGATAGAACACCAATAAATGTTAACCCATTTGGCTTGCAATCACTATCCTTCATAATATCGAAGATTCTCAATGCCTCTCTAGTCAGTCCATGCATGGAATAGCCTAAGATCAAGGCATTCCATGAAACTACGTCTTTCGTTTCCATCTCGTTGAAAACAGATTGTGCGATATTGATATCACCACATTTTGCGTACATATCTATCAATGAGTTATTCACTGCTTTTTTCTCAGCATTACTCGTTTTGATTGCAAGCCCATGAACTTGAACTCCGAGCTCCATGCTCGCCAAAGAAGCACAAGCTTTAAGAGCACTTGAGCAAGTTACTTCAGTTACTGACACCTGATTTCTGAGAGCTTCACGAAACATGCTAAACGCTTCTTCTCCCTCGTCTAAATTGGCATACCCGACAATGATCGTGTTCCAGCTTACCTCATTTTTACTTGATAACTCAGCAAACAACTTCACAGCGTTATCCATTTCCTCACATTTAGGATATACATCAATAAGAACATTCGCCACAAAGACATCCATAATGGAGCCAACTTTGACCACAAGATCATGGATTTGCTTGTCTAAGTCAGAAAACCTTCCGATAACACACGCATTCAAAATACTAGTAAAAGTATACTCGTTAGGGACAACAAATGCTTGTCTCATTCGAATTATATAATTCGAGCTTTTTAAAACTGATGCTCCGATTCACCAATTATGTTATCCTTTCCTTAGTTTTTTTTCCAGTATCATTAAGAGTTGATGAGAGTCGATTGTAATTTACTCTTGTTTTGTGGATTTTGATTTCTATCAATATATTTTTATATTTACTAATGTACTGTAAAAACTGTTTCACCCAGGTTATTTATCTCCGTTTCTTAGCTTGGTTTTCACCAGAGCGATAGAAATTTACAGCCCTTAAATTACCTTTATTTACCGGGTTAATCAGTTACTGTGAACTGTTCCAAACTAAACTAACGAGAATTCGTGATTGTTAAAATAAGAAATTTAGTTGAACAATTGAGAATTGGTTGTTAAATTGTTTGAATCGGGCTTCAAGTCTCTCGAGATGAATCCAGCTTTGTTTGCATTATTAACGCTCGAGATGGACAAGAAAAGGAATCTTAATGAACAAAAAAATTATACAAGAAACATTTTACTACTTGAATGGTGTTATTCTAGCTAATATCAAATTAAAATCTTTACTGCCAAATGACTTAATCAAATAAATACACACAAACATATAAGAAAAAAGTCTCCCGTATGCACATGGACATGGTATCATAGTTTCTAGACATTTTAAACCTTGTATTTTCATATCAATGGTAAAGACTAAAGACATTAAATGGTGGTTCGGTTTTGTTTCATTAATCCGGACAAGCCATGCCATTGTTAATGCTAGTGATGGATACTATTCAATGAAAGTGGTAATTGTTAAAAAGAAGGCAAACAAAGTACGCTCACTTTATCCTTCTCTTTATTTTCTTCCTTTTTTACAATTCCACCAAACTCGTGTTTAAGAATTGAGACTTTTTAACAAAGATCTCTCCTTTTGAAGCTAAATGAATATCTCTTTTATATGCCATGCTTATAATGACATGGTGTAATATATCAAAGGTGATAATCCATGAAATTCTATGTACATTAGAGGGCAAATCTTTTTTTCAAGCATCAAATACTTTCATATCCCAGGCTTTGTGAATTGTAATAATGGTTCAGCGGGAGACTGTTCAAAAGATAAAGAATACTCCTCTTCTTGTTTGTTTTGACTTTTTACTTGCAAAATTAACAAATTTTGTTGAGCATAATAATGTTTATGGATTAAAAATGGGAATATTAGTGGCCAAGACTTTTTTTTTGTTAAAGAATTAATAGGCAAGACTTGACCATATTATATAACTAATAGATACACTCACGTATTTCTTAGGCTAATTTCCATCATAACACAGGGACATGTTAAACCAAAAAATCTTTAGTAATAGAGGAATGAGGACATTCACTAACGGAAGCTTCATGAGAAGCCAATAGGCGTATTCATTTTCTTTTTCAAATACTACAAATTCATAAAACAACATGAAATAACGCTTCTTCATTTTTAGTTACGAATAACGCTTCTTAAATCAAAATATCAATGACATTAGAGATAATAGTCGTTAAAAAAAAATTAAAATACCAACATATTTATGTTTATATGATACATAATTTTAGAAAGTAAGGTAATATCTTAAAGCATGTGGTGATTCCAAAAGACTAGGAAGAAGCCAGATGCAAAATGAACATATATCGATGTCTTCGAGGTGAAATGACAATTTGGTCCATGTCCCAAACCAAAGTAACGAGAGTTTCGTTTAGGCTGATGTTGGAAAGTAAGGAGATGCTGACACTAATCTGCATCATACCAAAAACAAGAAAATAAAATGTGAAAACGCGTTCTTGATAACTCGCCAGTTCTTTCTTTTGGCGGTATGGTACGATACAACTAACAAAACGTTCAATTTGCTCTCCGTCATTAATAAATCGACTCAATTTGAAAAAATATAGCTTGTCGGGAGCAAACGGAGAGTCAAAGTCAACGCGTTTTTTAAATTTCCCCTACAATAGTCTCTACGTTGAACTCCACAAATCTCCAATACGTAGAAGCATGTGCTTTGTTGAACAACCACAAGAATCTTAAAGTTTTAAATTTTATTTTTAACAGAAGTTGTATGAAGAAGCAAGACTCCTAACTATGTTTCATCGGTTTTAATTTTAACATAATATTATCACTGAATAAATAAAAAAGGTCGACAAGAGTAAAAAAAAACTTTTTTTTATATTCAGGGGTAAAATCCTTGGATTGTTGGAGAATAATAATTACCTCTCCTTGCGCTTCTCAAGAAACCGTTGAAGTGACTTTCTTCTAGCGATGGGAAGATCTGCACACACACAAAAATACACTTTCTTATTTACACCTTTAATTCAGAACCGATTTCTAATACAACGACTAATAGATTAATTAGTTCATGTTAGATGTACTAGATCCTCTTTTACTTCACATGTTTCTAATCAACAACTAACTCTTCTTACAAATCAACAACATGCAAACTCTTCTTACTAATCAACAACATGCAATATATATCAAGGTAAAATCAAGTAGTAGGTGACTCTTAGGTAAACGTTTTTTCGACTAACCTCCTTCTAAATTGTGACCAAAGAGTTTTGGTCTTAGGGTGGTCGGAGGAGTTACCGAAAGATCTGTGTCCATAGATGATTCATCTTTCTTCGAGGCTGTTTCCATGGCAGCCTTCAAAATACTCTCAGCCTTGTTAGGAGACACTTGGAAAACGGAGACAGTTCCATTGTAGAAGATTGTCATAGGAACTGTTCCAGACACAAGTTCCTTACTGGTCCTGAAAGGTTTATCGGAAGTTTGAATTTCAAATATTATTTTTCCACTTTCTCTACTAGCGCCAAAAAAATAAAATAAAAATTGTACCGGAAAACAAAAAAAAGTTAAATACCTGGCGAGCGGCGCATGGACCTGAGAAATCGGGATCTGAGGCTGATCTTCCCTCGGAGTAGATGGAACCGAATAAGACCTGGTTGATGTTAACAATGATTTGATAATCTCCGGATCTATCTTCGAAATAGCACCTTGAATCTCTGCAACAAAATTTAAATCATTAAATACGTTTAACAATTTTTTTTCAAAGAAAAGATAGACAGGGAAAGGAAAAAAAGAAAAAAAAAACGAACCTCGGAAACTACAACGGCGGTCGAGAAATTTCTGGAACTTAGGCTTAGGAGCTTTGTTGGTTTGCTTCTTCTCAAGACCGAGGAAGTCGAGTTCTATGGTTGCTCTAGACATTTTCTTTGATACAAATCTTGAGAGAGGGAGAGAGATGAAGAAGGAGATTTAATTTTTGAGATGAAGAGGCGCGAGAGGAAGTAATAATGAATAAAAGATTTTTCATGTGAGGTTTTAAAATATGTATCTGTCGTAAATAATAACGCACGAGGTTCATGCCTTGTCTTTCTTTTAAACAGACACACTTGGCAACTTCAACAGTCCAACCCATCCAACTTTTTGTTTTTTTTCTTTGCCTAATAGTATTTGTTTTTATTAGGCTCCCAACCTCTTACTTATCTTACTTATTTAACGATTAAAACGCATGTGAATGTCCTAGTGCTCTACATCAACGAAGATGGGGTCATTTGTTTATCATTCACCGGGAACAATGGACATCCGCTGAAAATGGTAGTGTCTAAAATATCTTCAAATTTGGTGACCATCTACACATGTTTTTCTTAAATATTGCTCATCTTGGGTCCTTCTGACAATGTACGTTTTCTACTCTAGTTTAATGTTATCTTTTTCCAAAATAAAATATGTTATATACATATATATGTCAATAATTTCTTTTTCCTTCGTGTGAATTTTAATACTTTTAAAAGGATTACACAACTGGTCTTTTACAACCCAGAGAACAAAAAAAGAACAGTACGCCTATTTTACCTTGCTTTCTTCGAAGAGTTCGTTCCGTAGTCGTAATGCCTATCTTGTCAATTTCCACTTTTCATTACAGAAGACCAGCAAAAGCGCAATATATACTTTTGCAATGATAATAATTGAGTCTTAAAAAGAACAGTCTTACTTAATATTTAAAATAAGCTTTCAACTAAATTTAGCAAAAGTTTGGCACTTCCACCGGTGTTTTCCAGATGTGCCCGTCCGTTCTTTTTCCATTAAAACAAAGTGTATACGGAGTACTGTATATTCTAATCCACCAATATAATCGTCCTGGAACAATCTCCGAGTGACATCGAATTCAATTTTCTATTTTGTAATCCAATTTAAACTTGATAAGTTATTAGTTCTGATGTTAACTTAATTAGTTACGGTATATATTATTTTACTGTTTTAGAATAACGACCATAATAGCAGTTATAATTTTTTTGAAATTAACAACTAAAATATATTTTTTGAATGTGTCATACTAGTAAATAATTATTTAAAAATCAAGAGATAAAATTTGAAAAAGTTAGTAACAAACTTACTAACCAATTCTTCAAATAATTGCTTCAGTATATTACGAAAACTATATATAGATAACATTTTGTGTTAGAAAATCCGTTGTTACAACTAATAAAAATTTATATAAGAAAAGTTAGTGTTTGATAAGTAAAAGAATTCAAAGAGAAAGAGTGTATGCATGTCTTTCACGTGTTGAGATGTAGTTGTAGTTAATGTGATAATGTCAATACATCACTCAGCAAGGCGCAATTCTCCATAAGTCTTTGGGGTTTTCGTCGCTTTCTTTCTTTTCATACATTTCCATTTGACTCAGCCGCTCTCTCTAAAGTCTAATCTATAACGTTTTTTTTTCTTTTCTTACTATTCTCTATTTATTTGTGTACTTGTTTTTTCCCTCGAAGAATTAATTTATTCAAATCATCTCACGTTTTGTCTCTGTTGGACCCCCATTTAATGTCGACGTATTTTGCAAGCTGACCACTTCACCCCTCTTCGATACCCTTCACATTACAAACTTGCCCTTTCTTTTGGTCTTCCATATCCACCAGACAAATTATGTAAAAAACTATATCGTGATATTATTGATAGCACAAATATAGAAATTTTATATTCGTGATCTTTAAATATAAACAAGTTTCGTAAATGTTTTTTTCTTTTTCCAAATATCCATACAACCAGACACAAGCATAATGAATTTTGTACGGATTACACAAGTTAATTAAAGATCACGAACAAGACACAAGTTAATTAATTAAATATTTAGATTAGCTTCGTTTCCATTGAATTGATGAATTTTGACAGACCCAAACTAGACAACAAAGCAGGATTGACACAACAACAACAACACCGACATTTTTGAGCCCAGAATTTTGATTTCCTGAAAGAAATCACCGACGGACGGAGCTCCACAGACGGTACAAATGGTTATAGATCCGGCGAACTGTCGAAAAGAAGTGTCTGTTGCTCCCCCTCTCCCAAAATTTATGATCTCTCCGTTGAACACTTGGAAGTTTCTTCTGTTGTAGGTAAGAATCGAGAGAGAGAGACAGCAATGAAAATGAAATAACTAGCAAGCTGTGCACGATATTACAGCAATGACGAGGTTGTATGTGTACCGTGGAGGCTGATCAAGCATAGTAAATCTGGGAATGGATACAAAAACTAAAAGAAATTATTATTACAAAAGGAATCAACATATAAGCAAAAAAAACAAACTCTAACAAACACACAAGTCGAGAACTCCGATACACAAATTTACATAAACATATAGAAACATAAAGCAAAATGCTCTAACTAGACATAGAGCTGTGTGCAGTTTGAGAATCAGAGACACTGGTCAGCAGATGATGCGTAGCCTTCTCGTAATTCACAAAACCCATGAACCAGAAGTCATGTCCATCCACCGTCGTCACCTGAATATACTTCTCCGGCGGAGTCTCCTTCATCACCACCGGATTTACAGTCCCAACATTCCCCAACGGTACTATCACCTGCCACAAAACCAATACAAAAAAAACTTTGAGCTCACAATCTCCAGTTTCATTTATACAAAAAAAAAAACAAAAAAAAACATGACTTTACCCTGTAGTAGCTCCAAGCTTCTTGACCAGAAGGTGCCGTGAAGAAGAGAGGACGATCACTGCAGAAAGCAACGCGAGCATTCGAGAGATAGAGAGTTCCAGCGACAGGACCTGTCGTCGTTGAGAGGTAACATGCGAAAGTTTTCTTCAGACTCTCGTTCGGCTCTGTTCCGAATATTTGCCTGAAAAGCGATTCGAATCCTCCTTTCGTTACCGCTTTCGCCGTTAGATTAACCTTTCCCCATGCCGTTTCCGACATAGATGGCCCTGTCTTCACTACAGAAACAAAACACCCACAAATTTTATCAAAATTGTTGTGTCCAAATGCTTTAACCAAGACAAAAATTAGTCGAAGTTGATGATTGAATTAATAGGAAGGAGTATTACGATTGTGCCAGAGGTTACGAGCGACGGTTTCAGCTTTGCGGCTCCAGGTATGGAACATTCCGATGACGGGCTCGAGAGGGTTATTAGTTGGAGGATGTTCCATAGGAGAGTAGATTACGTAGGGTTGGTAAGGCCTCTGTTGGTTGTCTCCGGCGACCCACGCCGCAGCCTGCTGGTTATCGGGATGAGCCACGGGAGTAGCCGGAGCTCCCATCACGTGGGTCCCCCATTTCTTTGGATCCGGATCCGATGAAGAAGGTTGTTTTTGTTGTTGGTCCCCTGTTTCTAGAGATTTGGGTTGTTCTTGATCAACGATCTGAGGCTGGTGCTGGTGCGTTTCTTCTTTTTGCGATCCTTTCATGGCAGGATTAGCGGATGATTCGATATTGTTCTTCAAATGAGATAGATTTGATGTGTTTTAATTAACTTTGATCTAATTTGTAAGGCATGGATTTACTCATATAAAACACGGTTCTGATGTTACCTTCTAGATTAAGAGTCGGGACTTATTTTTAGGCTGGATTTTTGTTTTTATCATGAGTACTACTACTCGGTAGCCGGTAGGTATATCATCTAGAACATTTAGTCGGGCCTAAGCCAAATTTAATATAATATAATATAATGAATATTGAATAATTTAAAAACTAGAACTTATATTAAAAAAAAAATTAAGAATAACGACCCATATAGCGTTTGAATTGTAGAGGATGACAATGTGAGTTTTAAATTTCTTAGTTTCTCAAAAAGCCCAATAAGAAGTGTGAGTCTTATCTTCTAGAGGGGATTAAGAATTGGAAGCCCGTCTTCGAGAAAATGCAGACTTTTCATAGTAGAAGAATACTTCAAATATATTTTGCATCTTATATTATATGGTTCAAGTACGCGTTTGATATTTGGAAACTCACATTTCATTCGTCCGCCTAATTTCCCGAGAAATCAAATTCGGAAATCACAGCTTCATCTTCAATCGTCCGTATTACGCGGGTCAGAATCCGTATCAGGCCGGAATTGTGCCGCCGAATGCTATCTACGGTGATCCCTTGGGTGCTCCGATCCAGCAAGGGATCCATTTCTCTTTCTCTTTCTCTTTCCACGATCGTAGAGTTTTATTAATCATTTTGTATGTGACAATCATCGTTTGAATCTGCTATTGGCATATTGGAGATCCATTTCAGTTGACTTGGATCTGTTTAGACTGATGCGAAATTCACAATCCTTGCCACTGGTTTTTGAGTATTAGATTTGGATTTTGGGTTGTTTGATCAATGCCGTCTTTCATTAACTATATAATGTTTCAATGATGACAACTTACATCAACAAAATGTTACAAAACTTGTGTATCACTTAACCTTATCTTTGCTTGTGATGATGATACGTACTTTTATTTTTGGATTTGAAACAGATCAAAACCTGGTGTAGCTGCTGTTGTTGCTTGCATGATGCCGTTTATGCTTGGATTCTGCTTTCTCTGCCCTTCAATGGATATTCTCTGGAACAAACAGCACCATTGTCATGATAAGATACCTTTTCTTTTCCTTCTTCTGGTTAATACTGATTGTGAACTTGAGTCCTTCTGTTGCCTGTACTGAAATATATCTACGAATCCAGAACAACCCTGTAAAATGTGTGAGAAAAAAACAGAATATATATATATATATATTCTTGTATATCGTCCAAATGAATCATGAATTTGAAACGTCTATTGTCTTGATTCTTGTGCCTCTTTGATATGAGTGTACTAGAGGATTCTCACAAATGTGAGATCGTCTTTTAAAACCCCTCAGGAAGGGATGGTGTGATGGGAAGGTCCTATCCACTTGCAAACCACCCAGTTTGATGTGGCTCTGGTTCTAAGTGTTCAAGCTCTAATCTGGTTTTTGGTATGCATACCATACGCTACTCTGTGGTTAACTTAAAACTTCATAGCAAAATGGATGGACCTCAGGCTTCCCAACCATAAAAGCCCTACCATCGGGTTAAACAAATCAGTAGTTATACACCTATCTGATGTCACTAGTCCTCAAGTCCTCGTTTTCCACGGGAACCAAAATTTCAACTCTTTGTGAAACGGGCAGCTAAAGATCATTGCAGACTCTTACTTCTGTTTGGCTCTCTCACATACTAAATTTTATGGACAACTTGGATTCAGACTTCTAATGAGTGTATAGGCCAAAAGGAAATATAGAATATATTCCTGCATAAGTACAAAATCATTTGTGAGAATTCTCGTATTTGCTTAATATGAGCCCAAAATTTATGTTGCAATATCACCTCTTACTTTGGTTTAGAGGTAAGTTAACTCACATCTCTCTAACTCTCTTGTTTCATTCTCTTTTATTTTGGTTTTTGTTCTAAGTAAAACAAGAAGTAAGTTAGGGAGAATTTATTTAATCTTCTACATTGTTAATATTTTGATTGATTCGGATACTTCACCACACATACATACATATAGAGATTTATTTCTACTTACTACACACTTGCACCATAGCCCATACTTCTAGACATCATTAACCTCTACTAGCAATCCATGCTTCTAACTTTATAACAACATGCAAACATTTAGACAACATCCTCTAGTGTTGACTACTCTCTACAACTCCTAACAACTTAGTAAGGATACACTTAGATTTAAACTAGAACCTTAACTAACTCATTTAACAATTCTAACAACTCTTGTTCTCTTTTCTTTATTTTTCTTTGTTGTAGATTTGATCTTAGACTCAAACTCCAACAATTTACAATATAAATTTCGTAAATTAGATTGGATGCTTTTGTGGTTTATCTTTCAATTTAGGTTATTTTGGAATTTTCGTAGCTTGCCATAGGTTTATATTATTGGTTTTGTTTCTTAGACTCCCTTGATACTAAAGATTCTGGTATATTTCTCTGTCAATTATGGTGTCGATGATAAAAACTTTTCTCAAGTAAAATGGAGGTAAGTACAAACTGTTGAATTAAAGCATGCCTACTTTAATTACAAAATACTTTACTCCGTTTTGGTATATTGAGAATTCCTTAAGTAAAGGTTTGTATTGCTTGCGCTAAATCACGGCTCTCTCTTGCTGAATGAGATTGTTCTATATGCAATCACAGTGTATGTTGCTCAAGGAGTTAGCTACACAGAAAGTTTTAGCAGTTTAGGTGAATGGAGAATTTTGAAGAGAGTAAAAAACAAAATAATAATAATAGTTGGAATAGCTTTCTTAATTCTTAGTTAGTTCTTGACTTGTTGCTATTTTTTTAGAAAATATAAATTTGACTCTCTGTTCTCTCTTTACAAAAGCATTGCACTTCTCTTATGGGTCTTTGACTGAGGCAACATCAAGTTGTTTAAATTAATCCTTCAGCAACTTGAATTAAGTTTGATTTTTTTCCTTATGGAGTTTGATAGATTGATAAATAGGGAGTTGCGTGCAAAGGTGAAAAGGCAGAGAATTTGTAGTGCAATACAGGTGTGCAACTGTAGTTGTCACCAAGCATATGCCTTGTCTACTGGTTTTGATGTTCAAAGCTTATAATCACACAAAAGCCTCTTATACTTTCTGGAATCTGGGAACAGTGAGAGTTGCCTCTTCAGCGTGTGAAGTGGCTTTGTTAGGTACTTTGGGACCAATTTTGATGTCTATCTATAGCAAGAATTTTAAAACTTTGATGGTTTTTTTTGGGATTAGTTCTTAGCTATAAATGTCTAATCATGCCTCAAGAACTAGTCAATTAAAGAAGATACAAGTGAATCTTAAATGGGGTCCATGGTTTTACAAAAATCTCAAGAGATGTGTAGGATTTTGCTTAGAGATTGGAGAAAAAGGAGGACCACAAAAAGAAAGCTAAACATGTGATGTAAGTTAAAACTGCTCCTATATCAAACCCATTTGTTATTTGTCATTATGTCTCAGAAAGATGAAGCTGATCCTCAAGTCATTCCCTTACTAGGGGTTTTGATTCTTCACACGCAACCTCTACACAAAATATCAAACACTATCTTTTCGCCTCTTTTTATCTATATTTTATTAGCCATAAAATTCCGGGTCTTACGAATTATAATCGTTTGGACTTTGGGATAAATGCATGAAATCTAGGTCTCTATTTGTCGGTTGGTTTTTGACTTCACCTGGTCTACCTCCCACAATTGATTTAACCGGTTGAATTTCCAACTTTGAATGTTTTTTCCTAACATATATATCCGACTGGTGATCAGAGTATATATTGGGGGTCTTAATTAAGTAATTATGGAGTTAAGTTTTATATTGTCATCAAGAAATGAATATGGGAAGAGTCACATCTTTAGGTTTTCTTAGATTCTAGGCAATATGTCTTTGGGGTCTGACCTCACCCTTTTCTTTAAATGCTTTGTAGAAGGGCTTATGGGAACATGCAAGAGCCATGAGGAGATTCTGGCTCTTAAACCAAAATGATGAAATAAATTACAAAAAAGATTCGCTTATGTTTATTTGAGTTTGCTTACCCAACTAGGTTCCTTCTTGTTTTATGTAGTTTAATTATGGTGTGGTGGTTGAAAGAGAGAAAAGAAAAGGATTGGATTTCAAGAGATTTATATAGCTTTTTGATGAATGATGATGCACTTTTCCCACCTTCGTACTGTTTCTTGTGAGTATGTTCTTAATAAAAAATCTCATCTTATGCGCTGTATTTATCCCCCTCAATATTTTTGGCTGATTACTGTTAGATGAAATGGTAAAACCAGGTTTGGGTCAATATTCACGTTGTGATTGTATTTGTATTTGTGTTTGTATTTGTATTAGCGTCCATAATATTGTTTTTGGTAGTCGCATATGTGTTTGTGTTCTCATTCGCATGTTAATATTTGTTTCCCTACTAACTGCTCCAACATTGAATTATAGGCTTATAGCTTTAACTTTATGTAGCATTTAGTGATTTCTGTTCGTGTAGCTTTTATATGTTACTATGGACATTTTCATTAATTAGTGTTTTCGGTAACCAGAAAGTTCTGAATCTTTTGTATACATAAATCATTCGTTTCTGAACAAAACATCTAAGACTCGATCGAATTCAGTCCGGCCGACAGCACTAAATAACAACACCCTTTAACCGGTTGATAGCTACTCGCACTTGGGGGCACTAGTTTTAACTTTTGAACGAACCGAGTTACTGGACTTTTAAACTGTATTTGTCCCTTACAACTACTATGTTTTCCTTGTTTGGTTATTTAACATTAAGACAAATGTCTAGTAAATCTAAGGGGAATACACATATTGATTATTGAATGTGGTTGGTGGAAGTGACACATAACCAGGCAATATACAAGTAAAAAAAGGCGTGTGGGTAATGGATGGTTTCTGAAAGTGTGTGGGTCTCCCACGTCTCCCAAGTCGCAGCCTACTTGGAATTTTATACAAATTTGATAAACAAGTCAGAATTATACGACTATTTCCACCTTCTCTTCCTTCTTTATTTTCTCCTCTTTTCTTCAATGATTACTTTTATTGAATATACATCTGTCTTCCTGTACCTTTGTGTGTTTATTTGAATAGTTTAAATTATATTCCAAAAAAAAGAGGTCACTTTGAGATGAACTTTGCTTCTTGTCCCTAAATGTAACCAGAAAACTTTTGATGCCAAGAACTCAAATTAATATCGGATTCTAAGTATTATTACATATGGAACAAAACGTATATATATGTATATATACGTAAATACATGTCACAACCACGATCGTCATTGTGATTGTGAACTATGGGAAAGTAGAGATGAAAGTCAGATCTCATTATCGTACTACTAATTAATACTATTTTATATTTATATATCACTCTTTATCGTACAACTTAAATATCACGTTTATGATATATTTAGTATATGAGATTAAAAAAACTAAAATTAGGTTGAATAACCACCACAAAAAAAACTTAATTATGAATGGAATGGTATATAAGTTTGGAAATAAGTAACTAGTTGACTAAGCAGAAATACTGTAAAAAAAAAACTTTTGCATAATCCAAGGAAATTCATTTGTCCTTAATAGAATTCTACATAAAACCTGTATATATAGAATAGAATGATATAACAGAACATCCTATTTTTATTTTTACACTAGTATTCTATGTTGTCCCAATAGTATTACTAGAAACAAAATTTATAAGGAAAATAATAATAATCAGTATTTTAACCAACCAAATTATGTCGTTATTAATTTGACTGTACTATAAAATAAAACTGAATAGATATATGTTAAATCTTATTAATGTGGAGTTTTATTTTCTGAATTTTCTTTTGTAACTATTCCACTATATTGGCTAATAAATTATGGAGTAATTTTTTTAATTTAATGTTTGCTTAGAAAAAAACAAAAATTCTTATTAATGTGCATGCCACACATGTTTAATCTTCTCCTCTCTCTTTTTTCAGTTTTATAATATTTTATTGTAGAACTATATTTGTTAAGGTTGATGGAATATTGTATTAAAATGTTTAATATACAAAATTTTGGTATTACAATTCTAATCGGAGTCAAAGAAGTAACTTGTGGGGAAAACAGAACAAAATATTTGAACAAATCTACTATCTAATAGCAATAATGCCGTACGACGAATCCAAATGAGAATTTTCTCTCTTAAGGTCGGGAAAAATATTCTTTACCTTCCCTTGTGGCATACGGAACATGAAAATAATCCTTAAAAATATTAAAATACTGTAATAAAGTTGTTACTCAATTTGTCAATCGATAGTCACTAAGTGATTGGGATTTCTTGCAAGTACAAGAATTCACCACTTGTGTCTACCACCATTAATATCGAATATTTATGAATTGGTAATAATGCATATATGATATTTATGGGGATAATTTGGTATTCCAACTTACTTCAGCTAATTTAGTTATCCAACACAAATCAAAATACCTGTACCGGCAATTTTAATACTATAACGGAATTGTTAATTAGTTCAAAATCTTAATTGAATAATTTTTCTTCGTTAGGTTTTGTGTCTCACTTGGTCGAACACTCACCAGACCGTTACCTAACTTCTCAATTCAGTTGCGTAAGTCATAGTAATTCGATGGAGACAACAGTAAACAGGATTCAGTAACTCACATATAGAATGTTTTTTTGTCCTAAACTGGAGTAGGTTTGAAGATTGGTATGGAATCATTAGATAGAGAAAGAGAGATTTGATCCTCTTCGAATATATTATCCTCACGGAATTTGGTTCTGATTGGTGATTCGTTCAACCTCATATGCTTGTTTCTTCTTTTTGCTCATAAAAGAAACTATATCTTTCCATCTACCTTTTTAATTTGAATCGATTCTTGTATAAATTTTCCTTGTTGTCCTTCCATACTAGAATCCTATGACGACAGGGATTGTTCATCCATTCAACAAAACTAATCATCTAATCTGTGAGTTACTATCTTTTAATTTACTTCATAACAAAAACAAAAAAACTTGTACCTGGTCTCGTTTATAATAGTAGTATACTAACATAAAAAACAATAACAAACAATAAAATATTAAGAATGTAAATCTTTCTTTCATTGTTGCAATTTTTGTTTTAAAAAGGTAGAGCAGATTAAATTATTAAAAAATGTAAAGTTATCTAAAATAAATTAAAAAACTATTCTCTCTTTTTCTTAAAAATGTTTCTAATGTAAAAGTTTTGGTTATTTACCCGTTCAAAACATCCATTTCATAAAAAGTATATATCAGTATTACTAACTTTATTGGGCAATAAGGACAAACCATAAATAATATTCGGTTTTTTTTTTGTCAACATTATTTTCTGGGGTTTTCTTTGTCAACTGTATTTTCCTTTGTTTAAGATTTTAAGTTTCCCGTATAGCACTTTCCAATTATTTGTAGAAGATATAAATTCTTTTGGACAAACACACCCTTGAAAGCAACTAAGAAACAAATGAAGAAAAGAAAGAAAGAGAGCCACGCTAATTGCTACTCAGTATTACTAATTTACTATTCCTATTTTCGAAGGTAATACAAAGAAATCGAGCTAAATTCATATAGTATTTGTTTGAATTAGTAATACTAGGACTTCTATATTTTATTAATTTATTAAGGTATTAATTTATCTAAATTTCACTTGGACTGTATATATATTTGTGTATATATTAGTATGTCATGCTAAACATCTAGACAAAAAAAAATCCAAGATTCCCATCGTCTAAACAAATCCATAACAATACTCTAAATTCCAAGTATAGATCGAAATCAAGTCTATGCCAATTTATACCATATAAAACATTGGTTATCATCCTAACCACCACTACACTAAAAAGTTTTGTTTTTATATAAATATTTTCTCTATCAGAGAGACTCGAACTTGCAAAGACACCACCAATCCATTAGTCCTCTGTTTTTTTTTTTGCCACAAGCATCCGAAGTTCAAGTCTTCTATATTTTTCTCTATTTCTTCTAGCGTTTTTCCATCTCTGTATCTCTTCGAATGATTGAATTGCTTCAAAATTTAGGACCTTTTGTTAATTCGCTAAAATCTCTTCATTCATTTCTCTGTTTTTAATGTTTTCACTAAATTTACGCTCGAATTCATCATCGTTCTCCAATCTTACGTTCTCTTTTTTTTTTTTTTAATTCACACGCACTCTCTTCATTCCTCCTGAATAAAATGAGCTAATTTTTGTTTGGTAACATTTATTTTAACTAAAACATGGCATTTTACAAAATAAAAGGAATCATAAAAGGAACTAAGTTATCAGTTAGGGAAATATTAATTCTAAATGTGGACATTTATAAGTGGGGGACCTTACGTGAAATCAGATTACATCATTGTAAACCATTAATATTATTTTTCCCGAAGATCTGAGTTTGAAATGCGTAAATTTATAATTGTGTTGTTTCCACCGAATAATTATTACCTTTTTGACATTAAAAGAGAGAACTACTCATCACACTCTTATTACGTTTTGTGCACTTTTGACAAAAAGCTCTATGACAGCCTCTCCGTGCCATTATTAACCTTTTTAGTTATAATCCTCCATGCATATATGTAATCATATACATAATAAAACTACATAAGTACAGCTAAAAGAGCTGTGTATATATACACTAATATTTTGTCACGTGCAGTGACGAAACAATTTCAACTGTAATAATTTCATCTTTGATAATTATAATTTATAATACACACATATTTTTATTAATAATAATAACAAGATTATTATACTTTTAGTTTGAATACTCTTTAATTGATTTCGGCATGGAATTGTCATGTCATGGAGAGAAAGTAACCAAACAAACGTGTAATAACAAGCTACTGCTTCTCTTTTCTAATTTCAAATAAAATATAGTTTTCCGTTTGTGGTAGCATCTCCAAATAAAGTTTATACCCTAAATTTGTACAATGACTTATATTTATTGCAATAAGTGGACCGTTGGGAGAAGAACTGAAGTTTGGTAGGGAATAAAGTGAATATATTTACTAGAATTGGGTGGTTAATTACTCAGATAAAATTCCAACTAGTTTACGAAAGCATATAAAAAACGAAACGAAAGGTTCGTTTTCAAGCAAAAGAAAAAAAAATGGAAAGGAAGTAGAGTGGTATTACTATTAAATTATTAATATAATTTATGAAGATAGTCAACATTAAAATTAAATTAAAGGTTACTTCTGAAACTATTGCAACTACTGGTCTCTTCATCGGAAGAAAATATCTCCGTGGTGAGTCCACTGGAAGCATGATCTGAAGGAGGAGAGCTCGGTAAAAGATTCAAATCCGTTGTCCTTTCTTTACTCATGAAATCAAAGAAGATTGGTTTGGTTTTATCTTCGGTTTGGTTTGTTGTAATTATATCAATTTGATCATTCGAATTACTATCATTTTTACTGTATCTAAGAATCCGGCTATCTCCGTCGTCGTCGTCGTCACTCTTGTTGCCGGTTCTCTTTTTCAAGAAGATACGGCAAAGAACCCAGTTCTGAGTGGGGCCCATGCAACTCTGCAGAAATTAGATTCCAATTTAGTGAAATATATTGAATGGTGTAAATATTAAACCGGGAATTGAGAGAGAGGAATATGTACCGGAGGTGAGGAAGAAAGGCGATATTCGTGCATGATCCAGTCGGTTCTTGAGCCATGAGGTGGTTTGCCTTTGTAGAAGACGAGAGTTTTCTTCAAACCAACTATTTGATTTCCTCTGGAGGTCAGGACCCGTTTATCAATACCGGTAGCTTTCCAGTAACCTGAACCGGTTGCCCGGTTTGAACGGTTTCCATTTGGGTACTTAGCTTCCCTTGTGCTAAAGAAGTACCGCTCCTTGTCCAAATTGCCTGTTCACAACAAATTAAAAACAGAGCAAATCTTTATTAGCATAAGGTCGCAGGTTCGAAACCTGAATAAGCAAAATGAGATACTAACCAGGTAAATCCCAAGGATCAGCTCTGCAAACATCGAAGTCAGGGATGATAGAAGCTGGCAAAGGAGAAGAACACACTTTCCTCTTAAGGTACTGAACCACAAGCTCTTCATCAGTGGGATGAAATCTGAATCCAGGTGGCAATCTCAGAACACCATTCTTCACAAGTTTAACATTTTCCATGGAAGAGAAATGAGAAAGAGAGAGGAAGAAGAAGAAGAAGAATAAAAAGAGAGTGGTGTGTATGGAAGAGGGAAACAAGGAAGCTGTTGGTTTTATAAGGTAGAAGATGATACGAACAACTCCTTTTCTTTATTATTATTTTTATATTTTTCTGGCGTAAACCTTACTCAATCTCCTACCTTCTTTTGACGCCATTTTCATAAATCTATCTTTTCTTTCTTTTTAATATTCATTACTATATTTTTTTGATGTCTCTCAATTATTATTTTTAGTCGGTATCTACCTCCTCTCCTTTTTTTTTTTTGTTTTTTGATATGTCATGTGTTAACTATTCAAACATATGCATTTTTTACCCAAAAATATTTGTATATACTATATAGAAATGAAAAGCACTATTTTAAAAAGAAAACAATTCCAATATTTAATTCGTTTAAAGAAATTATGGCTTAATCATACACTCAAACAAAACAACGTAGAGGTTATATAGTATTGATTTTACAACAAACATTAACCAACCTAGGTTAATTTAAACCAAGTTCCTAGTAGTTAAGATTCCTTTTGGTGTTATATATCCATGGGTATTGTCGTCACTTACCTGCTTTAGGCTTTGAGAGAGCCGGACAAGTTTGGTCTATTCCGGACGGTCGCGGTTAAAGCGGTGACGCTGAAGTCAGCTTACGTCATGCTGACAACCGGAGCTCGTTCTCTGCATTTGTACTCTTACATATATTACCCCTTTGAGAATCCAAATTTTTTTTTTCCCTTCGATATCAAATTTAAAACAGCCTCCACAAATATTTTGGATATCTTAGGATTGTTTTTCCCCATTTTGGGAAAAAAAATATTTCAGTAATTTGTGAAAATAAGAGAAAAAGGATACGTCGGGTGCTTATGGGAGGGGGACATAAGAATCCTAAGCCTCTAGTTTTGAGGTACTTTGACAAGTTTTTTTCTAACCACGATAATGTTTCCTACCATGTTCAACACGTTACAGGCTACTTCAACATCAATCCAAGTTTAAAAAGATATATAAATCATATCGTTCAAGTAAGGACTCAACCAGAATAGTTATCCTTGGAACTTCACTCTATTGTCATGCTTTTAGAATCGATATATTGATATTGTAACAACCCGACTTAAATTTGAGATTTTGCATTCTAATCATACACCAAATGTATATTCATTTAAAATTTGTATTTCAAAACTTAAGAACTAGAAAGTCGTTATTTTTTTGTCGTTATGTTTTGTGATCAGATTGACAACGAAACAATAAATCATATTTCTTTGTCTCTATAGGGATGCAAGATTTAGCGTATTCGATATGGAAGGTTAGAAATAATCATTTCTTCAATTCTTTAATTCTCTGTGAAGTAAGTCGATCTCATTTTAGCTAGACATTCCCGTCTATGGAATTCTATTTGATAGTATGGTTCTAATTGTTTCACTCTTTGATTTTCAAAAAATCAACTTTCGTAAGCTCCTTGAAAGTTTGCTGCTTTTTCTCTGCACTTTAGCTCTCTCTTGATGTTTGTATGTACAGTTTTGGTTTAATACTAACCAAAAAAAAAACGGACTAGCTCCAATACTTTATCCAACTCATAAAATTGGACATTGGCTATATCTTATAACAATAAAATTATGTTTAGGAGATGAAAACAAATGGGCATGTAATGCGAGTTCATGTGTTTTGTGTATACGTCAGACATGAATAAGCACATTTGCAAGGACGAGTAAGGAGATTAATTGATATGGCCAATGGGGACGCAATATATCATATTCATATATATATATATATATATATATTTGCTCCACTCTTGTTGTCGGGATTGGAGTTTGTAGTTAGTGTTCTTCGATCTTCACAACCGCAACTATTTTTCTTTTCGTTGTATAATAATATGTCTATCGAGTTATTATATACGTTTTTTTTTAATAATTGTTATTAATATAAAAAAGAAAGCAAATGACTATGAATTACTTGATATATTCATATTCGGTTTTATGGAGTGGGTGCGCTTATCTTACCAGTGTTTTAAATTGATCAGTAGGACAAATCTATTTGATTGTCTTTAAGAGTTTAACATACTTGAATACTAATATATCATATGCCCCTTGGCTAAGACTTATATAGCAATCTTGTTAATTAATATTGACAACTCAAACCACCACCAAAAGAAGAAATTATGGAACTCTTGAATATTTGATAACCATCTGAAATATCTAAGACAAGTCAATGATTTCTTACAAGTGGAAGAACAATTTTTTGAAGAACATATATAGATGTATATGTACATTCAGACACCAACTTGATAATTAACTTTGATGGACCATGGACTGTATGTATTGAGACCAGTGAGACAACAATATCCATATAATATAAATGCACATAGTATATGGGATAGAAATCAGCAGCAAAACAAATAATAAAATGCAGTTTAATAATTAAATCTAATTCATGTAAATTAGATAAAATAATAGAAAAATCGATGTCAAGGGGTCCGTGAAGCTGACAGTGTGCTGTAAGTTCCTCCAATCCCGTTGTCAACCTTTCTGTTTATATATATAGATCACATGAAATTTTCTTTATAATTAGAAAAAATGATCGATTACGTCCAAATATATGTTATCTTTAAAATAACAAATGCGTGACGTTATTGTCGGTATAATTATATTCACTAACGATACTACAAGTTACCTCTCTGTTGAGACCAAGGATTAACAAAATATTTACATTTTAAATAGTATGTCATGGTTATTGAGGATATCTTCGTCGCTGTTACTGTTATATTAAAACGATAACTTCCACTCTTTTAGTTTTACTTGTATACTATGACATAGTCTTGTATTTACCCATCGTTTTCGACTATCTAGTATGAAGTGAAATTCACGAGAGTAATGTATTTATTATTTATGTATATTAGGACATATTATTATACCTCTATGTTATTGCTCTGTTCTTTTTACGATTCATTTTCGTTCTTTTAGTTTTACACCTGGTATCATAATTTGAAACGATACTATTAAAAAACTGGTTTTGATTTAACAATTTCAATTGTAAGTACGATGTATATAAACATCTTTTTTAGATGGTTTATAATATCTACTAAAGGAGTTGTTGTATAAAAAATATTGGAAAATAAATTCAATTACGTGCTTTCGTATTACATTTTGAGGTTATTATTATCAGCTACTGACAAATATGATACATAACAACTCAAAGATTATATAAACTGACCGCATCAGTCAGAGGGTCTCGTAGTATACATCTACATATGTTTATGTATGATGATGGGCATTATGGTAAACAGGTATAGAGGGTGGATGTAGGGAATATAAGAAGAGGGAAGTGGTCCCTACATGCTTCCAAAACGACAGCCTCACACGTCGGATTAAAGTCTCGGAGACAAAATGCAATGCAACCAAACCATCTACATACGATACGACATATCCTTCTCTCCCGATTTCCCAAATCTTCTCTGTCTCTAATTTTTTTAATAACATTCAATGAATGGTCCCTTCCCAGAAATGACAAAATTGCCCTCTAATATTTTCAACGACCTATTTTATTTACAAAATTATTTATATGTATTGAGTCTTGGATACTCAACCTAATTATCTAATCGTTAACCATTTCAGTTTTTTCCCCGAGATGATTCTGTAAAATAGAAGGTGGGTCACAAGTGATCTGGGGGTTAATTTGAACATACTGGAAATAATTATGGTTTTTAGGATGAAAGAGGTAAAATATATTGTTTGTCCTCCGAGTCCTAAGGTCCTATATTATTACTTTTATTTATTTTACAGTAATAAAAAAAGGAAGAAGAAAGAAAAATATAGATAAGAGATTCGCACAAGCAAAAAAAAAGAAAAAGCAGGCGCACGCACCCACGTATGACTTGGTCACCAATATTCTAAATCGAGAAAATATCAAATAAGAGTTTCGTAAGTTATATTGCGGCTCCGTTTGTTTTTGCTTACTATTTTATTTAACATTTCCTTCGATTTGTAATATTAAAAGTTTCTCATGTAGTCAAGCTAGGCATACCGTATAGTAATAAATGTCTCGGGTGAGAAATACAAATGCGTGTGAGAGGGTCAATGGAGTTTGCGTGGGGACGTTGGAGACAAAGTGAGAAACGTCAAAGGATGCAACTATAGCTACATGATTTTGAATTCCAAATTTTCTTAATAGTTGTACTTAATTCGGGGTTGCATGGTTTTATGGTTTTGTCCATTTTTCTAGTAGTTGTGAGTTTGATCTCTTTTCTTCATACGTTTGTGGTTAAATTTGACTTCTTTTTATGTGAAAACTGGGAAAATATATTTTTGTATTTGTTGAATCTGTTTAAGTACACGTACAATTATTTCCTCTTTTCTTTGTGTGCAGTTTTTGTTGTGCGACAAATATGTTTTTAATGATTTGGAATTTAATAAAAAGTAACAGCAAAAATACTATATTACATCATACAATGTACTTTATGTTCTTATTGGTTGAAAAATGGTATCACTTTTCTATACTGAAAGTTTTGAAAATATAGTTACGCATTTTTGAGTTGAAAATACACTATAATACAAAGTTGTGATATTTTGCAAAACATTTGAAACTAAACATTTATTAATTAAAGCATCACTCTAGTTTTTCATACAACAAATTTTGCCATAAGACTTTTTCAATCGGTAACTAATTTTTTAAAGTCTTATGGCCATTAATAAGCAACTAAATTGACTAAGCACAAACAAGTTTATAATACAACTAACAGGTTTACCCAAAAAAGAGTTTATAATACAACTTCATTACTATTTATGAACCGACATTGTAATTGAATTGTTATGATTACATATGGTCGTCTCATAGTATTTGTTGATTGTGTGCACAATCGATGATACATTTGATGTATTATTATTTTCTTAAACAAATGTATAGGTCTCAGGTTGACAGGTTCTATGTATATTAAAATTGTTATAATATTCGAATGCTTAAATTGTTATACTAAAGGATGGTCTTGGTTGAGATTAATCCCAGTATAAAAAAGTAATCTACAATTATGGAGTAGTAGAAATATAAATATTGAAATCTCGTGTTGAACATTTCCAAAGAACCATAGGGAAAACCACAAACAAACGCCACAAATGTTTTGTTATGCAATCTCAGAATTACTAACCTTCGAAAGAAAAAAATGAATTGTATATATATATACATGTTGATAAATAAAATAATATATATACATGTATATATTATATACTCACACTCATATTACGATATGCATATATGATATAGAAACTCTTTGGTAGTTTTTATATAATATCATCCCCTAAACTTTTCAAAGGGAAGATATGATCGATAAATAAAATTGCCGGCCCAGGTAGACGGTTTCCTACTTTGTTCAGAAATCCAACTAAAATAATAAATAGGTAATGATTTCTCAACCCTGGATAAAATCACGTACAAGCAATCATATGCCATTTATGACCAATCCAATATGATCTAACGTCTATCTAACTATCTAAGTATTCAAGTTATATCCATGTGAACTGTTTGAAGAGAAAATTAGGAGAAATGACATTTTTACTGTATCCTAGAACATAATATATATATATATATTGTTTTCACCTTATCACCATCATTCAAATCTGTATACCTTAAAGCTTTGTGGAAATTAGTTTTAAGAAATTGCTCAGATTAAAGCATTTTAGTTTCTAGAATCAAATAAACTAAATAGATTTTTGTCGACAATGACATAAATATATTGAAAATTCAAAGTCATCATTCATAATAGATATCGAAGTTGACTACAAATTATTTCCTATATTTAATGTATTTAAGGAGGAACTAGCTTTTGCTTTTATTCTATCTAAATGATCGCAGTTTCTTCATTTTGAAGCTACACTTTGTCAACCTCAAAGTTGCATACTCCTTTTATAAAGAAACTTTTATTTAATATTTTGCATAATATATATATATATATATATATATTATAAGTTGTCAAATGCTTTTCCGCAGAAGAGAAAGGAAGAAAGAAAGTAAAAGTATATAAGTGCTTTCAAATCTATCTTTAATTACCCTGGATTTATACGCCTTCAAAAAAAATTTGATAGACCAAAATTCTAGTATGTGAGCATAGGAATATAAATATATAATATAATATCTGGACGTGTGATTATTATATATTATAATGTCAATGTAGCACATAAGCTTCTCATCTACCGAGATATTTTGATTTTCGGAGTGGTATTTGAACTTGTTTTTAATACTATTAAAAACACAAGAATTACTCCATTATGTTTTGTAATTTGCTTTGCAAGCACGACTTATGATTATGGATTAGTTAAATTCGGAAGAAAAACATGAAATTTTTTCTTCATGCTGGATCCAAATCATATAATAGTATGGACAAACCAAAAATATATTCACAAAAGGTATTATTATTATTCTGGACAGTATGCTTTTACAGAATATTACCGTCTCCGCAACTTTTTTTTTTTACCAGAGTTTGGGTAAGAAATATAAAATCAAATTACTTTAAATTTATCATCATATCTTGGATATACGAAACCTTAAAATAGACAGCAAGGTATATTAGGGGGAAAAAAAGACAGCAAGGTATTGCAGCTGCTTATGTCATATTGTCATATATACGACATGTGAGCTTGGACGTTGAAGAAAACCCCACAAAAAGAAAGACAAATCCTTTTCGTTGAAGAAATCTGAAGAATGAAGCTCTTTTTTTTGAACTTTTGAAATATGTTTTAACTCATTGCTTTCATAATTTTTGGTATGGACTAATGGACTTAAAAAATTTATGCCTTTCATAGCATGTGACAGAAACAACTTAAAAACGTATAAAAATATGTTTTTAATTATCTCTCACGTGTGTTCTTCCAATCCGTGTGCCAACTTTCTCTTCTTTTTTTTCGGGAAAAGAAAACTAGTTGTGCTTTTGAGGAGAAAACAAAAAAGTTGGTTCTTTGATGCTTATTCTAAACTTGAAAGACACAAATTCCAGCCAACTAAAGGTTAGACTTTCAAAAAGAAGAAACAAAAATTACACTATAGTTAATTTTTAGGGAATTCACTTTAGAGATTAACATTCCGGTTTAGAATCAAGTTTATTTTGGTTTCTTTTCTTCTGTTTAGTCTACTTAAATGGAAGATGAATTTACATAAATAAAACCAATACTTATTTCATTTTAGATTATATATTTTAGTTTGGTTATATACTTTAAATTGATTCATTAAATTTGGTTTGGATTGGCTTGCTTCGGTTTGGAAGTCAGATAACCACAATATGACACTAAGGATCAAACTTCATATCGGTTTGGTCCATCTTGGTTTGGGTTTACATTGGTGTGCAAGTATGGTTTAGATTGGGCCTGTTTGAGGACTGCCGTTAGTTAAGGTTTTTTTCTCGGTTGGGTGGATTAATGATTCAAGATTTGAGAATACTTTTAGGTCAAGTGATATAGACCCATTATGACTTACTGGGCTCTCTTTGTAGCGAGACTGCAAAATGCTGGACGCGCATTATTATATTTGTTTTTCCTGTTTTTTTTAATGCCTAATTAATACCAATTGACTTGAAACTCTTGAATAGGATCGAATACTGTTAATACTCAAATTAGAAGAAATTTTAAAAGCTGATTAGATGGAAGTATCTAACGGACGAAGAGGGTGAAGCAATCGATTGAAAAATGTAGCCAGCTCATCATTTCAAAACAACATGAATCGAAAAATATACAGTTTTGTGGTCCATGTCAGATGTCTTATGAGTCATTTAGATGTCGTCCCACAATCCTTGCCTTATCGCTACCCCAATCATTCATTTAGATGTACGCTATAGGAAATTTATGATTGATCAAGTCGAAGATTATAAAAAAACTATATTATAAATTGAAGATAATATATACTGCTTTATATAATAATTCATGCATGGCTACTTAATTACAATTTGGTTGATAGTACAGTTGAAGTAAAATGATGAAATTATGGAACAAGATAAAATTTGTGTAATGCAGTTGATGTAAAATATCTACATTAAGATTCATTCTCATTAGTTAATTAGCAAAATGAAGAAGATGAATTGATTAAATTATCATTACGTTTAAAAGTAAACTGTATGACAATTATTGTATACAAATAATTACAAGTTTACATGAGCACATATCATATGCATATGCGGCCAAATAGAAGTAACCGGGTATATATTTATATATATTTGAAAGATCAAATTAAAGGCCGGAGATATTTATGCAAATTTAAAATATAATTTTTGTTGAAAACATTCATGCCGCTTATTTTGATAACTTATATGATTAGTATTTACGTGACACTGTGACAGACAGACAGATGGCTCATCTTTACGCATAAAATTAAGTTCATTTATTTCATTTAACTTTCCTCGCTAACGTTAAATAAAATCCTTGAGTATATATTTTTCTCTGAGCCATATATGCATGCCCTATTTTTTGCTTGCCCGTATTGTCTTTTTAATTAGTTGTACTTTACCTTCAAAAACTATGCATCGGTTAACATGTTTAAATCGAAAGCAGTTCTGTCAACTATTACGGTAACAAAACCTTTTGTTGATTTTATGAAAGTGGGCAAAGAAGAAGGGCGTATGGACATAAACAGATAGAATGCTTACATATATTTATGTGTTGAAGTTAAACATTTAAATGATTAAATAGTCAATGTTGTTTTTAATCAAACAAAAGAAACAGTCAAATAGTCAATGTTTTTATTTCGTTGCATACATTTGTTTTGGTTTAAGATTTGGGTAGACTTCAGAGCATTAATTCTATCGAGATACATTACCAAAAAAAAAAAAAAAAATCTATTGAGATATTAAGTGGAAAAGTAATATCTTTGGAAGTCTTTATGATTGTGAAGATATAACTAATCAATACGCATTAGTAACTGATGATTACAAACTAGTAATAGAGTACAATATAATAATGTATTTAATTTAATTGGTAGCTCAATGAATCTGAACACACAAAATTAATTTAGTTGGGAAAGTAAGCAAAACAAACACGTCGACAGGAAAAACAACAAAATAAGAATAAAGGGCCCACGTATCGCCACGTCACATAAAAGTCTAAACAGCACAAACCTACCGTTTGCCTTTACTTGAAAAGGAAAAGATGGGATTGTGTAAACGTTCAATGCATCAATCTTCAAATTGTATTTTGGATACTTTCTTTCACTTCTCCACTATACAATACGTATTCCATAAGTCACAATGTCATATATATATATATATATGATCATCACAAATCACAACTACGAATACTTGTATCAAGCTATCAACTAGCAACCTAATTAATCTAATTGTCAATCCACAGTACTCATTTGTGATTTGCCATAGAATTAACTATTATAATTATTCTCACCGATAAACAAATTATAATCGTCAAAAATGATTATGTAGTTCCTTAACTATATTTATGGCTTTGGCAGAAACACATTTACATATATATATATATTTGAATTGATCTTTCAATTTTCTTCGTACCAAATTAAATTTGTGTAGCGATCGTTATATTTATTGGGAAAAATCCCATAAACGTGAAACCGTGAAAAGTCAACTAAATGTTATATATAGTATAGTAGAAAATGACAATGCAGCTGTAATACATTTTTTGGATTTTGTTTTTGTAATATAATATACACTATACACTAGCAACACACAGAAATATAGCCTTTATCAAAAAAGGAAAGCAAACACAATTTATTCTTCTTTTTATAAGTTTTTATTTCTGATTTTTCGAGAGAGAAAATGATAATTCAATATAGAATTTGATGGAGGATGATAATTCAATATAGAATTCTTGTCCACTTTGATGGAGGAAGATTTTTTTCACAGCTTATTCGCAAATTCTGCACTATAGAATTTCACTCTGGGGAAACGTTGGGTAGACCAAGAAATAAAGGAAAAAATAATGAAAGTTATTCTAACTAACAACAAAGACAAAGCATAGAGATGGGGCAACTGAAATGAGATATTTACTGTCCAGAATACAATATAATTATATGGGTACGTATGGAATTTTCTGAACACTTGACCACATTTCTTTGTCTCTGAAACATATTAATCAAGTTCTAATCAACAACTATAGAACCCCACGTTTCTTGGGCCATCAAACTTCAGCCATTTATTCTGTTTCTGTGTAATCATTTCCATATTTGACTTAAGCGTGACTCTCCATCTTGATTTTCGTTTTATCCACATACAGGTTAATTATATATCTTAGTCAATTTATTTCATACAAAATACTGAAATAGAATCTGATGAAAGGAATTTTAGACACCCCCACGAAATTAGTATGTACATAAAAATCCTCATTACACACTCGAAAAGTAGACGAAATTCCCCCTATGTAAAGTCTTTTAAAATGTTTTTTTTTTGTTACTTCGTAAATATATGCTTTATTTCTCATCACCTTTTCGATATTTCCAAACACAAAACAATTTTGAGCTAGTAATGTGAAATGGAAAGGTTAACAGTTTGAGAAACGGGTCTTCAATAAGATCATTCACGAAGGTCGTTATCAAATATAAAATCCTGAAAATGGGTCTATTTGATCGATTCTATTGCGAAGGGATGATTAACTGATGAATACATTGAAAAGGACAAAAAAGGAGTTTTAATTAGGAGATAGAATTGAATTTCAATATACAATGATTACCAACTTGCGTTAGCTTTCTTCCACCTTTTACTATTTGCTTTCATCCTTGGTCGTCCACTTTCATTCCCCTTAATAACTAATTTGACCATAGTTTATTTGTTAGGCGACCCATATCAAAATATCTCGTGTCCTTGACGCATATTCGAGGCAGAAGATCGATTCATTTAATAAACATCCTTCTGATCAAATTACTTTCATGTAATTCTGCCATTTATGGTTACAAGGATATGTGTCCATTAACTTTAGCGGCTAAGCTTTGTAATTTCTCATCAAAATATGTTGTTTGGTTACTGAGAAACTTATAACGTAGACGGAGAAACACGGACTTTATTTTATTCAAAAAAAAAAAAAAACAACGTACTTCTTACATGCAATTGTCTTATATGTACCGAAAAAATTATAACACAGTATCAGATTTAACAAGTATTCGAACAATTTAGAATTTCTTTATCGAATGTTTTCGTGTATTAATGTATGTACAATTAAAATTTCGCTAGAGGTGACACACGTAAGTAATACGTGGATTCCTATTTTAAGCTTATTGATTCTCTTTGTTTACTGGTTAATTAATGCATGACAAAAGTGTCATTTATAAGACTCCATATATGTATATTAAATACCAAAAAAAGGAAATTGGCCACATTCAAACTACCTTCTGGCCATCGAAAAGAACAAGTATTCAAGATCATGAATTTCGGTAATTTTGGTGAATAGAGAACTAATTAACTTAATCTGGAATTCGATCTAAAGAGACAACGTATCTAATATTTGGTTAGACATATAGCAAAAGGTATGATTAAGAATTGATTAAATGGGTTGTGTAGCGGTATTTCACATGGGTGACATTTTATTTAGGTATGTAACAATGTAACACCTCATTAGTCATTACATTTATGTTATTATTTACAAGGTATAATTCTTGTTCTTACAAAGATGCATATATAAATAAATTGATTTGATTAATTCTTTTTTGAACAATGAGTTATCTTATCTCCATCAATTCTACGTTTTTGGTAAACATGTTAAGACCATCAATTCTATGTTCAAGGTTAATACGTACAAAACTTCTGTTATTCTCCCTAATATAGATTCAATAGACCCATCATTAGTTATATAATAGTATTAATTTATTTGGTAACAATTATTCAATTCGCTAACAAATCATAGATAGGTATTCTATAATTGAAACCTATAGTATGTGCGTGTAAAGCTAGATTTGTATGAAACCGATTAAAAACCGGAAACGATTGGATCGGGGGAGGTTTCATTTCACCCACATGATTGTCATTTTTCCCTTTTGCAGTAGCAAACTACAACAGATTTATATGCATCCATCATTTATCGATGTGGGTCACGGGTCACCCTAGCTGCTTGTATCATTGGGATTTGATAAGCCCATGCTATTTATATCTGGCTTTTAGAATTTTAATTTTTGGGTTATTTCTGTTACGTACCTCTATATAGTTAAAGTTAATATCATATATATATATATTATAATTAACCCAGAATAGCTATAAAACTAGGCCAACAATAACTCCATAGCTATTTTGGGTTAATTCCTTTAATTATAATTGCACCATGTAGTGATATTAAATTAAAATCATAAAAATGAATAACATTGCGACAGCAGTAAGGCGATTCGGTATATATAAAGGTGACTATAGACTAAAGGAGTACTGATCTGAAAATTGCATGGTGGAATAATTTGGTATTATCTTACTTCAAAAATATATTTTTAATGAAGGCCACAACATCTTGATCGGTTTAGTATTTGAATCAACATATTCTATAAATTTCATCCATTATTGACCAAAAAAGAAGAAAATTATCCATTTCATAGCCTATATAATTACTGTAAACATATATTAGTTGATGACTACTCCCTATGATTCTAATTAATCGTGTTTTTAACATTTTTACACATATTAAGAATTGATCATAAATGCATCATTTTGTGAATAACAATTTTCTATAACTCCAAACCAATAATATTCATTAAAAATTACAGTTCATCATCAACAATTAATAAAAATATATTAGAAAACCTAAAAATCGTATATATATCTTTGAAAACATATTCTAGAGATAGGTTTAATAAGTAACATATGAAGTATAATTTAACAGATAAACAAACATCTGTGGTAGGAAAGGTATTTCAAAGTTCAAAACTACAAAGAAGGCAGATGAATATGATTGCAGATTTGCAAGAACGGCAGGGGAACGTACGTGAACCAAAAGTATATTAGGCACCAATCAATAAAAAAAAGGTGTAAGCTAAATCAAAAATTGTTTCAATAACTAGAGATGGAAAAATGAAGGTGGAGGCGAACCACAAAAGTGGCACCTCTCATATTTTTTTTTTAAAAAAAAGAAAAAAGAGAGAAACACATAAAGAATAAGAACAAGAAAGATTTAACAAACCCATGATCGTTGTTATCATTCGTCTACCACGTCACTCCTCTGTTGTCCATTTCTTCCCACTTTTAATATCTGTTTTAACTTACCCTCGAAAAATGGAGAATTGTTTCGTATTTTTTTTTCCCACAGTATTCTGATTCCTTTCATCATAGATATTGAAACAAACGAAAGCAAAAAAGAAATGTATATTCAACAAATCTCTTAATACTTATCACTGACGGATAAATAATTACTACATTAGACATTTACCAAAAATGATAGATACATAGCATCTTTATTGAAAAAATCACCAAAAATAAACAAAAAGGACTAATTATATCAGTGATAAATCTTTTGATTTCAACATACAGTGCACACCTATTTTTGGAGTCAATAAAAGGACTAATTATCTTAATCTGAAATAGAAATAATTTAAATTAAATAAACGAAAACGATCGAGTCCTGAAAATGGGGAAAAAACAGGAGAAGAAGAGGAGAAACAGAAATACACTGAAGACAAGAAAGCACAGAGAGGGGTTGCCTAGTCAGCATCTGATGACGTGGCATGACTCACAAACTCTAAAGAAACGGCAATAACTCCTGTAAGTGGAAGCATTTGGAGAGGTCACGTGATTTGCACAATATTTTCATTTTTCACTCTATTAATTTAACTAGTCCTCTCTCGTAACGCATCATTTTTATTGATTACCTTAATTTTTTCTCACGCGCGACGCTCCATCTAGACGCGTGAATTTTTTCCTCAAAACATGTATGATTTGATTTTTAACGTTTCCTTTTTGTATTTCTTTTGGTACAAGGAAAAAAAAACGTGTTCTTCTAGACAAAAGTGAAAACCTGATTAGGAGATATGAATGGTTTTTTCTCTTGTCTTTCTTTCAACTTTGATTAATCATCGAAAATACCAATAATTTTATAGAGAACGGCGTCAATTTTCCGCGAACAAATATATTCACTACTTTTTTTGTGCTCTATACCCTTATAATTGCAATGGGGTTTGATATAGTCATCACACGTAGAGTTATAGCAATGTTAGGTCCTTAATCATTCTCATCTAGACTCCTATACGAAATCCAATTTAGATTAAACCTATCCTAGCTATCTCATTTACGTCATATATATTTATGTCAAGAGAGTACATACAAACGAATTCAATTCACTCTAAAGTCTAAACATATTTGAAATTAGCCAATAATTAATCCTAAAACTCCAGTAAATAAATTATTTTAATATTTAATGTATTCGTTAAATACATTGGTGGGATACTTTTGGATCGTCCAAATTCATATGTGAATTAAAAAATAAAAGATGAAAGAAAATGTACAAATCGTACGGTAATCTAGTGATGATTTTCTGTATATTGGTCGATGTTAGGTAAACTTTGGTCACCATGATATTCATCTATCATCTATAAAGTACAAAACCAAGGCATTAAATTTGTTTTTTTTTTTAAGTTAATTAACAAGAAGGCGTGAAGAAAATGAAATTGTGTCAAAGGTGAGAACCACGCGCGTAGAAGATGCGAGTGTGGGAGGAAAGATGTAAAATTGAGTGTGATAAATTGCAAACGCAACCTACTAATCTCCCCACTTGTCATGCAACCAGTCTGAGTTCGTTTCCCTTTTCGATTATTTATTTATTTATTTATTCTAACTCAACACGTTACACGCTTCAATTAACTCAAAAGCTAAAATCAAAATATTTTGACTAGAAGGGTTATTTTGGAGCTATATATAAACCACCTGAGGCTCATTAGATTCCTCCATGAAATAAAAAGAATCATTTATAGAGAGAGAGAGAGAGAGGGGGAAATAAGGGGAAAGCTTTAGGGTTTCAAAAAACTGAGACCCTTTAGAATCTCTATAGAAGATGGGAATCATGATCAATAATCACCATTTGCTCGCTGTTATCTTCGGCATCTGCGGTAATGTTCCAATGAAAAAATCTTTAAGCCAAAATTTTATTCATCATCTCTTCTCTTTTCGTTCCTTTCTTTTTTTTTTTACTTGTTACTATTTTTTTAACTAGTCGTATATGTGATTTGAACATCAACTATAATGTTGCAACTCTTTATCTAAGCTTCTGCCTTCAAAAGTATTATAAACTATATCAAGAATATAATTTTTGTAGCAAACCCTTTACCAAAAAAACACCAAACAATAATCGTATATATATATATGTATATGCATGCATTTCTTCTGTTTCAAGTTTTTTTCCCTTAGTAAACTAAACTAATTCATTTGGGATTAGTAATAATCTTCTAATTATATAGTGAAAGCCCGAACTACCAAAATAAATAAAGACGTAAGCTTTTAAGTAAATTGAAATCGTCACGCATTGTTGTCCCATGCTATCATACTCGATATGTGTATTGTGGTTAATGCAGAATTAAATTCTCCGTTGAGGTTAGTTAGAGAATTCGGGATGATTCATGTGTACTCATGTCTCCGCAAAACCAGACGCCTCTTAGTTATAACATAATACTCATTGTTTTTTTTTTGTTGATTTTTAAAATGGAATTTCAGGGAACGCGATATCATTTCTCGTATTCCTCGCTCCAGTGTAAGTATATACGAATTCCTAATTTCTTTTTTAAGACTTGAATTTCGAGAATGGTTCTGATTTTATTTTGAAATATTCAGGCCAACGTTTTATAGAATATACAAGAAAAAATCGACGGAAAGCTTTCAGTCTCTACCGTACCAAGTGTCGCTATTTAGCTGCATGCTATGGCTCTACTACGCATGGCTTAAAGAAGACGCTTTTCTCCTAATTACCATCAACTCCTTCGGCTGCGTCGTGGAAACAATCTACATAAGCATGTTCTTCACTTACGCTACCAAGGACAAAAGAGTAATGTTCTTTTCCACTCCTCCTTAATTTCGCTATGTAATTAAATACGAATACTAAATATATATGATGCGTTGCAGATCGCGGCTATGAAGTTGTTCCTAACGATGAACGTTGCCCTCTCCTTGTTGATTCTCATTGTCACGCATTTTGTGGTTAGGACTCACGTCCTCCAAGTCTCTGTCCTCGGCTGGATTTGCGTTGTCATATCTGTTTCTGTTTTCGCTGCGCCTCTTACGATCGTGGTAACGAAGCGTTTTATTCGATTTAATTTCTCTAAATCATTATACTTTGAACAAAAAAAATTCTAATTTTTGTTGTTGTCGAAAGGTTCGTGTCATAAAGACAAAGAGTGTGGAGTTCATGCCCTTCACCCTTTCTTTCTTCCTCACTATAAGCGCCGTTATGTGGTTCGCTTATGGTTTATTTAACCACGACATATGCATAGCTGTAAGCATTTTTTATTTATTTTTTTACCCTTCCTTAAGTTTCATATTTTTGGTTTAATATTAACAGAGTTTTTTGTGTGTGGTTTTTTGTTGAATTTGTAGATTCCAAACGTGGTAGGATTCGTACTAGGAATGGTGCAAATGATTTTGTACGGAGTTTACAGGAATTCAGGGGAGAAACCAGAGATTGAAAAGTGGGTTAACTCATCAGAACAACAACTTAAGACTATTGTCGTAATGAGTCCGTTAGGTGTGTCGGAAGTGCATCCAGTTGACATAATGATGACGGAATCGGTGGCCCCATTCTCTGATGCCGTTCATCTTGAAGAAACATCCAAAGTTACTAAAATGGAGGAGCCGTCAATTGAATACTGCAAGTGCCACGTGGAGACTGCTCCTCGTGAATCTGTTTGAAGTGTCAATATATTAACAAGAAGCAAAATAGATCTCTCTCTCTCTCTCTCGTCGGCCGGCCAAAGGGAGAAATTGTATCGGTGGTTTGTTAATTTCCATTTTTGTTTCCTATCTTTGTTATTACTGATGTACCCTTTCGTGAAGTTTGTGGAATATATTATCTTTCTGTAAGTTTTGACTATTACTATTTTTTTTTTTTACAAAATTTAATATATTAAACCGCAGTAGCTAGACTACTCCTACTAATAACCACCCTTTTTTAATGATGACATATGTTTAAAAGTTGTCGCCGTCGATTTGAAAAAATGGTCTTGTACAATTGACAACATATTGTCAAACGATTTTTGACTTTACAACTTTTAACAAAGTAATAGTCAGAAAATAAATAGTATACAAGTTTAAGCTCCTAGATGACCCATTAAAGAAACAACTAAATTAGCCCCATTTGCAAATGTCAAGGCTTTCTGTTATTTGTTAATTCTAGTTTTTAGTTAAAAGTACAAAAATCATCAACGTTTCAGATCTGAAAAGTAAATAAATAAATTAAGATGTCCTAATGTTTTGATGAGGATGTATGCTAGCAAATCGTTTTTTTTTATATAATGGTGGAACGTTCATACAATTCCAAGCAAAACTACATCATCAATAGACAGACAATCAATGTATGTATAATTTATTTTGAAAAAGGGATAGTAAATATTCAATATTTCTTAATTATCACAAAAATTAATTTACTATACTACGAGTTAGGTCATTATTTTCTGACTACGATTAAATTACTATAAAATATTTTAACATGTTTATAACTATCTAATATACTTGAATAATCCAAAAAAAAATTCCAAAAAATTTAAAATTTTAATGGTAACGACATAATCCGACAAAAAAATCACATCGTAGCGAATTTTGGCAAATAAGGGATGGTGTTTTATGGTAAGTTCATGAATTTTCTTTAGTTGACCGATTTTTTTTTTTTTTTTTTCAGTTGAAAATCTAATTAAAATGATCTCAATTTTAGAAGAGAGCGTTCGAGTAAAGAATAGATCCTCCGAATATTAGAGGTCCAGGAGAGTCTTAAGTTAGACTACGATCCCAATAGCTACACTTAAAATAATTATCCGATTGCGAGGGCATGTGACCACGTTGTCCGAAACTCCGCGAGTGTGGACATTAGCCACACCACAGAGACGCACACATGAAAGAGTCTAGAAACACTGATCGATATTGGTTGGATCTTTGCAATTCAATCTTCGATCAACGTCAACATCGCCACATGTGAATCATCAAGAAACTGTCTGTCAAATTCCCAAGTCAAAAATAGAAAGACGACAAATTTTATACGTGAACATGATTAACTCTTCAGAATCTCAATTAGAGTTTTGTTATTAAAAAGAGTAACTCTTTTGCCCATATTGCAACATCACATATAATGTACAGCGACTCATGGTCACAATGTTTAGTTTGTTTTCTATGTTTGACAATAAATGAGAGTCTTGAGAAATAAGAACAAAAATGGGTTTAGACTCAAACCGGTTCTACCCGGTGCTGTTGCTCTCTGAAGTTCCCTGCTCACTTTGTCGTCTTTTCTCCCTCAAACTCTCTCCCCACATCTTAGCCTCTGCAACCGCACGCTCCCTATTGATATCTCGGTTCAAAATCCGAGCTGTCTCTTTAGGGGAGTCTTCTTTCTCGGAACTTTCTAGATCGAATTTACTTCCCGAGCCACCTCCTTCATCGTTCCTTGTTATTAACCTCGCGCCTCTTTCATCTCGGTTTCTCCTACTGTCATCTTTACTAGGATCATAAGCTTGGTTTGCAAGATAGGAGAGTGCGGTGACAACATCTGCTATGAGAGGACGTGTAGCCGCCTGCTCTTGGATGCACATTGAAGCCACAGCTAAAGCTTGGTAGAGTGCACGTGTTGGAAACCGCCCCTTTAACTTAGGATCCGCCAGTTTTATGAACTTTCGTCTATCATTGAACAATGGCCGAGCCTGGTAACACCAAAAAATTCTCAACTGTTTTCACATAAACGTTTTGACATAAGAGAATGACAAAACTGAACGTAAACTCAAGTGGAAGATAATGATAAAATTATTTACCCAAGCCACCAGGTTCTGCTCTCCATGAGGCATCTCGCTGTCTATAGCTTTGCGACCAGTAATGAGCTCGAGAAAAACCACACCAAAACTGTAGACATCTGATTTAACTGTCAATTGTCCGGTCATTGCATACTCAGGAGCACAATAACCATAAGTGCCCATAACTCTGGTGGAGACATGAGATTTATCTCCGGTTGGTCCAAGTTTAGCAAGCCCAAAATCAGAAAGCTTTGGGTGGAAACCCTCATCCAATAAAATGTTTGATGATTTAAAATCTCTATAAATAACCGGCGGGTTTGCCTTATCATGTAGAAATTCCAAACCTTTCGCCGCACCAGCAGCTATCTTCATTCTCATGTTCCAATCCAAGGCCTCTTTATCCGGTAAAAGATCTGAGGCAGAGTATAAATAAATCTATTTGTTAATAAGCTGCCAAACAAAAACCAGTAACTACTACTCAACTTTAGTCTACATGTATAATTTATAGGTAGTAGTATAATAAATAAACCAATGAGTGAAGAACCTTCCAAAGTTAGAGTTGACATTGACTAAGATCACAAAGAATCTTTCAGTTGATATTGACTAAGATCAGAAGGAATCTCAGGGATATAAAATACTCAAATGGTAAATGATAAGAAAACCGCGGGAGATTTACCGTGGAGATGATCTTCCAATGAACCTAAGGGCATAAATTCGTAGACCAGGAGGCGTTGATCTCCATCAGCACAGTAACCAATAAGGTTGACTAAGTTGGGATGATGAAGAAGGCTGAGCATAAGAACCTCTACCAGAAATTCTCTGTTACCTTGTAGACCATTTCTGTCCAATTGTTTAACAGCAACAACCTGACAGAGATGAAGAGAAATATAGATAAGAGATACAACAACATTAATATCTGCGAAATCATCAACCTAACCAACTGATCTGTTACACGCAGGAGACAAAAGATCAAAGAGTGTAATAGTCTTATAAAACTGTTAACCAAGTACGCAAAATTCATATTAACGTATATAACAACGTCAACAATCTAACATTTTAACATAGCCTTGAACAAATAGAAGATAGCGATAAGCGTCCTGGACATCTATTTCCTATCAAACTCAACATTCAAGAAAAAAGTTGAAAGCCAAGAGAACACCAAAACCATACCTTATACTTTCTTCGTTATGCAAAGAGCGTCAATCTAGATTATTATGAAAATAATTCAAGCGACTATTATACCTCTAATAGAAAGACTCTATTCAACAAGATAAAATTGGAATTCTCTTTAAATATATGCATTCAAAACGAATAAATAACACTTTTTATGAAACAAATTCGAACTAAACAAGAAATTACCTGACCAGTGCTATCAAGTCTTCCTTTGTAGACACGTCCAAATCCACCTTCGCCTAAGAAAGTGTCAGGGTGAAAATTCATAGTAGCAGCAGCAAGTTCACGGAAAGCAAATGTATGAGCAGCAATTTTTTCAAACCCATCTCTTGGAAGCAGTAGCTCTCTTTTTGACCCTCCATTATTCTTTGAGCTAAGTTTCTCCCCACCTGCAACGTCATCAAGACCAATAATTATATCCAAATCTTATCATACCTCATACCAACCTAAACTCCAAAAAAAAAATCACCCCAAAGGCTAAAACTTGCATTAATGTCTTAAGAACACAACCTCCAAATAAACCAAATCTAAGATCCTGATCCTGATTCACTAGGATCATGATCCTTCACAAGGTCTACTTCATCTCAAGACACAAAATTTAAGTAAGGACGAAATTGAGACTTCCCAATCAGATTAAAAAAAGAAGAAGTGAAACTGAAGCAAAAGGATCATGCTTTTCCATCATACAGCTGAATCAGAACATGCCCACTAGCCTAATAAAACATCAAACAAGTTCATGTAACCAAAGTTACAGTGATGAGATCAAGTCCCCTTAGCTTAATGAGGATCAGATAACCAGATCTTGTGGGCATGTAACCATAGAGGAAAAAGAATAAAATAAATGAGAAACAATGAATTAATCAAGAAACCTGAAGGGAGTCCAGAAATCTTATTAGATACTGTCGGTTGTGATTGTTTATGACCATTAGATTCGTCATCTGGATTCAGCTTCTCGTCATCACTTGAATCAAAACAAGAGAAACAACCCATCTGCTCCACCCAATTCTCCCCAATGAAGAAAACAAGAACAGTAATCAGAAGTACAAAAACCCTTGAATCCTATAATAGTTAAATCAATGAACAGGAACGATTGGATAGAAAAGAAAGTGAAAAATCCAGAATATTTTCAACACCCGGAAAGAAAGAAGGAGAATTGAGATTCCGGGTACAAAAAAAAACCAACTTTGTTCAGATTCGAACTGGAAAAAAAACGAATTGGAGTTGAGACAGAGGAGAGAGACCAAGCAGCTTCTTTTGTCGTCCACGAGTATTCACACTATTACCAATTGACCATAATCTCTAATGCTATTGCTAGCAAATAAACTTATTGTTTTTTATATATTTATTGACCAAAGCAAAAAAAAAAAAAAAAAAATCTTTTTTTTTTGTTAATTCAAGCAAAATAAACCTTTTTAAAAAATAAAAAATCTTTCTTTGATATTTATTTGTTTTCATTACAAGATTTTCTTTTGGTCAATAAAAGCAGAAAACTTTGGTCTCAGATTTGTTTCCTTTTTTGTTTACTAACATATATACATATATATTGTCAATTATAACTTATAAGTATGGTAGGTAACTATATTGCACCGACAAAAATATTTTTGTATTATTATTATCAGTTAACAAAAATGAAAATAACTATTAAATTGACAAAAAATTAGAAAACAAATAACCACTAAAAATTAATCGTAATTTTATACCGATTATTAAACACGATTTTGTATAATATCACAAGTTTGTCAGAGATGATTTTATACTAATTGATAAACAATTTTGAATTTTATCCGCAATTTTGTTGTGTGTTCTACAACAACAAATCAAAAATCTATATTTGTCTGACACTTAGATAAAAACAGAAAATAAACATCTGTATAAAGCTCTAGATTTTGTGCGACAACAGTTTGTCTGCAATATTGCCCGTATTTCTTCGGTCTCCTACATGCATATTTCATGTCTGTATTGCAATTTCAGTATATTTGGTTTATCTTTTATTTCGTTAAAATACAATGGAAGTTCTTACAAAAACATAATATTTATTAGTATCTATATCCTTTTTAAGAAACTGTTTATTAAAAATTTAAAATATTTTTTTTTAATGTTTAAGGTAATTTATAATTTATAAAAACATAAAATAATAGAAAATAATTAAAATATTAATTATAATTTCATAAAGCCTTTTTATTATTTCAAAATAGAAAGGCCTTACAAAAAGCCGGCCCATGTCACAAGATAACCTGGATCACAATAGGTATGAAAATAATTGATTAGCCCAAATATAAACAAAAATTGGTCAATATTATTACAATATGTGGCATGTGCTAAAAGTCTGATCAGGTTGAGTTAGAAGAAAATAAAAAAAGAGAGATCGTGAGACGCATAACCTTTCCTCTTTGGGTCAACGTACAATGTAATTCCCCAAAAAAAAAAACGAACCTCAGAAATAAAGGAAAATATATACAAGAACTAAAACATAGGAGAAAAAAAAACATAATTAGAATCGTCGAAGAGAAAGAAGAAACTCTAATAATGGATTAACAAGGATAATCCTCACACTAATTCCGTCTCTTCTTCCCATTTCCCCAATCTTATTTTCCAAAAAAAATCAGTTAGACAGGGTTATAATTTTCCCGGCGAAATGGTGGAGAAATCTGGAAATCACGCAATGGAATCGGAAAATTCAGACGGTCATGAGAATAAACAGAATTCCGATGAATCGGAACAACAATTGCATAACAATGTGGAGATGCCAACTCCAGAGCCGGGATCCTCCGAGCCAGGCCTTATCCAGGTTATGGAAGCCGTCGACGATTTCATTAAAGCATTTTCATCCGATAAGGATCCAACAGAGGAGATTCCTCAAACGGTGGAGTCATTCCCGGAGACCGTGGATTCATTGGTGTCGAAAATGGAATCATCTGGGCTTGGGCGGGACGAATCAGAGGACTCTGCATTCATCGATGCCGTTAACCGTATTTCGAAATCTGTTATGAAATTGAGAGAACTTAAATTAGATTCAACCCCGGTTTCTTCATGGTTAAACCGGGCGAGTTCGGTTCAGCACCGTGCTGTGTCTCTTCTCGACGAAGAGTTCCGTCACCTTCTAGATCGTTCCAGAGAGAAGAACAACGACGGAAACAATTCCGATCACAACAAATCTTCCTTCGGTTCTTCAACAACCGAATCTGATCGATGTGTTTTACAGGATCATGAGGAAGAGGAGGAAACTTTCCCGGATTTTCCACCGGAAACAATCTCGACGTTGAAGAAGATCGCCGAAGCGATGATCTCCGCCGGATACGAATCAGAATGTTGTATGTCGTACGAAATGTCGAGACGGCACGCGTTCAAGGAGGAGCTCAGCGAGGTTGGATTCGAAGGGATCAACGTGGAAGACGTACAGAGAATAGTTTGGGAATCTCTCGAGGGTGAAATTGCTTCATGGATCTCAATCGTTCGTCGTTGCTCCGCCGTTCTTTTCCCCGGCGACCTATCTCTCTGCAACAGTATCTTCTCCGATCAAGATCATGCTCCGATTCGTAAACGTCTTTTCACAGGTTTGGTTTCTGCTGTGACAATCCGATTCCTAGACTTCTCAGGTGCGGTGGTGCTGACGAAACGTTCATCGGAGAAGCTCTTCAAGTTCTTAGACATGTACGAGACGCTACGTGACTTGATTCCAGCGGTGGAACAATCGGATTCAGATCTGATCCAGGAGATTAAACTGGCTCAGACGAGGCTAGGAGAAGCAGCAGTAACCATATTTGGGGAGCTTGAGAAGTCTATCAAAAGCGATAATGGAAGAACTCCGGTTCCGAGCGGAGCCGTTCATCCATTAACACGATACACGATGAACTACCTCAAGTACGCTTGTGAGTACAAAGAGACTTTAGACCAAGTGTTCCAACACTATGAATCGAATCAAACAGACACCAAACCTGATGAAACAGAGACCAAACAAAAGCAGAACCGAGAAGACGACGAGGAGTACAAAACGTCAGCTTTTGCTAGACAAATGATAAGGGTAATGGAATTGCTTGACGCAAATCTAGATATCAAATCCAAACTGTACCGAGACCCTTCACTGAGATGCATATTCTTGATGAACAACGGAAGATATATTTTGCAGAAGATTAAAGGGTCCATAGAGATAAGAGATTTGATGGGGCAGTCATGGACAAGGAAAAGATCAACGGAGCTGAGACAGTACCATAAGAGCTACCAGAGAGAGACTTGGGGGAAAGTGTTGCAATGTATGAATCAAGAAGGGCTACAGGTGAATGGGAAGGTGTCAAAACCGGTTTTGAAGGAAAGGTTCAAGATTTTCAATACTATGTTTGATGAGATTCACAAGACACAGAGCACTTGGATTGTGAGTGATGAGCAGATGCAATCGGAGCTAAGGGTGTCGATCTCCGCGTTGGTGATTCCGGCTTATCGGTCTTTCTTTGGGAGGTATAAGCAACATCTTGATTCAGGGAAGCAGACGGATAAGTATGTCAAGTATCAACCTGAGGATATTGAATCTTTTATTGATGACTTGTTTGATGGCAATCCTACTTCTATGGCACGCAAGAGAAACTGATAACTCCTTGTCTCTGAGCTATCAGGAGAACTCGACTTGTTCCTTTTGCTTATTCTTCTCTTTTTGTTTGTTTTTTCTCAAAAAAATCCTTCTATCATTAATCTTTCATTACCTTCATGTTTATAGAACCTATGAGAAGCTACCATGAAAACTTTTTGTTTTTTTTTTCATACTTTTAAAAGTTTGAGTTTCTTTCTATTGTTAATTTTATGTTTTAAGTTCTTGTTTGAACCGGTTGTGAGCGAAAATTGTTTAGAACTACTTAGGGGTAAAGGCACGGAAATATATTCATAATGTATTGAATATTTGTGTTGTGAATTGTATTTTAATTCATGATTAAATTGATATTGTGTATATATTTTGAGGATCTGTTAGGGGATTCTTTGTAGCAATTATAACGATTCTTGGTTGAGATATATGTGATAAAATGATCAGATTGATTCATCATGTATTGCTGTAGTAGTCATTCCCCAAATGTTCAAATTGTTACACAATAGAGATGCAAGAACTGAGGCAGGTCAATAAGAAATGGATTTAATTGTTTTGCACTTTTCTATAATAAAAATAAAAAAGTGAGACGAAAACTAGAATTAAAATAAAAAATAAAAAAAAAAGCAATTGCAAAGACAACTAAAGCAGTTAATTAAGAAAGAAAAGTTAATAAAAACTTGGTGTTGCACATGTGTAATGTGGTGAGATATGCTTAAGACATTTGCTTTAATTTTAGAAGTAATAATTATGTAGAGCTTAGATTAAAAACTTAATAATATGGGATGGATGAGAGTTTGGCGTTATAGAAGCCACAAATAATCCACGGTTTCACACATATATAGAAGCAAAGTATGTAATGTAAGTTGGCTCTATCAGAATTTCAAGTCTTCCCAAGAGTGCACTAAGTAACATAATGTCAATGTACAATTTGTATAAGACTTGGCACACAAGAAATCAGTTAAGCCCCTTTTAATTTTTTTCAATAAAGCCCTTAAATCAAACAAGACAAGAATATAGTAACAAAAAGTAGAGACACATGTAAAGAGATAACTGAAGTTTGGTTCATAATCAGTTGGGTTATAGATCTAAAAACTCTTTTGGGTAAAGGACCCAAAACAAATTTCTTCTTTCATGAGTATTTCTTACATTGTCACAGCAGAATGAGCCAAAAAGGCTCTTCACATGTCTTTGTTTGGTAGTGGATAAAGAATTTTAGTTAAACAGTGTGATTGGGGTCAAAAATAGATCACGGGCTGAATATATTGCAATCACACACACATACAAGCATTATCATCAAAAAGAACAATCGAGAGAGCGTGTGAGAGATTAGCCACAATGTGTCTTCCTCTCCTTTATCTTCTGCTCCTGGCTTCTTGCTTGACACATCAAGCTTTAGGCCGCGGTCGTGGCCGGTCACCAGCGGAAGGAAGCGTGGACCCTTCTTCTCGCATCACAGTCGTCGGTGTTGTCTACTGTGACACGTGTTCTATCAACACTTTCTCAAGACAGAGCTATTTCTTACGAGGTAGAGATCTTGATTTAACACTACTTAAACTTATTTGGTAACTTAGGATTGGTCAATCTGGTTTTAAAAATTCGGTATATGAATATAGAAACTAATGGTAAGTGATTACCATTTGATTCGGTCTATCAACACTTTCTCAAGTCTCAAGACAAAGCTATTTTTCAAGGTAATAAAGGCAGGGATCTATATTTTAGTACATAACATAAACTATCCTGAAGTTATCTGGCAAATTAAGACTTGCCAATCTGGGTTATGGTTTGGATATTCGGTTTTCAGATTCAGATCGGTTAAACCTAGATTAACCAAAATCAGAATCTCTTGTCTCACAGGTGTAGAAGTTCATGTGAGTTGTAGATTCAAAGCAAGTTCACCAAAAACAGCAGAGGAAGTTAACATATCAGTAAACAGAACAACAAACAGAAGTGGCGTTTACAAGCTCGAGATCCCTCACGTCGATGGCATCGATTGTGTAGATGGAATCGCCATGGCATCTCAATGCAGCGCCAAGCTAATTAGAACCTCTTCCGACGAGAATGGCGGCTGCAACATCCCTGTTTTTCAGACAGCAACCAACGAAGTATCCATCAAATCAAAGCAAGATCGAGTCTGTATCTACAGCTTAAGCGCACTCAGCTACAAACCTTCCCACAGAAACACCACATTGTGTGGCGGCAAGATACATCAGAGGCGAGGAAAAGAGGAGGAGGACAAGAAGGAGGAGTTTAGAGATTCTAAATTCTTCTGGCCTTATTTGCCACCGTACTGGTTCCCTTGGCCATACCCGACTCTGCCACCGTTGCCGACTCTACCGCCGCTTCCGTCGTTCCCTTTTCCTTTTCTTCCTTTCGGAAACCCTAATCCGGCATTACCAGCTTTTGATTGGAAAGATCCCATCACTTGGATACCTTATCTTCCTCGTTTTCCTCCCGGAGATCACAATCCTTAGTGAACAAGATTTGGCTTCCGTGTATCACAAGGCTTTCTCTGTTTTTTTCATTTCTTTTCTTTTGGTGGTTTCCTCTGCTTGGGGTTGATTGTGTGTGTTTCTGATTAATTACTTATTAATGTGTAATTATTCTTCAATTACAGAAGATTAAAATTTGCTATTTGAGAAGGAAATTTTTGATGGATATGATAAGACAGTTTTAATGTGTGTCTGGTTATTTCACACTTGCTTTATTTCAAATTTGCTGATAGGCTAAGTTTAGAAAAATGATATTATTAAATCGTACAGATTTGAATGCTTGGCCTTGATGAGCAAAAAAAAAAAAACCTTGCAAGTCTACAATATGAGTTGGGGTCTTTCACAAAATATGCTAATGGACATTCTCCTAAATATATAGAAATATGTACAGGTACAACTCTTAAAACCTAAACAAAAAAAACTGTAGGTCTGACTATTTGAAAACTGTGCTTAAGACATGCGTCTTTTTCTAAGGGTCTCCACTTGCTTCCATAGTTCATCAAAATCATCAGAAGCTTCCTGTTGCATTATTACCAAGTAATGTTAGATGCGTGGAGCGAACAAAAGTCCATATTTTATCAATGGTAGTTACGAAGGACTAACCTTTAGTTGCGTCCTTAAGGCATCTTCAGTCACATCTCTGCGGGTTCTTTCTTCTTGAAAGATAGTGCTCACTCCCTTCTGCGCATTTTCCAACCCTTGGATCTTAGCTTGTGCCTCATGGAGCTGGTTCAATGTTAAACAACTGAATTTAGCATTTATCACCAGAAAAAAAAACAATTTTTTAAGGAAAAGAATAAAGCTTTACATGCAACTCGAGCAATATTTTCTGTCTCTCCAACTCGGCCACCATTTTTGCCGATTGCTCTTTCTCCTTCTGCGCATTTTCCAAACCTTGGATCTTAGCTTTTGATTCCTTTACCATATATCGCCAAAAAAAACAACTAAAAAAAAAACATTTTTGTATGAGGCAAAAAAGCTTTACTTGCAACTCAAGCAGTGTTTTCTGTCTCTGCAATTCCTCTTTTTTCTTCTGCGCATTTTCCAAGTCTTGGATCTTAGCTTTTGATTCCTTCTTTATCTGGTTCAATATCAAACAATTGAACTTAGCATATATCGCCAAAAATCAAAAGACAATTTTGTAACAAAGAAAAGCTTTACTTGCAACTCAAGCAGTGTTTTCTGCCTCTGCAGCTCAGCAACCACTTTTGCTGATTCCTCTGTCACCTTCTGCAACTCGGCTGCTGATTCCACTTTCACCTTCTGCAACTCGACTGCTGATTTCTCTTTCAGCTTCCGCAACTCGGCTGCTGATTCCTCTTTGGCTTTCTGCAATTTTGTGGCTGCTTCCTCTGTCACCTTCTGCAACATGGCTGCCGATTGCTCTTTCACTTTCTGCAACTTGGCTGCTGCTTCCTCTTTCACCTTCCGCAACTCGGCTGCGAGACTAGCTAAACCTGTTTCACTAAAACTAAGGTGCAAGAGAAAATGTAAATTAAAATGGTCCCAAAGTTAACATATATCTTATCATTTTTTTGATTCATAGAAAACATCAGACAGCAAACCTTATCCCAAGCCCACGGCTCCCCTTATTAAACCCCATCTCAGGTTTTTTGGCACAACCACTTTCTCGTGTATCAACCTATTTTGCAGCGAGATTTATTAGAGACTTCAACAATTAGAACAAATTTAGTAAAAGAAGCTTTTTCTTTTACCTGAGAGTTTTGGTGTCTGTATCGATCTGGTGCTGCAGTTGAAGAAGATCCCTTATCAAGGTTTATGTTGCTGAAAGGTCGAGGTGTTTCTTGTTTTTGATACGAAGGTCGAGTCGCTTCTTGCTTTAGATAAAAAGGTGGAGTAGTTTCTGTGTCATGATTCTTTTGTTTCCGTCTTGGAGCATAACCTATCTCCTGGCATCTTTTAGACCTATCAAACAAAAAGATATAACTTCAGAGAAAGCCCAAAACCTCAGGTCTACTAGTAGTCAAAGAATATATGTATTAAATAATACCAATAGGTCTTTTGGTGGTGAATCAATCGGTTTTCAAGTTTAGCAAGAACCGCGGTTCGCTCAAACCCTTGCTTATTATGAGCTGGTTGTATGAAATTCGCTTCCAAAATGCCAATAACGCCGCGTCCATCGCTACCAGCAGCATTCCAAACCCTCCAAAATGGCTGAAGAAAACAAGCATAAATTTATACAATGCAGTGAAGATAACCAACAACACTAAATGACTAAATCAGCTGTGAATTATACAAGTCACCTTGATAAGCCGGTTCTTATGGTAAACATTGAACCCTTGTATGTCGATGTGATGGCCAGCATCTTTCACAAAGCCAAGCTCTAGAGAAGCCAACATCTGGAACTTCTTCTTTTTTTTTTTTGAAAACACACAAAAAGTTTAAAAATTGTATTTTAAGACTATGAAAAGTAAGATTAAGTGGTAAGGTCTTACGTCTTGATCTGGTGAGTATTCTGATTCTGGAGTACTCATAGGTGTGTATGTTTTTCTTTCAGTCATCATCATATCGTCTATTAAGTTGTGATGTTTGATATCTTTGCCACGAAGAATGATTCTGAAATTTTTTGGACGTCTGAGATACAGAATCGATGCATAACTCTGCAAAAAGAAAAGACCAGAGACTGGTTAATCAACACTTGAAGAATAAGTAACAAATAAGACACTAAACTATAAAGAAACATGAAACCGCATACACGTAGAGAGTGTCGATAAGTCAGGAAATGCCTCGAGTTAGGATAATTTCTGGCCATCTGAATGTTCTTCTCATCTCTGTTTACACCTCTTAGTTGAATATCCTGTAAATTATTCACACATCATTATATAGTCCCAAATTGACTGTACTGAAAAATGTTGCTAGTGATATTACATGAGGATCTGTATCGAAATCAAGTTCCAACTTCCCCTCATCGTCCTCCCATAGATTATATATCACGATCCGAGTACCTTGATCTTCTAGGGATTCAAACTGCATCATTCAACGATTAAAAATGAGATGCAATATAAGGTAGTTTATGTCGTTACTAATGAAAATAAGTATATATAACAAAACCTGGTCGAATAAATCTTGTTGGGATAGATAAGGCGACCACTCCAGTATAGTTTCTAAATTATCAAACCACTCATCTCTGGAGTTATATACTATCTCTTCCCAATTGTTATCCACCAACTCAAAATCAATCTACGCATAGAAGAAAACAAAGATTCAGATTTTGTGTGTTTAAAATAAACAACTCAAAATCAACCTAATAATGTTTTAAACAAGTAAAATTATTTGTACCGTAGGGACAATTGCTTCACATTTTCTCGTCTCGTAAAGGAACGTATAGGATAACATACCAATGCTCTGTGTTGGACTGAAACAGAGATAAAGAAGAAAAAAGAACAGTTATAATTGAAAATAGGCAACAAAGAAAGTTAAAAAAAAACATAATGATATGGTGCATGTCTTACTTATTTCCATTGATTCCTCGACTACGTGAAAAGACAATTGCATCAGCACCAAGCCTCATTGTACTAGTTTTGAATCCATTCCCATCTTAATTGTTTATTTTACAAAAGCATCAACATTAGTTAATTGCAAGAGTAAAAAGCTAAAACTATTTATTTTTAAATGAGTTTGAGGAAGCTTACATTGACCAACTTTATCAACCATATGGCGTTTTCTTGAATACCCCAAAGAAAGGCACTCTCTAAACCTACTAGGATTCATCCCACCTCCATTATCTGCAATGTAGAACCCGCTGAATCAGTTATAGATTTTTTTATAATAATATTAAAAATCATTGGTTATCATAAATTTAAACCTTCAACAGTTAGCATTCTGCTCTTAATTGTGTCTTTTTTACTTGTTGTTGAATCAATATGAACATATGTAGCCCCATTACATACCTGTTTAACAAATTTACCAAACAGAATTAAGGATCAAACCAAATTGACCAAGACAGACTAAATCTTGGATGTTTGACTGATATGGACAAAAATAAATGGTCAACTTTTATATAAAAAAATAAAGATGACGCATATATGGAGAATTTTTATAAAATAAATATCTCATATAATAAAGTAGATACCTCGTCTAGAGAATTGTCTAGAAGTTCAGCCAAAGCTCCAAGTGCCCACTTGTGGCTTGTTGCGTTTGCATGAAGAAATTGCGGATGAACCCTAACAGCCGCATCATTGCCACCTAATGCATGCAATAAACAATTAGGGTTACGGATTGCAAGAATAAAAGATCTCAAGTTCTCGACCAAGATCGAGGCAAGTGTCTATTACAATAGCTAGGTACAGGCACACAGTCCTCCTCATCGCCTGCTTTCCAAAATTGTCTAGAAAGCTTCGGAGTCGGAGTTTTGGCTTTCACGATCGTTAATGGTTTAGCTTCCAAAGCCACTATATTCCTACAACCCTGAGAATTACTCTCAGACGTAGTCGTCCTCGATTTCTTGTTACACAAGCTATTAGAAGCACCACTGTCCTCATACTTTATAAAATCTCTCTTGAGTCCCGGCTTAGAGAAGTGACCACCGAGGGTCGAAGCGGAAACACCTGATTGGGGATTAGGGTTAGTTCTGCCACAATCGGTCGTGCCTCCGATCACTAACAGCGATTTCTTGGGTCTGCTTTGAGAAGAATCCATGGTTGAAGAAGCCTCTGGGGTTTGGAAACAGCTAGAAGTGGGAGAGACAGAGAGAGAGAGAGAAATCGGTGATTCTAAAGTAATGGGTGCTTCTTTATAGAGAGAAGTGAGAAGAGTGGCGCTACTTACAAATAACTGTCCAGCTTCCCGGGTCCACAGGCCCATCTACGATATCAATTATTTAACATATGCTATTAGTTTCATTTAAGTTTTTATTTAATCTGTTCCAAGCCTTTTATTACTTTTTCTAATTAACTAATGACTAGAGATGTCAATTAGGCTTGAAAACTAGCGGGTTACTCTAAACCCGCACTGTTATAGGGTGGGTTAGCGTTCATGTTTTGATTGCAAAAAAAAAGCGGGCATTGCGGGTTGATCCGTCACGATCTATGGTCTTTGATGGACAAACCCGCATGGGTTGCTGGTTGATCCGCGGACTGATGAGGTTACACGTTGAAGACAAAAATATAGTAGAAAATCCCTCTTCAGATTGATTTTATTTTATAAATTTTGAAGAATATATTTTGTTTTCTTTTATTTTAATAAAATGGAAACGTTGACAATGCTCAAATCAATTTCATATTTGAATCTTTGAAAATTTGTTGATTTAGTTATGCATTTTATTATTTTTGTTACTATTTTCTTTTTAATTTAGGATAGATATTAGATGTATTTATTTTATTATCGATAAATTTACATTGTAAAGCTTTAATTTTTTGGTTATTAATTTGATTTTAAATTCCGAGAATAACCCGCTTAACCTGCGGTTATAGTGCGAAACGAGTTAGGGTTATGAGTTTAGAACCCATGGATTATAGCGGGCCAACCCGTTAATAACCGTAAATTAATTCAACCCGCAATGGACGGGTTAAACGGGATAGACTAACCCGTTTTAACACTCCTACTAATGACACTCTCTCTTCTTCCTTTATTTTTTGACATAACTACTTGATTCTTAATTTGGATTCAAAATTCTTAGCTAAAGTTTTCAAGAAATTTGCTCTAACATGATTATCAGTAAATAATGGCTAATTCTCGGATTTTACTGACAATTTATTTTCTTTTCTCTTTTTGCTCCAACAGGATTAGACTCTATTTCCTTAATGCTTGAGGTTTTCACGTTTTAAGAAATTATTAAAATAAATTTGGTACATTCTAATGTGTATATAGTCGAAATAGCATTCGCAGGTGTGCTTACAAAAAAACCAAAGATCATGACCCGACCCACTCAATTGACTGGATTCGTGGCCACGTCACCTAAAGTGGCAAAAATGTAATTAGCTCGAAATATAATAGCGTAGATGTTTTCTGCTTATGTGCTGCTCACTGCTCAGACTCATCATCGTCACCTTCACCTACCATTTTCCAATAGCTCGCTCCCATGGCGGCCTTATCGATGTCTCTGGTTCGTTTTTTTGTTTTTGTTTTTTTTGGTTGACCTTACTGCTTCTTCTCATGCTCTTCTTTTCGGTATCATCATAGTCAAATCCGAAGTCGCTCTCAGCTGCTCCTCGAAGACTTTATCAGATCAATACCTCTGCTTTCACATCTTCTTCGTTTCAATTCCGCACCAAATCTACCTTCGATTCCATCACGTTTCCGCCGTCACCTGCCTCATCGCTCCTCCATGATACATCTTCTACAAAAAGAAACCATCGCTGCTTCTCTGTTCAATCGAATGCTGAGGTTACGAATCTACTGAACTATTGATTGTTCATTTAGCTTAGTCCATTTGTGAAGCTATTGAATCATAATATAATGTCGGATTTGAAATTTCTGGATTTGTTAATTCAGCTGCTAACTGAACCTCAATCAAAAATAACACAAAAGGTGTATTTGGATATAAGTGTTGGGAATCCAGTGGGAAAGTTAGCTGGGAGGATTGTTATTGGATTGTATGGTGATGATGTTCCTCAAACTGTGGAGAACTTCCGTGCTCTATGCACAGGTTCGTTCAATTGTTATATCGTATGGGATCTTGCTTTGCATTGGTATGTGGTTCAGTGAAAAGGTTTTACTTTTTGATTCATCTTTGCTCAGGCGAGAAAGGATTTGGCTACAAGGGTTCAACATTCCATCGTGTTATCAGAGATTTCATGATTCAGGGAGGTGACTTTGAGAAGGCCAATGTCAGTTTCCACTCTTTTTATTTCGAGATGATCATTGCCTATACAACAGCTCTCCCTTTTATTCTTTAAATCTTTATGCTTCTTCTATATAAACCGGTTCATGGATATGCAGCTACCTGTGACTCTCTTGTGAATATGTCTCATTCGTTCTGAAAATCTCACTAACTGAAGGTTCTTCTAGTAACTGTTAGGATAATTCTGTTATAATGATACAGAAGCCTAATTGTTGAGCAGGGAACTGGAGGCAAAAGTGTATATGGCCGGACATTCAAGGATGAGAATTTCAAGTGTAAGTCTACTCTCTTCTCTCATTTATGTTCTTTTCATTTCTTTTCCATTTCCCAGCTGTGAAATACAGCATTCAAAAATGTATCAGTGGTAATGAAATTTGACTAATGACATTTCTGCATTCTCTTTTTAGTGAGATGACTATATATACCAAACTTTCCATTTTATATATTTTATGAAAGTAATGATGTGCAATACGCTCTGCAGTATCCCATGTTGGACCAGGAGTTCTGAGTATGGCAAATGCTGGCCCTAATACAAATGGAAGTCAGTTCTTTATCTGCACTGTTCAGGTAAAGTTTTCATCTGTTTAAGCAAGGCTTACTGTTAAATAAGAAGTTATATTGTATAAGTAGGCAAGAATCTCGCTCAATATCATCCTTGAGCGGCATCAACAATCCATAAGAACCTGCATATAACATATAAACACAATTGTATAACTTAGAAAATAGATTTTTGACACTGGATTTAGAGTTAAACGATGAACCGTTCAAGCTTTGTTGCTAAGTAGAGTGTAATATAATGTGGACAGACGTCATGGTTAGACGGAAGGCATGTGGTGTTTGGACAAGTAATAGAAGGAATGGAAGTGGTGAAGCTGATAGAGGAACAAGAGACAGACAGAGGAGACCGTCCCAGAAAGAAAGTGATCATAGCAGACTGTGGTCAACTTCCGATGTCCGAAGCTTAAGACAAGAGATTGGAGCTAAAATTTTACATTTGTGAAATGGATTTTAATCCCTTTACATTGTAGTTTTTTTTTATTTTGAAATTAACCTTTGCCACGGCGGATTTGGATATGTTTTACCTGATACAATAAAAGAAAGAAAAAAATACTCGAGCTGCCAGAGGTTGAACTCGGTTATCATCTTTTTGAAATTATCTTTTTGAACTTGATGTGTATATCTCGGCCAGAGGTTGTGTGCTACATCGGATATGTGGGACATATCACGGCCTGACCTACTTATAAACTTAGTTAAAAAAAAAAAAAAAACTTTAGTTTATATATTTAGTTTTTGGTCAACTTTTGATGCGATGTTTCTCTGAAACAAGGCCACAACATACAGAGAATAAGACATTATTATGGCAGAGAAAGAGAAACCTCCTTTGGGTTATTTATTTATTAATGGTGCATAACCAAAAGCAGCTCAATTCTTCAAAGGCAAAGCTGTGAAAAAGAGACGTAGAAAAAGCTTGAGTCCTACAAAAATCTATGTGAATGAATATGACAACACAAACAAATTTTTGATCGACTCTTTCACTGGTCAAGGCTGACGTCACCCCATTTCACCTTGTGCTTAGCAGCTAGATAATGAGCACCCACTGGACCACGACTGCCATAAGGATAGTACTCAGGGATTCTCTTGTTTTCTTCAATCTCTTTAAGCAATGGAGTGAATAAAGCCCAAGCTGCATCAAGCTCGTCACTTCTTATGAACAATCTCCTTTCTCCTTCTATTGCATCCAGAAGAAGCCTCTCATATGCATCTGGTATCTCCTTTGAATACCTTGCTGAGTATAGAAGATTCAAGTTACTGCGATCTAATCTCATTCCTAAACCAGGGACCTTGTTGTTGATTTTCAAATAGATTGCTTCATCCGGTTGCACACGGATCACAAGCTCATTTGTAGCTTGATCAAGGTCTGAACCAGTATTCCGGTTATACAAATTCCCCGGAACATGCCTGAACTGCACCCTTATCTCTGCACTGTAATTTTATACTTATCAGTAAGAGTCAATATGCAACAATTTCAAAACTTTCAAGTTGTAGGAACCTACCTCTTGGTGTGTAGTGCTTTGCCAGCTTTCATTAGAAATGGCACACCATCCCATCTTGCATTGTCGATGAAGAGAGCAGCTGCTGCAAATGTTGGAGTCATACTACCTTTGGGTACAGTTTTATCATCGGTGTAGCCCGGATGTGTGACTCCTCCCTTTGTGTGGCTCTTGTACTGTCCTATTACCACATCTTCAACTCGAATTGGCCTCATTGAACGTAAAACCTTGACCTGAAATGTACATGAGGCCTTCATAATAAGCTTTCTTGAACCAAACCCAAATTGTAAAGTGAAAAAGTATATAAATTTTTACCTTTTCATTTCTGATATCCTCCGCATCCAAACTAACAGGTGTTTCCATAGCAAAGAGAGCTAAAATTTGAAGCAGATGATTCTGCATGATATCTCTTATTATTCCGTAGTTGTCGAAGTACCTGATTTAAACATATGATAACATAAACGAAACATAAGCTTTCGATAAAGAAGAGACATTAATAGCCAGATGATGAAAGATATGCAATTTACCCTCCACGTCCTTCAGTGCCGAAGTCCTCAGAAAATATCAATTGCACGTTCCTTATATACTGCCTTGACCATAGCGGCTCGAATATAAGGTTTGAGAATCGAAGAACAGATAAGTTCTCAACTAGTTCCTTTCCTAGGTAATGGTCTATCCTGTAAGAACACAATTTAGCTATCATATCAGCCAAGAATCCAGTAGCATCACCATTAAAACAAAAACAAAGCTATAAGTGCAATATATCCTACCTAAAAATTTGATCTTCCTCCAAATATTGCTTGAGGGATTTCGTTAAAGCAGCCGAGGTTTCAGAATCTCGACCAAAAGGTTTCTCGACGATGACTCTAGTCCATCCATTGACAGATGAAGCAGAAGTGCTAGCACATTTCACAGCATCTACAAATATATTTGGTGGGATAGACAAATAAAAGAGACGGTTTGAGATTCTTCCAGTCTGCAGAAAATGATGAGAATAAGTACACCTATGTAAAAGTAGTAGACACCAGTTTTATAGTTTTACCGATTCGAAGAGAACATATATAAGAGAATCAACGCAATACGGTTGAAAAGGAGTTGAAAGCATAAAAGATCAATTGGCATCAATACCTCATGTTCCTTGAGCTTCTTGTCCAATTCAGTAAAATGTTCCTGAGAATCATACTGGCCAGAATGATAAAAACATCTGTTGAGAAATTCTTCCATCTTTTCACCACAATTTTCTCTGAAATCCAGATGGAACAACGGCATAATGATCAAAGTTAATACTTTTCACAAACAATCTCCAATTGAAAAGATGAAGCATGAAGAATTGTCTTGTCTTTTATCTAAAAACGGAAAAGGATCTAGAACAGCTCACCTCTTATCAATTCTGCAGGTCAGGGTTTTGCTGACCATGTTTCTAAGTTCAACATCTGTCATCTTACTCCTAGAATAACCGTATATTGTAAAATGCTGCCACACAACAAAATCAAATTGTCAATGTACGAAACACACACACGCACAATCAAAACAACAATCATTGAGAATAACAAATTTATCTTCTTGGCAATACATACCTCAGGAAGACAGCCTTCATAGTAAAGGGCAAAAAGGGCGGGGAAAATCTTCTTCTTGGCAAGATCACCAGACGCTCCAACCACCGTGATACTAACCGTAGACAGTTTTTGACCATCAGATTCTGCTCCAACCTTGGCTGCTTCTTGAGATAAAACTGATATCACCTCATCTTTCACTCCCTTGAGAGAAGATTTACTCTCTGTTTGGTTTGAATTGGCCACAATTGCACCTTAAACCCAATGTAAATGTCAGAGCTTTTAACATTAAATAATTTACAGATACACCTAATGATTCCATAAATATTGAAATATCCACAAATCACACAATTCATTTTTAGATTTGATCAAATCCAATCCGAAAAATAAACATAGAACGGAACTTACCATCTTGCATAAAGACAGAACTCCGACCAGACTTCCTCTGGAATCTTACACATAGCTCATAACAATTCAGACCCTGAGGAGAAGCAGACAGGAACGAGAGTGATCGATATCGGATACCTTTAACCGGAGAGAAAGAAGCTGTATGTCCAGAACTAAAGGATCGGGAGCTGACGGAGGAAGACAAAGAAGCCATCGTCAAACTTAATACAGAGAGGAAACAAAAGGATGGAGGCTTAAAGAGAAAAATTTTAGTTTAAAAGAAAGAACATAAGAAACATCGAAAGTGATTTAAGGGGCATTTCTGCAATTAAGAACCTTTTGAGATCTCCCAAAGGTTGCCTAAAAGACTAAAACTTGCTCACTGGTGTGCTGGTATGGTTACATGAAGGGCGTCTGCATAAAATAATATTCAATTCAACCAATAACCCCAAGTGGACTTTGCTTTCTCTTCTTTTTCTTTTTTCATTTTTTACTATCCACAAGAGATCTCAGAATATACGTTTATCAAAGATGCTTTCTTCTCTATTCAGCTACTAACTTTGAAACATATAGACTTTGTATGATGCAAATCTAGTTAGTAGTTGGAACGTGGAGATTATATGTATGTTCTTTTTGGGAACTTCTCATTTCAAAATCGTCAAAACAATTTTTAAGAGTTTTACACTCTTACAGCCGCAACTCTTGAAAAGACAAATACAATCTCCCGTTTTCAACCCCAATAACGAACAAACAATCAATGCTCTCTCTCTCTCTCAAACTACAATGATAAACTCGCCGGCCAATAACCTGCATAAATTTTCATCTCTCACTCTCTCCCTAATAGTACATGATTCTTCCCTCTCTACCAACACAATAACAAAACTACCAAAAAACACTCAAAACTGTGATTTGAACAAACTCAAATTCAGAGAACTAGGGCGACTTTCTCATGAGATATCAGCGGAGATGGATTAGCAATCAAGGGCTCGTAATGGTCGGCTCCTCCACCACACCAACCTGAACAAGCGAGGATTGGATTTGTTATTATCAAATCCAAAGAGACGGTGAAGAAAATATTCAAATAGTGATTTTTATTTATTAATACCTGTGCCTTTCATGAATAGAAAGACTGGGACTTCAATGACTTCACTCCTTGGTTTGTGAGGAAGGAAGAACACACAGTTCTCTTCCTCTACCATTCCATCTGCTCCATGCGCTTGTACCTATAACATACCCAAATTTCAAAACTTTACTTTGATGTGATTTAGACCATAATAACACTTGATAGACAAATATTCGCAGATAATTATTTACTCACCACATAAATTTCTCGTTTGAATTCTGTGGCAAGACATTCAATAGCTATATCATCTCCAAACGCAGCTGCATGCCCTTGACGGTTCTCATCAACAGATAATAACCCATCTTCCGTATACTGCAAGGTAATGATATCATACTCATCCTCTGCTGACCCTGAAATGGACATGTACTTAGCCCAACTAAGTCCATCGTTCACCGGAAGACACCTCTCTCTGTAGATTGACTCTGCAGCTGTTTCTCTGCAATGGGGAAAGTAATCAATAATTAGACCATAATCTCAACCAAAGTTTACAACTTTCTAAACCATGATAAGAACAACAATGCAGCATTAGACTCCAGCTCTTAAAAAAATCATATTCTTTAGCATCAAGATTCATTCCCAATCAATAGCACTTGCGATAAAATATAAACCAGATCTGAATCTAGGCTGAGCCAAAAGAAAAAAAACGAGCAAAGTAATACCTATACATCCCAATATGTAAAAGCTCTTCAATGGCGGAATCAAGACTCTCACGTTCATCTTTTTTAGCCAACAACTTCTCTTCCTGAACAATATGAATCCCCCACCCACTCTTCAGATCCGGTGAGTACATATGCCTAATCGCATCCGTAATAACTTCCTTCTCCTCTTCGCTTGCAGATCTGAAATCCTCAAGGAACCTATTCACCGTACGCCGCCGTAGATCTCGCGCGTCTATACCACGCGCCTCCATGGCTTTCTGAGAAGCGGTGAAGAGGCAGTTTCCATCAGAGGAAACCTCTCCGCCGTGGGAGAGTCGGAAAACAGAGGATTCATCTTTGACAGGATGTTTCCACAATACACCTCTGGCATGAAGGCGGCTAAGATGGCGTCTTTGCTGCTCCTCTAATCCAAAAACCTCATCCCAAGCAGTTGTGGTAACGGCGGCCATTGTCTTCTCAACAGCCTCCACAGCTGCAGCAGCTGCGGATTGGTCAACAAGATCCACGGCGGCTGTTGACGATTCTCTCCATGGAACAGACGGTGACGGAGATTGAAATGTCGCCGTTGAATCACAAAGAAGCTTTCCCATTTCTTAAAGATTATTAAAGAAAAACAAATAAAAAACACCAAATCTGCAAAATTTCGCCGTCTCTTTAACCTTCAAACGAAAAGACAAGGAAGAAAGAGAGAGAGAGGTACTGTTTTGGCTCAACGGCTAGATATGGGATGTGAGAGAATACGACAACGGTCAGATCTGCGAGATTATAACGCGGGAGAGGAAATAAAACACGTGGCGTTATCTTACTGGTTGTCTTTTTGCATTCTGAGTCTCTGACTAACGAATGGCTGAGGCTTGACCGTGCGCCGGTGGACCATCCCACTCAAAAACATTTACCTAATTTATTTTTTATATTAAATGTTATTTACAATTTAATCCTCTTCAGTTATTTTATTAGTTAATTGTCCCATTATGTCGTTATTCGCTGGCGCATCCTCTAATGTGCACATGGTGTGATTTAGGTTTTCCAATAATAATAGTATCAGCTTTTAATATGGGATTTGGCCAATGAGAGAGCTTATTCACACGTTACGTATGGGCTTTGTCAAGGGTTTGGAGATGTGCCACATGTGCGGATTTGTCTTGGACGGCGTGAATGACGTCGTGAATCGCGCGTTAATATAAACGGTATTTTTTAACTTGTAACGGCTACCATCTTTTACTCTTCCTTTTCTTTGCTTACAGAGTTAGTTGGTGGGATAACGGATAACCCAATGATAAGGAGTTAAAGACTATGATTTAATGTTGTCATATCATCCTAATATAAACTCAAATAAAATAAAATATATGTTGAAACAGTTTGACCATTTAAGACGAAGTAAACATAAGAATTAGAGTGATTATTTCACACGACAATAGTTTAGCAAATACAATTTTGGTAGGTGGCAAAATCGATAGGTCAAGATGCTAAAATGGACATCTTTTAAATGTTTTGGGCCGGAGCCATTTAATCCTACATAGATAGACACATGGGCACTTTTTGTAACCATATAATGAAAACGAAATTGAAAGCAGCTTGACAAAAATATTAGATCTCAAATTCGATGAAAGGAAGTGTGACAGGACTGATGAAGAAATCTTACGCTCTCAAGTCCCAATAGCTGAAAGCAGTGGCCAGCTTTTAGAAGATAAACTTTTAGCTCTGTGTGAAGACATTTAATATGTCATGTGTCAACTAACTTCTCCTTAAAACCAATGATAGTTCCTGGGATAAATTTCACACCGAACTTTTTTTTACCTATACTTGTATATTATATCATAACTCATTTACAAAATAAATGTCTATTGAGTCCAGTTTCAGTTTGATCTATATTGGATGTGTGCTGGGCTTGTATTTGAAAGCCCAAATAAACCCAGGCCTCTATTTCATGCTGGGATTGCCAATGTAGAGATATTTAAAGGGCTCAAATAGCTTCCATTAATGATTTAAATGTAACAACTTACAACATGATCCTCATGTAAGAAGACATTTTCAATAAGCAGTGGTAAAACGCTTGAGTTTATAAATTATTTTAGTGATTCGTAAACATTTAAAATTTAAATCACGAAAATTATATTTATTTTAAATAATTTGGTGCATAAATCATGTATAAAAATAGCAAGTTTCTGTACACTAGAACCATTAGAATTGTTGTATTGTATTAATAATAATAAACAAAGACGAAGGTAGTAACTAGTAAGTTTAATAATTTTCAGTTGTATATCGATAGAATAGAATAGAGAAAACAACGAAAAAATAATGAAAAGCAAAAAACTTGCATGGTTATTGAAATAAAGAAGCTGAGGTGGGGCGTATAATTGCAGTCCAATTTCCTAAAATAAACATTTATTACTCTCTCTATCTATCTATAAGGTAAAAAAAAATAAAAAAAAATCTCTCTCAATTGAGATTGGTAAAGGCAGAGAGAATTTTTTTTTTTAAAAGACTGTTCATCATCATCAACGTCTCCACCAAGAAAAAAAAAAGAAAATCATGAAAATGAAGAAGAAAGGAAAAGTTTATCCATCTCCTCCACAAACACAACAACCATCGTCTTCTTCATCTTCATCTTCATCTCTGCATGTGGATGACGATGCATCTCTCTCTGTATTGAAGCTTCTTCCAGCAACGATTTTGGTTCTAGTTACAGTTCTCTCAGCTGAAGACAAAGAAGTTCTTGCTTACTTAATCACAAGAGGAGCCACCATATCTGTTGTTGATTCGAAGAAGAAGAAGAAGAAGAAGCAAACCAAATCTGGCAATAATCATAAACCTCCAGTTTTCGATTGTGAGTGTTTCGATTGTTACACTAATTACTGGTTTCGATGGGATTCATCGCCGAATCGTGAGCTAATCCATGAAATTATCGAAGCTCTCGAGAATCATCATCATCATCTCTCTAATGCTGAAAACTCAGTTTCTGTTAACAAATCTAAGAGAGGTAAGAAGAAAGAGAAACCGGGTCGTCGGGTCGTCGATGAGGTTGAAACCGCCAGTCAACACGTGTCGTCACCAGATAGATTGAGTGAAGCTGAGGTGGCGGAACGAGAGCCGGAGGATGAGATTGTTGTTAAAGAAGAAGATAAAGAAGAATCGACGGTTGTTTTTCCGGTGGTAACTACGACTGCGCATAAGGGATTAGCGAGGAAGGTATTACCGGACGTGTTGGGTTTATTCAACTCCAATTTTTGGAGACTTTGGAATCCGAACGCATAAAAGCATCGACTTAAAAAAAGTTATGCTTTTTTTTTTTTTTTTTTTTTGTTATTGATGTTGCCTAGCTGCTGTTTTTTTCAGAAATAAATAATGATCTCATCTCATCTCATATTGATGTTTTAATATTCTTGGTTGAAAATATGCAGCTCTTTATTTATTCTACTAACTTGTGTTCATATCATAGCTCAAGTCTTTATTTTCCTTGGAAAATGTGATGGTCAATACAATTTCTGGGAAAATACATGAATATGTAGCCAATTTATTTTGCAGTTTTTGTTTGGTGGTGAGACTCTTGTCTCTATAGGCACAGTACAGCGATTTTGCTTAGAAACAAAGTTTGTGGATTAGGTAAGACTGTTTCAAAGGGTGCGCCATTAAATATTTTCCTTCTGAATTAGGCAAATTCCATATAGTGAGAGTGAGTCTCATCCTCATTTCTACTACTTTTTTTTTCTTTCCAATTATGTATATATATATATATGTTATATTTTTAGCAACTGACTAATGTTGTTTCAAAATAACACGTTGCTTAGGTTTCTAGGAATTTAAGCCCGGGTATCAATGTTATATTAAATAACTTTAAATGTACTCCATTTTTAGTGTTCTGATCAAACTCAGAAACAAAAATAATCCATTTCTTACCAGTTAAAAGTTTCCTCAACCAAGTGAGGCACCTGAAGAAGATTATATAATTTTGTAGCGAGACATGATCAAAGACTTATTTCGAGAAATGAGGCTAAAAGCAAACACCATAAGGAAGGTTTAAGATTGAGAAGAAAGTGTGAACTTTTAAGAAGAAGATGCGATCAAAGCTCTGTTTCCGCTGCTTTGCTACAACATATAGCAACAGAACACTTGGTTTCGTTTAAACAGAAACCAAATGTATAAACCAAGTCTTGAACAAACCTTTTATTAGTTGTAATAGAATCAGCGCAGGCAGGTCCCGAACCAACCCGTTTTGTACCGATCGAATATATTATTTGTCACAAGCCTCTTAACTTGTAATTCTAAACCCAAAATAAATTTGTGCTACCAATGGCTATTTAAAGCCCAATAATAACACTGATATGCATTTTTTTTTTTTTTTTTTTTTTTTCATTTTCGAGACTAATGGGGCTAGGCTAGATACTGGATAAATAAAACACACCATCCAGCCCATCAAAAGATTACCAAACTTTTTTGTTTGTTTTAAATAATAAATGTTACAATTATCAAGAAAGATATAGAGGCTGCGATTGCGAAGGGTTACTCACACATAACAAAAAAGGAACAAAAAAAGAAGAAGAAGACAAATTGTAAGTTTGACTGAAAAAGAGATTGAACACGTGCGTTTCCCATGAATTTTCATATGCCTATAATAAAATTCAAGAGAATTTTACGCTCTTAATAATGGATTCCTCCTTTTATTTTTATTTACTTTGAATGGTTCGTCAATCAAACATGGACTAACAACAGTAGACGGTGAGCTATATTTGTGTGTTTCTATTTGAAATTAATTAATAATTGGTTTTCAATTCAACCTCGGAAAAATAATTAACTATATATATATATATTAATATTATCAACCACGTATACGCTAAGTAAATGAACGCAGCGGCGTACGTCATTATTTATATCCAGAAATTAGTATTTGCTTTTTTAATAAAAACAAATGATCATGCAATTAGAATTTAATGGATCTCGCAATTACATTCAAAATCTTTATTCGTCGGTTTGTAACTCGGAAGTTGGAGCGGAGAACCTATTTAAACATACTTCTCTATTTGCCACGTTAGTCAATAACAATTGTTGGTCCAGGAATAAACTCGTATATTCAAAATCCGAAAATGACTTGTGTGTTTATTAATTAAGAGCCAAATTATCAATTTAATTATTTAGGAGAACTATATAATATGGATTGATTCAAACACAGTAGACTTTGATTGGATAAATTCATTAAATATAGGAATACGATATAAAATGACGTTCGACAACAGGAAAACGTAAACACATATGTGACGTTTGCAAACGAGAAAATCGTAACTCATACATGACGTCATTCGGGAGCTCATCGACGAGATTGGTTGGTTCGAAATGATCTTCCACATAACTCTTCTATGTTCGTATGCATGCATCGTCTTATTTTATATATATATATATATACACTTCAAACAAATAGTGAAATGCAAAGTGTGAGTAATTGATCCTTACGTCATATCATATCACCAATAAAAAGTTTCCTCCCTCTGCAATAATTTATTAAAATATGTCTATGCTAATTAATGCGCAATTTTAAAACAGTCTCAACTCTATACGTTCTTGTATAGATCTGATCCTTATCCCTATAGTATATGAGTTTATTATTGAGTTTTCTACTAAAAAACTTTATTAAAATTTTCAAATTTAACATTCACCTCGAAACTGTGCAGGTCAATCACTCCACCTCAAAAGTCACCCGTAATATAAACTTTGTTCATATCGTCAACGTGTCACTATTTGTCTCAGTTAAAAAAACTAACGGAAACATCAAAACGACACTGTTTTAAAATAAACTATATGATGTTTTTTAAAAGTCAAAACAACATGATTTTTAGTTTTTTTATCAAAACAATCTGACTTTTAATCAAACTCAAATAATTTTCTCTTTTCTTTTCTTTTTTCGTCACAATAGGTGTTATATTTTTTTTTTCTTTTTTTTTTTGTGAACATGTTCTTTTCGTTCATATCATCAAAATTAGCCATTTTAATGATATAAATTAGAAAGAAGATTAGAGGAAAAGAAAAATTAGAAAGAAGACATTAACCAAGAATTTGTCTATTATAAATCCGAACGATTTACATTAATAATATTCACAAGACAAACAAATCTGAATACCGTAAGTTTGGGAAAATCTGTTTAACAATGTATGAACAGAATCTGAATCTTCACATGATAATGGCTTTTCAACAATCTTCAGACGTGATCTATTCCCACAAAACCTTCCTTACCCCTTGGAGCCAAATCGTTTAGCTTCTTGAATGTGTCAATAGCAATTTTATTTACAAGTTTGGCCTCAGACGTGCTAATAAAATGAAGAAGTAGTTTGATTTAGAAAAAATCTCAGCCTCTGTAACTCCAGTAAAGATCTCTTTCACCACTTTCTTGAAGTTGGATTTGTCAATTTTGTAGAAATATGTATCATTTAACCACCAGTGAGAACGAATCATCCCAGTCCTCTATACCATGAGCCACTGTCATGAACACCTCCTCGGCGAGACAAATGGAGCTCGCCGTCTCCAACATTTTATCAACAACCATCGTTAATTTTGACTTGGGTTTCTTAATCAAAGATTTGATCGGGATATTACGATGTTTGTCAATTTTTGTCATTGACGGATCTGTTAAATTTCATCTGAGATTTGAGTGGGAAGAATCAAGAAGCTTTCAGATGTATTTGAGAGAGAAGTTTGTTTGTGGAGGGTTAAGATTGATGAATTTCTGGATCTTCTTTTTTTTATTGTTCTTAAAAAATTATTTGGGTTGATTTCGTGAAATTGATTTCTGAAATAGATTTTTATTTACGATTATTTTTACCACATAAATCTAATTTATTTTTTTCTAACTTAATTTTACCCAATTATAATCTCGAATCTATGAAAAAATGAAAATCATATTGTTTTGTTCGATAAAAGCAGTAACATCTGCAACAATACATGTAATTTTTTTTTTCTTTAATACGACCACGTTTTGTCAATTCCATCAGTTGTTTAACAGAATTGGACGGTGAAACATTAGTAATATGAACAAAGGTTATATTGCGGGTGACTTTTGAAGTGAATGGATTGACTTACACACTTTTGAGTTGAGTGTCAAACTTGCAAATTTTAATAAGTACGATGATTTTTTAGCAGAAAACCCTTTATTATTGGTTAGATACTCAGATTTATACGTACTCGTGACATATCAGTAAATAATTCACCTAAAAGAAGACTCTATCTTTTTCAAGCAATGTGGATTAAAGAGTATAATATAATATCACATATTATGTAAATGTAATTATGTAAACGCTTAATTCTTACGTGTCGTTTACGACACTGCCCCTCTATAACGATAAACAGCGGGCCGCCTCTTCGTCTTTGACTTCATAGTATGCCATAAATATGACCCTCTATATAATTATGTTTACACAAAATATCTAACAATTTATATACCCCCAGCCAAATCAAACAACCAAAAGAAGAAGAAAAAAACATTTCTTCTTTTTTGGAGTTCAGGTGGATCGGTCTGTATTTTGTTGTTAGAAAGATTCCACAAGTAAGTAGAAATATGGAGGGGTATAATAAAGGATCGTTGTATGCTCCATTTTTGTCTCTGAAATCTGATTTAAAACCAGAGTTGTTACATAAAGTCGAAGAAGGAGCATCAAAGGTTAAATCGGAAGGTTGTTCAAGAAGCTTGGAGTCGAAAAAGAAAGGAAAGAAACAAAGGTATGCGTTTCAGACAAGGAGCCAAGTGGATATTCTTGATGATGGTTATCGATGGAGGAAATATGGCCAAAAGGCCGTCAAGAACAACAAGTTCCCTAGGTTTCTCTTTAATTCTCCTTTGTTTATCTTCTCTAGTTTTTTTCTCTATTGATCGTATAATAAGAGGTTTGCATATGCTTTAGCCAATCTTGGATTAACCTCGAATTTATGTATATACATCGACCATATATTGTCTGATTAATTTATGGTCTTCATCTTTTTATATATATATATATGGAGATCGAAGATTTAACATCTCAAATCATATGAATATACAGTATATATATATATATATATATATATCATTCTCATCAAGTTTAGATTGATCTTGACTAATCTGCATACTGATTTGGTTTATTGATCTCTATCTTTTCTTTCTTTTTGATCATCCTTCTCTATCTAATAATCGGTGATTAAAAATGAAAGTCTGTTGGTGAAAATTCCTTTTTAATTGCGCATTTGGGAACAAACATGATAGTTAATTACTGTACTCTTTTAAGAGACTCAAAAAAGGTTATTTTCAAATAGAGAAATATAGTGTTTTAAAACAAGTAACGGTTATAAAAATGTGCAGGAGTTATTATAGGTGCACATATGGAGGATGCAACGTGAAGAAGCAAGTGCAACGATTAACAGTGGACCAAGAAGTCGTAGTGACAACCTACGAAGGAGTGCATTCGCATCCCATCGAGAAATCCACCGAAAATTTTGAGCATATTCTCACTCAAATGCAGATTTACTCTTCTTTTTAATTTTATCTTCCAATCTTTTATACATTTGGAGCCTATTAATCATAAAGCTCTTGTTGTAAATTTTGTAGAAATTATAATGTTACATTTTAAGCGTGTTTAAAGAAAAAAAAACATGGTCAACATGGAGTTTGTATCCTAATAAAGTTTAGAAAATGTTTTAAGAAAACATATTTGTCGGAAGACACCTCACCAAAACTTTGTAATATGTTCGGAATCAAAATATAAAAAATGCATTAAATCCGTTAAGACCCGATTTGTGCAAGTAGAAGGGCGATCTATAAACTCATCTGAGCGCAGCATCCAAATAAACTCCCAAGAATTCTAATGCATCGGTTTTGAATTAAGACTCAAAAATTGGATGGAAGTTTTTCAGCTCAACATTCAGAAGCAGAAACAAAACAACAGCTTGATCTAAACTGTTTCATGGATTTATTATTGCCATGCTCCAAAAATGTAGTCTTATCGACTTACAAAACATTCAAGAAAAATTGAACTGAAATCTACATACAGTTTGGATCTTTAGATTGGAGCTGATTCTGCTTCCATATACTTACAAATTCTTTCCATCACCTCTCGTCCTTTAACGCTATTCTGCATGAATTTCTCTGCGCACTTCTGCTCAACTTTCTCAGCCATTGAGGCCAGAGCCGACAAGGGTTTGATCCTAATGCTTGTCTCCTGGCTACAAACCGTCCAGGCCGATGGATTTTCTGGATGTGGATCATATCTTATCCTCTCCTCCACTTCAATGAACTTTTGGAGACTAATATTCTTTGTTGTAAGCTGGATTATCCATAGCCAAAAAAACAAGAGAACGAAAGACGAGATAGTTAGGCGTCTTTGTTCAATGCTTTTACCAGCTCAAATGCTACAATAGCTAAAAAAACTCCTTCACTATGGTTTTAAATGCCTTCTAACTACAAACAAATACTTCATGCCAACCAAGTTTAGATCAAACAGATTACAACAAACTATAACCAGTTCCTCATCTTACAAAATAAGCATCTTTTAAATAAAAAATGGAACTAATTTATATAGGCTGATACTATATAAAGCTGATCTAAACACTCATATACGGTTGTTTACGCCTTGTAACTACTAATAAACACTTCATCCCAACCAAGCTCTCTCAATTACAGTATAAATTAAATATCTGTCGATGATACCTGCATAGAACGTGATTTAGCATCAACAAGGGTTGATTCAACACAGTGACAGATGTCATGACCAATGATCCTGTGGAGAAACCAAGGACCAGGAGCATGGATGGTGAGAGCACGTGTGGTGTGGAGTTTCCCGGTCTGACTGTCAATTTTCCGGTTCAAGGTATCGACTTCAAGGATATGTGAAAGAATGCGTTTGTTTTCAGGGTCAGCAAACTTCCTCCAGGAGGCAGCACTCACCCGCTCCCACGGATGCTTGTAGACATGTTCTTGTTTATATGCTTTTACCATCAAGAAATCTAAAACCCAAACAATACATAGTTTAGAAGAATAAAAAGAACACACAGAACAAAGTGACAGGATCAATCAAAAACCAAATGAAAACCCAAATCAGAAACCCAGCAGAAAGTAACACCTAAAATGTTAGATTGAAATATAACTAGATCCAACCAAATGATTTCAACTACAAAATAAAAAAATTAGATAATAAATTTCAACAAACAAAGATGTGAAGAAGACCACTAACTATGTATTTTAACATTAATTTCGAAATCACGGAAATTCTAATCCCAAATTCGGGTTTATCCTTCAAGAAAACCCACATTAGCTTGAAATCTAAATTATATGAATGAAACAATAATGGGAGTTTCAGGCACTTGGGCTAATAAAATTTGAGGGAACATATCTTTTATAGTTGACTCGATGCTAATCGATTTGAAGGAAACTGAGAAGAGACAAGTACCTCGAGAGTTGAACGAACTGAAGATCTTGGTGAGCGTTGAAGTAATATAATCCAAAAATGGAGGACGTGACGAGAGTAATCAATGGCGGTGTCGAGACTTGCGGCTTATGTGTGTCAGTGTGTTTACTGTGTTACGAACCACCATGCTTCTTTCTCTCTCGCATTTTTTGGGCCTTTATCAAACCCTATTCAGATACTCTGTTATTGGGTTGACCCGACCCAATTATGAGTAATTTTTTTTTTTTTTGTCTTAAGCCTATATTGGCGACATGGAAACTTAGCTTAGCTGGTAGTCAGATTTTCTCGGCCAATTGTAGAATAATTTTTTTTGTAAACTATAACTGAGAAAAACTTCTTGATATTATTGAGTTGAACGATTTATATATACTAGTACCAAAATACAGACAGGTTATCAAACAAAACTAACATCATCTACAATAAGTCAACTAATTAACTACTTCAAACTGGATTCCAGTTTTATATTTTATAGGGCTGGGCTATAGCTTCGACTGGCCGGGTGAGGATCTCAGTGATAAAACTCAGTATTTCAGGTATTATTAGCTTCACATACTGTGCAAACCTGCGTTAGATATCAAAATAAACCTTCTTTCAGTAATGAAATATTACATTTTCAAAATCAATAAAATTAAAAAAGGTATAACGATGTTCTGATTATTGCATACCATAATTGAGTGCTGAGTTTAGTGAAATGCTCAAGAACAAAGAGTGTACAGGCTCGTCTTAAGGCTGAAGCATTGAATGTGTCCGCTAATTGATACGTCTCTGGTATTTTATCCAAGCAAATGTCCTGCAGCAACATAAGTTAAGTCCTATTTATTAAAACAGGAAGGTTAGCTGTCCTTAAGGATAAATGTAAGAACTCGGTTCTGAGTTTGTTTGTTACCTGAGCAATTATGTATTCACATTGACGTTTGAGGCCTTGCAGAAGATACTGATCAGCTGCCACAAGAAGATCTTTAGCCAAATGTTTGCTGATGTTAATTCTTCCTGTGTATATGAATCTGCAAATTTGTGTTTCGTGCTTTAGAAACTTTGCACATTATGGCAAATTCTAATTCTAATGTTGAAAATTGAAATGTTATTTGACTTTACCTCATCATAAGCTCAAACACTTCCCATCTTATATTTGGGATCTCCACATTTTGAGCATTGCGTTCCTAAAACCAGTTATCAAGTTAGTTGACTGATATTATGTTTGATGAAATGGATACTACAATCGTATTTCAGCATCTTACCCTGTAAGGCCCATCAAACATTGCACGAAATATATCAGAGGAAGCTACCAAGCAAATCTTGTGAGCATAGAATTGTTTACCTAACATTTTCCGTGGACATACCCAGTTAAACAGTGTTTATCATAGGTAGATTTAGTAGAAATATAAATGGGATTACATGTTATACCATCAATTAGGAATGTGACATCGGACAGAGTAGGGTTGTTCACGAATTCTTCACCCAAAAACACCTTCAGTGTAATAATCAATAACAAGTCAAGATCTCAAATAAAAAATTACTTGAAAGAAGATATGAAGTTTATTTACCTGTTGGGTGGGTGAGGAAGGAGCTGAATCCTCTGGTGCAAAGGATGTAGCTTTTTTAGCTAATTCGTATAAAGCGCTAGAACTGTATCTCTGCTGCTTGATGCTTGAGAAATGGAGAAGCTCCAACAAAAACTTTACTCCTGCATTGGTAATACATCTACCGATCAGGAAAAGTAAACCGAAGTAATCAGAGTTTTTTTATATCAAATACTGAAATGTGATGATTACCATTGCTATCAATGAAAATTAATTTTCCATCTTTAGGGTCACAAAGATGTGCAAGTGCCAGAGCAATTTGTATTCGTATTGTCTTCTCGGTGATTTCACTTTTCATTAGGTATAATAATTGGTTTAGTACCTGAGAGAAAGGTAAGACATCAGGGGACTAATAAATATCCAAACTTAGTTGAGAACCAGAAAGGTCTAACAGAAATAGGTACTCACAGGTCCATTAATCTTGTTCTGTAGCCTCTTCAATGTCCGCACAACACAATCCTTAGTAGGCTGCAAATAGATTATTTGCAATCAGAGTTTGAAAATTCAATAGATTGGTTTTACAAATAAAAGCAGTCAACTACATACTTGAACAGTGAAGTTATCTTCTTGAAGCTTTTGAATACCAGCGGCCTTTATGAACTCTGCTACGTTTTCCTATTCACAGGAAAAAATACAGTAAAGTACTCATGGTATGTCAAGAGAGGAAAAAATATAGCTGTATATAAAATTATTCATTGCGAGTCAGATTAACCTCGTTATCTGCAAGGCCATACAAAGCAAAGGCTGCATTGTGTTGCACAGATCCCGTTTTCACATCAAGAAGATTTAGTAGTGAGACGATGCCTCCTCTATGAGCAATACCAACTTGATTATGTTTGTCCTGCAACATTCAAAACATGGCGAATTTAGATATGCTCCAAGCAAACAAAAATACTATTTTTGATCTATCACTTTAAAGGTTTGATTTAACAATCATCTATAGAGTTAGATTCCAAGAGCAACAAAAACGTTCACATGCTAATTTAAAAACATGAACACCTGAGCCAAACGACCAAGAGCAAAAGCAGACATTTCCACGACCTGCTCATCTGATGATTGAAGCATTTTAATTAATGGTGTAATGGCACCTCTCTGAGCAATGTACACCTGCATGTTCATGTTGTACGTTATGTTTAATATGTTATATCTAGTTTGAATCTCGTCAAAGAAACTGCGTTCGAGTGAGCATACGCTTAAGTTATAGTACAGCATGTCAAGAAAGAGACAAGTTCATACCTTGCAATCTGAATCAGGCGCAGCAAATTGACCAATTAATAATGCTGCTTCTCTCTGAGTTTCCAAACAAGTGGAGCTGTAACAAATATCGTAGCAAACAGTTATAAAACGTATTTAAAATATTCAGCAGGAGTAGAAAAGCATAACAAAGAAAATTAAGCATACCTAAGTAGACTAATTACTGGTTGTAATGCACCAGCACGGATAACCTCTTTCTTGATGTCAGGAGATGAGTGAACAAGATTTCCAATTGCCCCAATCTGAAAATTCCATAGTAAATTAGAATGAACTGAACAAAGCAAAACAGTTGCAACAATATCAAGTAAGATGAGAACCAACCGCTTCGCCATGGACAGAAGGATCTTCTGATTGAAGCATCAATACAAGCGTGGGCAAAGCATTCAGCTCCACAATCTACAGAATTGCGTTTTATGTAAGAAACATGTCTCATACAAGCATAAACAAAACATCATCATAGCAAAATGTCTCATACAAGCATAAACAAAACATCATCATAGCAAAAACATACTTTGATCTTGTTCTCATCATTTCTAAATGAAACTGTTCGCAAGGCCCCTGCAGCAGCTCTCTGTACTTTAAAGTCCGGAAAATTTAGAAGCTCAACAAGTGGTGGAATGCCACCTTCATCCCTGAAAGAATTTTTAAAAGGTGTCAAAGGAAAACAGCAAACTGATTACTATACGCATAAGGAATATCAGACACACAAGTACCTTATATTTGTTTTAATCCTTGGACTGTCATGAGCAATGTTAGTGATTATATCAGCTGCTCTCCTAATAACAGCATTAGCAGCCATGCATACACAACTCTCTCGTCTCTTCAACAACTTCACGGTGAGGCCTATGGCCCCAGCATCCACAATAAGCTGTTGGTAACCAGGCTATATAACAGAGAAAGCTAACATCAGCAAACAAAATTCTAATGCAAACTTCTAACAGGGATTGGAAGTAGACAAAATCTTATCCACAATTTCATAGATTGATTACCTGAACTGCAGCAATAAGCCCTAAAGCAATAGCACAATCTTTCTCTAGTTTATGCTCACAAGATTTTGGGACATTGTAATCAACCTCCAAAGACCAGGGGGATCCCAAATATCTCACCAAAGCAGGGATAGCTCCATTTTCCACAATCGTTTCAACATTTTCGTCTAAAGAAAGATGAAAGAAATTAAAGTAAGCCAAAAAACCACGTCTAGATCTCGCCTTGATAAATTCAAATTAAGAGCTAGATCAAAACAACTGCTACGTAAAACAATTCAAAAAATAAAGGACTAGCAAGCAAGGAGAGTGAAACGAATTCAATACAACCACCGATAAGAGAATAGAGGAAGAAGTACGGTACCGATTTTAGCCAGATCTGAGATATCTGCAGCAGCTTCTTCGACATCTTCGCGATCAAAATTAGGATCTGAAAAGCTGGAGTTAAGAACCTCGACATGGCGCCGAATAGCGGCGACGAGACCGGTGTGTTCATCGTCAATCTCCGTAAATTTGGTGACGACGGCCGAAACGTCTGCATCCTGGCAGAGCTTTTGCTTCAAGTTTCTTCCGGTGAGGCTTGTAGTTCGCTGGCGCTTGGAATGGCTCTCCATCGTCGAGTGGCGCAGTAGAAGATCTAACGACGAGTTTGAGCGGTGCTTGGAATGATTTGGAGATGATCATTGGATTGGAGAAAGGCTTTATTATACCAAAGCGAATTGGCGATTTCGTGACATTTGTTTTCATTTTGGAGCCAAATTGAATTTGTTCCCTCGTTCCTCTTGGAGGGAACTTTTTTTTTTTTTTTTTTTTGCTTTTAAAACTGTTTACCAAAAAAAAAAAAAAAAAATAGGGAATATTTAGATCCTTGTTCTAACACAATATAATTATTAGATTCATTAGATACTTAAGCGTGGTTAACACGTAAGGTTTGTCTACTTAAAATAAATGAAAAGTCGTATGTTTTCATTTTTTGCTTAAACACAATAGTATCATCTGATTTCTTGTCCAATTTCTTTTAAATTTTAATTATCATACGTTTGGATACATATTCGCAAATTATTATTTTAAAAGTATCGTCAAAAATATAATAAATAGTTTAAAAATATGGTTTTGTATATTAAATTTATATAAATGAGTAAATGTGGTTAACAAGGAAGCGTTTGCTAGTTAATATATATAAATATTGTTATTTGAAATTATTTTAAAATATATGTTCAAACACAATTTTATCATCTGATATCAACTCTGACTTGTTTTAAAGATGTCAGAAATATTATAATTTTTTTGGTTTTACATGTTTTTATAAATTTAAATAAAAGATTAAGCGTGATTAATACAAAAAAAAATTTCTCTCTAATTAAATTTCATTTTTCTTAAGGTTTCTGGAAAATGTATCTCTCTTTTCTTTAGAATGACTATATTTTTTATTTTGATACAAAAGACTGACTATCATTTCATTCATTTGTAATACATTACTTCCACTTATTCGGAGGAAAATTAGATTACAAAATCTTGTTTTGATGGTTTTGGCTACTTTTCTGGTGTCTGATTTCATAAATGAGTGCAATTTTAATAAATCCTATTGTTATAACTATAAGTAATAGTTATGTTGAGAACAAGTTTCTTTGTTGTTATTATTACTATTATTGTTAAAAAAATCTAACAAGGCCGAGATGATGTAGCTCGCGTGAAAAAAAGCCCACTTCCTCAGAAAGGAATAAATGGTAAATATAAAATTAAGACAATTTAAGGCAGGTCAACAAGATGATGACCCATCAATTTAAAACAAGTCAACAAAATAACCAATTTCCGGTCTACATTACCACTTATGTTTTAATGATGGTTTGGAAACACATTAAACGGTATTACAAAGGGAGCTTGTAATGATTGGAGCTCGCGTCTTTTGTATCACGACATCACTGCATCGATCATCATCAATCTTCTTCCCCAACATCCTGACCCGACCCGTATTCAGATTATCATCTGCTACTAGACCCATCGTCGCCATGAGCACCTCCACCAAAAGCCAAGAGGATCTCGATTCCATTTACAAGAAGAAACGAGTCGTGCGCTCCACTGTGCGCAAATCCCTAAAAGCCATGGACCCTTCTCTCCGAATCCAACAAGGTTCACTCTTTTTTTTTTTTTTTTTTTTTCTCCTTTCCCTTCGTTTTCTCATTCGAAACAAATACTAATTTCATTCGGGCTACCTTTGATTGTAGATGATGCTATTCAAAACACTGTTCTTGAATCTCCTTGGTTCAAATCATGTAAGAGTTTGTGTGCTTACATTAGCTGCAGGTCTCTCAATGAAGTCGACACTTGTAGAATCCTGTCTGAGATTCTGAAACATCCTGGTACTGCTCTTTAATCCCAATCCGACTATTTAGAATTTAAATTGTCATGAGATTAATAAGAAGTAAAAATTACATCTTCATCAACTAATCAGTAATCAGTAATCGATTTAATTAGCATATCACTTATTCTCAAGACAAATTTGATCACTTTTTTTCTATCGTATAAGGATCTGACCTGTTTGGGAAACGGGAGGAACCAGTATAACAAACCAAACAAAAGAAACTAATTGTAACATAGCTATGAATAAGCTTTATCTCCCTCTGCATTTTCTCTGATGAGTTTTCTCTGCATTTGTTTTTGTTTTTATTATTTAGTTTCAAATACTATGATTCAGAAAAAGCTATATGTCCCTTGGGTGGAGGATAAGAAGAGTAACATGCGTATGCTGCATATATCTCATATGGATGACCTCATTGCTAACTCAATGAAGATTTTGGAACCAGCTCCTATTGATGCTCAAGGGAATGAGCGTGAAGATGGTAGCGTCCCTTTTTCTCTGTGTTCCCACCACTGTAAGCTTCACATAATTAGTGAAGGCAGCTATCTTGAAATTAAACTTCTTTTTTTCTATTGACAGTCATGCAAGCAGATGAACCAATCGATCTATGCATCTTGCCAGGTATAGAGAAACTGTTTTATTTCCAATTTGTCTTCCTTATATCTGTATCTAATCAACTTTGATTTTCAAACCCTTGTGGTCAGGTCTTGCATTTGACAGATGTGGGAGACGTTTAGGTCGTGGAGGTGGGTAAGTTTGCTCTGACCCCAAGTTTCTTTCCATAATTGTTGTGGATTCAGGGTAATGCTGAAGATCTAAAAGTAGTATCATATCCAAATAACATAAATATTTTATTAAGCAGTTTTTGCTGTTGTATCTTGCTAAGATATATCACAATACAAGTTTCACTTCTTCTCTTACCTTTTTTCACAACACAAAAATCTTGCTATCCCTAAATAAAGTAGTTTCATATTGCAATTCGAAATGCTCTGTCATGCTCTAATCGAACTGCTACCTGTATATATGGATAACACATCTGGGGAAAAAGCTACTACGACACTTTTTTGAAGAGATACCAGGACCATGCAAAAGAGAAGGATTGGGGAAATCCACTTATGGGTATAGATCACAATCAAAATGATACTACATAATGTGTTCAATAGAAAGATAAGCTAATCACTGTTTTTTTACTATTGCAGTTGCATTGTCATACTCACCTCAAATTCTTGAGGAAGGAAGTATTCCTGTAACACCAAATGATGTTCTGATCGATGCGTTGGTGACACCTTCTGGTGTGGTTCCCATTAGCCCTCGTGCTATCGAGAGGTATGACACAGAAAGTTTTTAGCTTTCTCTCAGATCTCCTATTCATGCTTTGACTGTGTTGTGTCATGTGTGATTCTATCTGTCCCTAGAATGTGAGCTCAGGAGCTTGTGTTCAGAGTTGATACTCAGAAACTGATGACTTTTTTGGTTGGCGCTTGAAGGCTGTATTCTGGATTTTGCTAATTCAGCATCGGCTTCTGAAATCACGACTAAAAAATATTACTAAACTCAGATTTGAGTTTTGTTCTTGAATGATGAGTTATGAAAAAGTTTAGTCCAAGGTTTGTTTAATGCCCGTTTATTTAATATCTTATATCTAGCAACAATATATAGAATAAACCAAAAAAGCTATCGCCAATGCTAAGAGGATCCAAGCAAAAAGCTCATTGAGAAAGTGTGTCATTTTCCAGTTATTTCGATCTCGGTTCTTGGGACCTTATTCTGAGCTTTGGTCATGGTTATTATATGTACTCAAACTTTATCCATCGTAAAAACAAAATAATGAAAACATCAAATTTTTTCTCGTCTGTTTAATGAATTACAACCGTACATCAAAGTTCTACTTTCTATAAGTGGCAAAACAAAAGTAAGAAGGAGAACTAGGAGGAGCAAGAAAGCATGCAGACGCCTGGTCTGTAGGCCCAGGCTGGAGGCAACCTAGCATACTTCTCCATCCCGGGCTGCTCATCGTAAGGCCGTTTCATCAGATGAATCAAGTTGTTGACCTCTGAGAAATCACCTTGTTCAGCTGCATCTATTGCGCTCTGGCACATATAGTTCCTCAGAATGTACCTCGGATTCACTGAATCCATTTCTACTTTTCTTTCTTCATCTGATATCTCACTACCACTCACCTGCAATTTCCAATCCACACGCATAAACAAGGAGTTGCATCAGCCAGGAAGATGTAGTAATAAACAGTTTAAGTGTAATTTTGTGAGAGGTCAATCTTTGGGAAAAAATGTAACAATTTTTTTTTGATACCTCCTGTATATAGCTTCGCATCCATTTGATCCATGCTTCTTTTCTTTCCTTTCCAATGTCCAATAGCACCGCTTTCAAGGGTTTCAATAACTCATTCTCGGGTGTGTCGGGATTTGCTTTTACATTTGCAAGAAGCCGGAAGAAGTTTGTGTAATCAACTTTATCAACAGCCATATTGTTCAGAAGTTTACTAATGACCTCCTTATTATACTTGGAAAGACCAAGCTTCTTTGACATTATGGCTTGATACTCATCCATGAATTTATCACCGTACCTGAATCACGAGCACGCCACATACTTTAGTTGCTAAAATAGAATCAAGAATAGCAAATCAGTAGTGAAAAACAAAGTTACCTCTCCATGGCATAATTCGCCTCCTTTTCATTTATCAGCTGGGCAACCGCCAGAGTCTTAGAAAATTGAGCAATATTCCACAAGCCGATGTCAGGCTGATTTGCAAAACAGTATCTTCTTCCTGGGAGATCTGTTGTGTTCGGAGTGTAACTCGGATCAAAAGCATCCAAGAACCCAAACGGGCCATAGTCAATGGTTTGACCCAAAATGCTCATATTGTCAGTGTTGAGCACGCCATGGGTAAAACCTACACCTTGCCATCTTGCAATTAAGGTAGCTGTACGCTCAGCAATTTCAACAACCCATGCTAACACAATTAAAAAAGCAGAAGTTAGTTCACTATTCATCATTATTATAACTACGTCTCAATAGCAAAAGTATCATCAGTGACATGAATGTTGATGCTGATTCAGAAAAGAATATAATGACGTCTCATGCAGCATTTAGATGAATTTCTTAATTCGGAAATTACCTGCATACTTGTTCGATGTTAGATCCACAACCGAATCATCTTCATCGCCGGTTTTGAAAGATAAGCTATCGCTTCTGTCCATGCTTTCTATATGTGGAAAGTGATGTCTAATGGCATAGTCTGCCAACTTCCGAACAATATCAAGATCCTCTTTTCCTCTAGAAGCATGTATTTGATATGAACCAAAGCGGAGAAATGACTGAGAAACCCTGCAAACGATTGCACCAGGTTCTTCTTTCGGATTGCCACTGCAAACGGACAATACAAAAAGAATGTAGTAGTCAACCACCTAAAAGCCTAATTTTAGAGAGAAACGTTCTCTATACGAGGGTTAGTCCAGTAGGTTAAATACTTCTTTCTATGTGGATCATGCCCATGTGCAGTTTCTATGAAGCCTCATTATCCTTCTACTTGGCAGATACATAAACTATTAAAATAGGGTTAGATAAGGTTTGGAAGGTTTGGGACATACTCATAAAACATGTCGCGAGTGACATCTTGACCTGTCATAAGAAGACAAAGGGCACGTGTGGTAGGGATTCCAAGAAAATGCATAATTTCACTGCATAGGAACTCCCTGATGCTACTACGGAGCACTGCAAGCCCATCAGCAAAACGGCTATATGGAGTCTTACCAGCACCTTTAAGCTGAAGTTCCCACCTTTCACCTCTGGAGTTTAAAACTTCTCCAAGAGTTATGGCGCGACCATCACCTAGTTGTCCAGCCCACATGCCAAACTGATGTCCTCCATAACATTGAGCATAAGGCATTCTGTATATAAGGAATATCAAAAACTAGAAACTGGATTAAAAAGGTTGGATCTAAAATCAGACTGGGATAAGGAACACATACGCTCCTGGCAAAGGTTTAGCACCGGACAGCATGAGAGAGAAGTCTGGCCTTTCAAATCTGAAAGTCCAACATAATTTTGCCAAGAGTTAGCATATGTCCACGTAGAAAGAGAACAAAAGGTTTTCAATATGGCAACAGATATAAAGGTATAATACTCTTCAAACTTGATTTTTACAACTCAATATAATATGGGACGAAAATGAACTTCTTCAAAGAAACTTAAGTTGCTCATCTACCATCTATTTTTGTATAACCCTATACTATAATGCAGCAAACACTCAGATTTTAGTCTGACAATACAGAATCAAACTCACTCTTTATGATCCAAATCCAATAGCTCCGCAACAGATTCAGACCAAGCTACAAGCTGAGGATCATCTACTTGTACTGATGGGGAAACTTTAGAATAGCAAGAATGTAATACCTGCGCATTACAATACATAATAAAAATCCCAAATCACAATGCCCAAGTTAATTAGCTTAAAGGAAAAATAATAATGTGCAGGCTGAAACATGGCAGATTCACACATAAGTATTCCGAAATTTGTGACAAAATACGTGTACGTTGGTAAAGTAAATAATACTCAAATAACGTATGCTCTATCAGTGAAGATGCAAATAACTTTCACTTTCTAGTCTTTAAATGAGCTATAAGCACAAAAAATAAAATCATTAGCTTACAGTCCACTCCAACAGATTAAACCAAAGAAAACATAGTTCCTATTTAAGACCTGAATCGCAAGATTAAGCCACATCAAACAAATCACTATTCCTCGTAAGACAAAATTTGTTATACCTCACGCGAGATAACATCAGTTCTGGGATCACCAGGCAATTCCTTGACAAAGGAGTGGTCCCAGTTAAAATGTTCGAGCTTTCGTTTGATCTGAATACTTGCATCAACATCTCCCAGAGTTTGATTCTGCAGATCTTTCGCTAATGAATCAGCAGTAGCTGACGCTGTAACCGGCGTCGGTGATGATGAAGACGAAGACGAAGCCGGAGAAGATTCCATCCGACGAAAAGAAGAAGATCGAGAAGGGCTTAATTGAGAATCTCGGCGAAGAGAGGGATAAAAAGGGAATTTCGAAGTTGAAGAGAAGAGATGAAGCGGTCGGAGGTAGAAGAAAGACGACGGACATACACGCAACAACATTTCTTCTTCCTTTTTTTCCACTCTTCACTTTTTCTATTTTGGACCAAACCGGCTTTATCCAAAATTATGTCGGTTTACTCAGTTCAGTTATATCCCCTTCGGTAAGGAAAATCTGTTTTCTATTTCTATTTTAAGTTGATGATTTTTTTTTCTTTATTAAAAAACGAATATGGGGTTGTTTTGTGTGTATGTATAGCAGATTCCTTGTTATAGAAAGTGTTGGTACGAAAGCGTACCAAGTTTCAAAATACAAAGTCTGGTTTAAGACCGAACCAAAAGAGAGAGATAGGAGCAAGTAAAGAGAGTGAAACGACAAAACATGTCGTCGTTTGTGTAACTCAAAGCAACCTATCAACTGGGAAAAAATTAGGGCAGAATAATGTGGTTTGACATCCGAAACTCATAGATCCCTCGGAAAATTCATCACGGTTTGTCTTGTAATTCTGAATTCCGCGGCGTTCTTTTAGCTTCTTGGAGATCTCTCGTTTGTAAAATCGACTTGGGAGCTGAGTTTTTTTTCCTACTAAAAGCCGATCTCCTGGTTTACAATTTTGTGTTGTCTGCTTTCACTCAAATCTATCATCTTTCTGGAGTAATTTTCTCCATGGAAAATTTTGGCTGATCGAAGTTTCCGAGAGTAGATCAGAAGAAGGTAATTACTTTTTTGATCTTACATTCTTTTTGTGTTATTTAAGTTTTGTTCATCTTCAGAGCTGGCGTTGATGTGCTTGGTTACGTCGGAAACTATGGTTTAGGAAATTTTGGTTGGCTAATTTGAAAGACTTTTCAGAAATTTTAGCAGAAATTCGATTTCTTTAATGATTATGAGGTTGTTGTTCGAAACTCAGCAACCTGCGAAAAAGGTACATGTTTGGATATTTAGCTAGAGTTTAAAGACAGTGACCTGCTGTTTCTATTGTGTAATTTGTTGTTTGAATGTTTCGTGTTCAATGTTTCAAAGAAAGTTACTACTTTTCCTGCACTTTGGGTTCCCAGTTTTGACCTGAAAAGTGTTAATTTTCGTTTCCTCTGTTAAATAGTGAATGTTTTTGGTTTTTTTCCTCCCTTGAAGTTGTTTCTTGGTTTTGCAGCTCGTGCTTTGGTGCAACTCGACAGGTCTCATTCCACATTTTGTTTACTTAGGTTCCCTGTGAAGAATCATCGGGATACGACACAAATGGATTACCGACCCTCTGATAGTAGCGGTGAGTTTTATGTTCTTTCAAATATGTTCAGTATAGCCGTTTCTTAAATATCTTGCTGTTTGTGTCTTCAATCTCTCTCTTCTCCTGTACGTAGTTGGATGTTCTTTTGAATGTAATTGTTTTCAATAATTTTTCAGTTAGAAGAATTCCTTCATCAATGTTTATTTTGTTTGATTTTTCTTTGATTATTTGTTGTTTTTACTAATTCTTATCTTAGTCAGCTTCGAACTGATTTATTATGTTTTCTTATAGTTTCATTTGTTACTGTTTCCTTATATGTTGTGTTTTTGCGGCAATTCAGGTACGGATGATGACCTTCCTCCATCACATCAAGGTAGATATCAAAGAAGTGGCAGACCTGCCGGCAATGGCAGACCTTCAGTCCTCAATTCTGCTCCTTTATCAAGGGTGCACAATGACATGGAAACTCAAATTCATCTCATTGAGCAAGAAGCATATAGCTCAATACTCCGCGCATTTAAAGCTCAGTCTGATGCTATTACCTGGGTACTTTTTTCCTAATCTTCTTCATTATTTTAGTCCATGTTTATGTAACTTCACCATCTAAGATAAACTTACCCTTTTTATCTTCTTTGTACCTTTTGTTGGGGAAAAATATATTCAGGAGAAAGAAAGTTTGATCACTGAACTCAGAAAAGAACTTCGGGTGTCTGATGAGGAACACAGAGAGCTGTTATCAAGGGTTAATGCTGATGAAATGATCAGGCGAATAAGGTTTTCTTTATATGTAATCAATCACTTATAAATCTATGCAATTAAGCAAAAACAACTTTCTAGCTTACTAGGTTAATTTAAATCATGTCAGAGAATGGAGAAAGGGAAACAGCCTTCAGTCCAGTGTCCCTCAGCTGGTTCACGATGCTCCGAGCCCAGCAGTATCAGGATCACGTAAGAAACAAAAGACATCACAGTCACTCGCCTCATTAGCAATGGGCCCGCCATCTCCTGCTTTGCCCTCTTCTATGCAACCATCTTCATCTGCGCTAAGAAGGGGAGGTCCTCCAGGTCCTAAAACCAAAAAGCCAAAGACAGTATGTCATAGTTCTATGACCATTGTTCTTGTATTCTTCATTGTCTAAGGGATGAAAGTATTTCATTATTTGTGCTTGATAAAGGCGATGCAGTACCCAGCTACAGGAATTGCTGGAAGGCCCCAAGCTGGCCCTTTAACAAATGAACCAGGTGAATCAGGATCATATGATCCATTGGTTGGAAGGAAGGTTTGGACAAAGTGGCCTGAGGACAACCATTTCTATGAAGCTGTTATAACTGACTACAACCCCATTGAGGTATAAGCGTTTCATTGCTATGTATTAGTGTTTTAGTGCCAAATCTCAGTCTTCTGATATATATATATATACTTCTTTTTTTTTTGCAACCTTGATAAGGGGCTGCATGCTTTAGTGTATGATATTAACACTGGGAATGAAACTTGGGAATGGGTAAATCTTAAAGAGGTAATAATGAATTCAGTTATTCTACTTATATCTTTGTGCAAAAGATGATGCTGCATCATAAAATTTGGAGAGACCTTGAATTTTTGTCATTATATGAACTCGATGGTTATTTATTCGATATGCCTTGTACGTCAATGAGAGGCTTGTTAGTTTTAATACAAATGTAATCCGTGTCGACTATGAACATTAAAAGAATAGATGAGTTTACTTGTTCACTGCCTCCCAAGTTCGATCCTGAATGATGCTGACCTGTTTCATTTATTTAATATTTTAGTTGCATAGAACGTCAACATCAAATAAATGTGGATTAAAACTGATAGTACCATAACTACGCTCAGAGCCGACTCAAACATCCATTATTTTTTCATATACTGGTTAGTTTCTTGATTGCCATCAGTAGGGGACAGAGGAAAGTTTTTTTACCATTAGCGCTCAATTCTCTACAGTTTCAACTATATTGATAAGCACATTCGTTTTTTGATACTTAATTATATATGATTCTTAATATTCTTTATATATATATATATACATCACAGATATCTCCCGGAGATATTAGATGGGAAGGTGAGGATCCTGGTATTTCTCGTAAAGGAGGACATCCTGGGCAAGGCCGTGGAACTTCAAAGGCCATGGCTCGTGGTGGTCCCACAAGCAATGCAGGTGGTAGAGGTAGGGGTAGCATGAAATCGCAGCAACCCAAGACACAGAATGGCATTGGGAAGAAAGCTTTAGGCGACATTGAAATACTCCACACCGATGCACTAATAAAAGAGGTAAATATCCAAGTTTTGAATATGGGGGTGAATATTCACAGTTGTTATCTATCTGAGTAAAATACTTGATGAATGTTAACAGGTAGAAAAAGTTTTTGGGTCAGTTAACCCCAACCCAGCAGAGGTAGAGAAGGCAAAGAGAGTGCTAAGAGTAAGAATCATATACATGTGTTGTTGAATCTGGTCGTTTACTACACAGTATCATGAAAAGAGAAGCTGACTATATAGTTTTACTCGGAAATGGTAGGATCATGAACTAGCTCTTATGGACGCAATCGCAAAGCTTGAAGAAATATCAGATGGAGAAAGCGGTAATATTTGATAGGGCCTTGCAACTCTCCTCAGGTACACATCTTTCATCTGCTATTTAGATTCTTGGTGTTTGTTGAATTAATGTGGCTGCGATTTTGGGTTAAACGCAGATGGGTGTCGGAGTATTGGACTGGCTAAAAGATGTAGATGGTTGTGGCAAAATGTGAATCGATGAGGGAGATTTCGAAACTTGTATGAATCTCAAAATGTATTTTGTTTAGTGGGGAGGCTTTGATGACATTTGTGTGCCACAGCTTCAATAACTTGATTTGGAAATTAGGTTCTTAAGCATTGTAAAATCCACCAGACTTCATATAAATGTAGAATGTTGCAGAGACGAGATGATGGGCCAAACTCGACTCTCGACATGGATGAGATAGAGCAACTAAGAACTAATATTAATGTAAAATTGTAGACTAGTAGAAACATTAATACTAGATCAGCCCTGTTTTTTTCTTTCTCAAGTTGAAAATCATTTATTTATTCGGAGGTCTCAGTTCTTAGAAGAAAGAACATAACCAAGCCAAAACAATTGATATCTTGTTGTCCTAATTACTGAAAGGAAGGAGAAAATTAGAACAAAGTTAAAGTTGAAATTGGTACTCTTAAGAGTCCACTGTATAACAATCAACGTTGAAACAAGTGTAAGACTCAAAGCAACGAGAAGCTTCTCATGCCCTCAGCTCTCAAGGAACCATCTTCTCAGAATCTAGATGCTGAAAAAAACAAAAATGGTTTTGCTGGGACTGAGACAGGTATCAATGAGCTTGGGTCTTTTTGGCCTCGTGTTTGCTTTGATTAAAACAAGGGTTGTATCTCTCGTCTCACACCGAATATAATAACTTTAGCGTAGATTTCACCATTTTGGCAGTGACCTTTTTGTGGATTTGGTATCTTCTTCTTTCATGACTTTGCTATGTTTAAATTGTATTGCATCTCAACTGACTAATTAGCAATAACATATTCAATACAAGCTTGGAACAATATAATACTCTAGTTAAGAATTCAATACAGTTTGCTCTATTTCGGTTCCTTTTTTCTTTCTTTTTTTTGGGGTGAAGTTTTGGCTGTACTTCTGCATTACAAAACCGGTCTTTGGGGTTTCACCTGCTTGAACATATAAGATTACAATGTTAGAGTCCAAACTTCTTAGGCCTGAGGTAGTTGGTGCCTTTTTTCAAGCCAGGACCTGAAATCTGTTGTTGCTGCTTAGCTCTTTTCTGCTTCTCTCTCGCTTTGCTTCTCAACTCCGACTCGGCTTGATCTCTTCTAAGTTTCTCCATTTCTTCTTCCATTGCTGTTTTCTCTTGCTTCTGTTTCTTCTTATGCTCTAACATTGATGTATCCGAGTCCTTGACCGAGAAGAACATAGGCCCTAACTCAGCCAGCCAATGTGGCTCAACTGATGTAGCACACTGCATGTACTCCTTGGTGGTCAATATCAGTTCATGGTACACCACATAATCCGGTGTGTACCCCAAACCATACAGTGCACTGCTCGGGTGCAAATGGCAAGGCATACCGGTTCTACAGTTCACATACTCCCCAACACCTTTTAATCTAGCTGAGTTATGGAAATACGCTGAACATATGGCTTTTCTCACAATATCCCAATCCGGTCCACACGACTTGAGTGGTATCTTCAATTGCTTGAGTATATCCAGAAGCTGGGATCGTACCTCTCTAGCTTTTTTCAGACCTTTGACTTGTAGGAAATGGTCATTGCACCAATCTCCTCTATAGTCATGTTCTTTCCACTGCTGATATACATTCAGCAGCGTTAAATGATCTGATTCCGGCACAAAAAACTTCTCTCTCGCGGCGTCGCTCTCTTCTGCTCTATCTTTAGGTCTGAAGAACACTGAAGGTACTGAAAGCATTGAAACAATCGTCAAAACCTCGTTTATGCAATCAAGCCGTTCACCCATTAAGAGCATCTTTGCAAGAGGTGGATCCAATGGGAACTCCACCATCTTCCACCCGAGATCAGTTAATCCCCCAACATTGCTAAGAGCACCCAACACCCAGAGCTGGTACATAGAGTTGAGGATGTTCTCTTGCGGAGGTGGATCCATAAAATCAAAATCCAGCAAGTTGTCTACTTTCAGTGACTTCAACAACAACACAACGTTACCCAGATTTGTTCGCTGAATCTCTGGCACGGGACTTGGCAACATCTCATTCAAATAAGCACTCTCAGTATAGAGCCTGTAACATGTTCCTGGCCCTGTCCTTCCAGCTCTTCCTGCACGCTGATCAGAGGCTGCACGACTTATGGGGAAAACTTGAAGAGCATCCATACCCATTCTAGGATTGAAAACCTTCATCTTTCCATACCCTGTGTCAATCACATAATATATTCCATCGACTGTCAATGATGTTTCAGCAATATTGGTGGCAACAATGCATTTACGTGCTCCATCTTTTGGTTTCTCGAATATTTTTGCTTGCAAGTCAGCGGGTAACTGAGAGTATATTGGGAGAATCAGTAGGTTCGTGATTTCTCTACTAGAGGATGCAACGAGTTGTTCCATTCTCTCCTTAAGTGAAAAGCATGCAGCTTCAATCTCATCTTGCCCAGTCATAAATATGAGAATGTCCCCAGGTGGGCTCGCTATGTGAATCGTCATTGCCTGTTTAACAGCACCTTCAACATAGTCTTCACAAGGAGTTTTGGAGTAGAGAATATTGACGGGAAAAGTCCTTCCAGGAATGTTGAATATAGGAACACTGCATTACCAAAGCAAAAACAATGTCATATAAGAATTCAATCTTTAGATTCTAAACTGGTTTATGTGAATGATGAATCGATGATGGCAACCTACCTTCCAAAGAAATTCGAAAACTTTTGAGCATTAAGAGTTGCTGACGTAACTATCAGCTTGAAATCACGACGCCGAGCCACAACTTTTTTCAGTATTCCAAAAAGGACGTCTGTGTTGAGTGACCTTTCATGCGCTTCATCCATCACCACCACACTATACAAAGTCCACAATAGGAGTTAGCACATCATTCTACTTAAACCAGTTTAAAGGATCTATCAAAGGTAAGGTTACGCATACATACCGATACTTATCCAGGTCGGAATCTTTGAGAGTTTCTCTCAGTAGCACCCCATCGGTCATGTACTGAAATTTCAGAGGGAAATATGGAGTGAGATAAGAATTCCATGTACTAATGAAACGCAGATGCTAAAAGCATGATAAGCCAAGATTTCTGTTGCCAACTAAATCAGAAAATAAGCACAGAGCAGTTCATTGAGAATATTTTACCTTGATAACAGTGTTTGGACCAGTTACATCTTCAAAACGAATTGCATACCCCACTTTCTCGCCCAAATCTGTTTCCATCTCTTCACTAACTCTCTTAGCAACACTCATGGCTGCTACACGCCTTGGTTGGGTGCAACCTACTATACCAGTTATGGTGTACCCATCCTCGTGAAGATACTTGCAAAAAGAAACAGAATATAAGTCCAATGTTTTAATTGTTTTATGTGTGTTAGTACACATATTTCCTGAAAAGCCATAGTAAGGGACCAACCTGTGTAAGTTGAGTTGTCTTTCCCGAACCAGTTTCGCCAACCACCACTATCACCTGGTTTTCTCTTATTACCTAGAGAATGCATTTCAAAAGCAGATGGGTTAGCTAAAAATGAAATTCGAAAAACAAGTAATCCCTGAGGTTAATTTCCTAATAATAATGCATATTATAATCCAACAATCAAGGCCCTCAAAAGGAAAGACCATCAACCTGCAATAGTTCATCTCTAACAGAAAATATGGGGAGATACTGCCTTTGTTCTGCCATGGTCTTGGACATGGCAAACTCACTTACAGCTTCGCCCTTCTTCATATGTTGTGCAAATTTAGCCTCACCTTTAAAGTCTACTTCACCTTCTTCACCAACTACAGCAGTATCGGCATCAATCTGCAAGAAGATCTCAAAGTCACAACATGTCCAATAACCATATTACTAGTAAAAAACCCAAAAGCCATTTGAGGCATTACCTGCTCAGCTGATTTTTCCACACCAAGTATATTACCAAGATTGGAACCTGCGAGCTCCCAAAATCGCTGCCGTGATTTATGCATACTTTGTTTCTCACGAATTTCTTTGACAAGACCTGATCCTTTACGTGAAATTATAGCCATGTCTGATGTGGGATCCTTTACAGGCATTACTGGCTCCGCTTGCTTTGTAAAAACAACTCTTCCATCAAGGAAAGGAGGCTTCGTATCTGCAATTACACATAGAATATAATATTATTACCTGCTATGTTACAAATACTCCTTTTTCAAATTTGTCGCTTTATGGTTAACTTTGAGCTATTATAGTAGTTTACATACCATGTACAAGAAGAATTGCTTTCCGTTCTTCTTCACTGTCAAACTCAGTCTGCATTTCTGTGCCTCTAACTGCTCCAGATCTGAGAAGTTGACGGTCTTCCCACTGAGCATTATCCGCATTAAGCTGAGAATATTTTTTACTCTGAGAGAGTGACATTTTGCTACCGTCCCTTCTAATCTGCATTACACATATTATGCATGCATTTAATACAAGAAATACACTACGTTTTTAAGCAGGCAGAACTCCAAGGAAAAAAGGATTGGTACATCGAAAAAAGGAGCTTCACACCTAGAATCTAAACTTACATAATCAAATCAATATAGATTTAGCTCAAAGTATACTCAAATCAAGAGCAGTAAAAGGAGATAAAAGATTACTGCTTCAGTCAGAATGACATGAAACTAGATAATTTATGCAAAAAATGGACAAGGAAAAGCCTAGCCATAGATAAACGATCAGGTATAAGCAGCATCAAATAGAAAATTATAAGTAGTGTAATTGGTGTAGAGAAGTACCAGTCTCTTTGCCAGCTCAGCTTCCTTTTTCTGTAGAGAAGCATCATCTCCAAGAAAAAAGGATGCACTATCCGCATCATACAGTGAGTTCCCTTCGTCTGTGTCATACCTATGAAATGACAATAAACTAGTTCATACAGGCTTTATAAAATCTCGAAATAGTTTGACGATAGAGATATTTACTTCTGCTCTCAATTCATAAAACGATGTCGATTTTCCAGAGCTTAAATTTCAGCCTCTTAACGGAGATTACATACTTACCATGCAAGATCTGACTGATATTCCATCTCCAAACGCATTGATTCTGTGATCTCATGGTTATACTCTTCAGCACCTTGCGGTCTATCCTCCTCTGAAGGCTCCTGTACAAGACATAATAACATGTGGCTCAAGTATTACTAAAAAACCAAACAATATTCTTAATGCAAGAGCACCAAACGAAAACGGAATGGAAATACAGATCAAACTGATAACAAGTTGCATGACCATGGATGCATAGTGCCAAGAAAAAATGCATACCTCATTTGTCTGACCACCTTCCCTAGAGTATGCGAGTTGATTGGATCTTCCACCATACCTAGAGCTTGAGGATCTGATGGAGGACCCAGAAGCCCGAATTGGAACAGGAGAGGGTGCACCAATATCCCATGGAGAAACAGATGCCACTGCATGTAAAAAGCATGGTAATAAATCCTGTTGTTAGTCTTTGCTCGTGGTTGCAACTAAATAAAACCAAATAATAAAATTCAAACACAACATACTAGTTGAACGTGGTGTGTCCAGCCACGGGGAAGCTAAACGAGCATCTGGTGAAGCTGCAGCTAACATAGGGGATGGAGAAGGCTGATGTCGCTTGCTGTAACTAGATTCTCTATCTCCATATGGACTATCTTCCCATTCCCATTTTCCATTATCCCAGTCTGACCTACCTGCACGATTTTGTGTCAATATCCTTTGAGAAGGCCCAATAAATAAGTTGACATATATGCCCATAAATAAATAAATTGATAATATCATTATGAGCTTGGCAATCTTTTGTATACCTGGAGTCCTCCTATCGTTATTGTATCTTCCACGCTTTTCCCCGTGATAGTCTCGGTTAGCTTGGCGATAAGATTCCCTCCCTTGGTAGCGATCCCTCTCATCATAAGTGTTTCTCTGCCTCGACCGCGGAGTTTCACTTCTGTCATACCTATGTTCTTTTCGATGTCTACTGCTATCATCTCTCTCATATCTAGAGGGGCTAGATGAACTTCTGGGAGTCCCGGACATCTTCATTTCACCAAGTGAAAGATATATCAGAATACTAAAAGTCAAGATTAAAGTACAAATAAAAACCAGCTCTGTAGTTAGAAAAGATAGATAATCAGAAGTAAAACGTGATCTCATTATTTGAAATGAAATTGACTTACATCTGAAGTAGCAGCATTCTCTGTAGTCACGGTACTCTCTGCAATACAAAATAAATAAATAAATGTCATAAGTCACAAATACAAGAGTTAAAAAAAAAAAGAAAGAAGGTGGTACTCCAACATCGTACTTTTGCTCACAAAGAGGGACTACAAGAAAGTACAAGGCGAATACTCTCTTTACCACGTACACATGGATAAGATGCTAAATGCATAACTAGATTAGTTAACGGATTCAGTAGGAGATCAATGTAATATAGAGCTTAATTGACTGCTCAAACTACATAGACATAAGATAAAAAAAAAACCTTGGGCAGTGTCAGATGTTAAATACTTTTCTCTATATCGTCGGCTGGAATGGTCATGAAGAGTGTTTTTTGTTCCAATATCTGATCCTGTTACATCAGATTTATCCTCTTCATCCAAAGAAGCTGTAACAGACATTGTTGGCTTCTTGGGGAGCTTAAACTCCCCCTGGGTCTTGGCACTATCCCTTTTCTCAATTGCCCTTACATCCAAACCTATAAAATGTATAGCTCAATCGTTACATAGAGTTCCAAAACAACTAAATTGAATGCATTCAAAAATTGGGTTGCAGAAATTGAAAAATCTCAACTCATACCTAGACGAGACTTTCTCTCAGGAGCTGTAAAAGTCAATCTATCTTTGAGAGAGAGACCACTACCAGATTCCTTCTCGGCTTCTACCGTCTCCGTAGCTTTGAGTGGATCGACCTATATCAGAAACAAATACTTGTACAAATAAAGTTCCTCAAAACGCACCTTAAATCTGAAAATTGGTAGATATGAACAAAAATCTAATTATTAATTCTCTAAACTTACCCCCATCACCTCACTGGACGAATTGATCGATTTCAGCTCAAAATCCTCTTTGTTCACAACACCAAACCCAATGCTTTCTTACGACAACTTAATCACAGCTCCGGCAAGACAACGACTATGGTGATAATAATTACGATCGGAACAAACGGCCGGTTAGGTTACACACGCTTTACGCGATATATTTTGCGGGTCGGATTATTACTACGTTTTGAATCAGACAAAAAGTTTAACATCGGATTGGGTTTGGGCGGTGTCAACCAAAAAAAAAAAAAAGTTTATATATGGGCCATCTGTTTTACATGTGGGCTTTTTAAACATACATGAGTTCATGCCTTTTTTTTTTTACGCCGATGCAAGTTTCGCATTTATTTCCACGAATCAACCGGGTTTAACTCGATCCAACTGGACGGAGTTGGTTTGATTTGTTCAGTGGTCAAATTCTTCAAGTCACCACACTCTAGTGTACGGCCACGAAATGGTCCTACGTATTAATTTTCTATAATCACTGCTTTGACATAAAAGACCCTAACTAAAAAGAGACTAATTCTGTTAACTAACTGTAACGAATTGTAAACACACACAATTGCTATTGAATGTGGCTACTATATGTAAAGCTAGATATTTGTAAAAAATGTTTAATTGGAACTATTGTAGGATGGAAACAAATTTTCTGTCTTTTCTTGTTGTATCATTTCACTGGCTTATATATATATATATGGTTTGAATTTGAGACGTGCTATTGATTATTGTATACTGATAGGCAGCAATAACACACGTTACAAATATACTTATAATTTAGCAATAAATTAAAACGAAAACCAATAATCCATCCGAGTTTACAATTATAATGTAATATCATCCATAAAAATACTATAAACCATCGGCTAATGTGATGTATAATAAGTCATTTGATGATTATTATTTTTTTAGTTAAAGCTTAGTTAGCAAATACTATAATTTAAATTTAAACACTGCGTCAAATCCTCAAAACTTTGTTATTGTTATATATTTTTTTAAAAAATCATAAATGCTTGGTAATAAACGTTTAAATTATTGTTGACGTTTACTGAAAAAACGGTAAAAATATTGTTGAAAGGAAAAGGGTAAAAATGGGAGAAAAACAAAAAACAAAAAACGGTAAAAATATTGAAAAACGAGTGATACGAGGTCAAAGAAGGCATTCAAGTTTTAAAAAATCGGAATCTCGACTTTTTTGAAATTCCAATGAGTCTTACACAAATACCCTTTCTTTTCACAAGCTTTTTCCATCAATCTGTCTCGGGAGGGACCTTTGTTTTGCTTGCTCCAAGACAAAACCCACACTGTCCCATGGAAAGAGAGTTAACACTTTTGTGGTATTATTGCAATTAAACGAAATATAAAGCCTTCTTCCGGACACGAACTTCGAAAGTGTCCTTTATTTGAAATTCTCTTATATATTTATTTTTTTCCATTAAAGTAGTGCTTAAAAAATGGAAGATAAAGAAAAAACATTCATTCATTCATTCATTCAGACGCATATACTACTATAAGTTATTCTCTCTCTTTCTCCCTTTGCGTACTTAGCAGCTAAGTATCTTCAAAAGTTGTGGCTCCTTAAACTGTTTAGGGTTTCTGGATCTCTCTCTCTGTATGTTTCTCTCAATGTCGCACTCTACTCATTGTTGATTTTTCACCTTCTTTATCTCTGTTGTCTGATGAGTTTGTTTGTTTCAAGGAGGCTGAGGAAAACCCCTTAACCTGGAGGTTTTAGGGTTGGAGTCATGTCAGCTACAAGAGGAGGTCCTGATCAAGGACCGTCTCGGCCTCAGCAGCGTCGACTCGCACGGACTCAGACTGCTGGTAATCTTGGAGAATCATTCGATAGTGAAGTAGTTCCGTCATCACTTGTTGAGATTGCCCCTATTCTCCGTGTTGCTAATGAAGTTGAATCTAGTAACCCTAGGGTTGCTTATCTCTGTAAGCTACCGCTTCTATTCATCATATCTCACTTCTTTAGTTTGTTACTTCTTCTTATTGTTAATCTGTTTCTGGGGATTTTTTTGTTTTGTTTTTTGTTTAGGTCGGTTTTATGCATTTGAGAAAGCTCACAGGCTAGATCCCACTTCTGGTGGAAGAGGTGTACGCCAGTTTAAGACTGCACTTCTGCAGCGTCTTGAAAGAGTGAGCTTTCTTAATATTCTGTTTTGGTTAGCTACTGGTGTTTGTTGGAAGAAATCTTGGTTTTAGTACTTCTCTTTAACAAAATGTGCTTTCCTTTTTCTTTAATTTTTGCAGGAACATGATCCAACACTTATGGGCAGGGTTAAGAAAAGTGATGCTCGTGAGATGCAAAGCTTTTATCAACATTACTATAAGAAGTATATTCAAGCTTTGCACAATGCCGCTGATAAGGCTGACCGGTTTGTCTAACCTCCTTAAAATGTCTTTGTTTTTGACCTTTTAAGATGCCAATTAGTGCCATGTCAGTGTTTGAGAGCGCCAAATTTTCTAAATCGATGTTTACCTGCTGTTCATTTTCAGTGCCCAGCTGACAAAGGCGTACCAAACTGCCAATGTTTTGTTTGAGGTGTTGAAGGCTGTTAATCTTACACAGTCTATTGAGGTTGACCGGGAGGTAAGGCATTGTGACGATTTAGTCCTGTCCCTGTTTCGTATTTTTCCTCGATTCATTTATTCTTTTCTTCGGCAATGTTACTTTACTATGAAGTTTAATGTTTCCAGATTCTAGAAGCTCAAGATAAGGTTGCTGAAAAGACACAGTTGTATGTTCCTTATAATATCCTACCTCTCGATCCTGATAGTGCAAATCAAGCGATTATGAGATATCCTGAGGTTGGTCCTCTTGTTGAACAACTGTGGGCATTGTTATTTATTTTTGGCATGTTATCAGCTGGTAATGTAAGTTTTACTGCAGATCCAAGCTGCGGTTCTTGCTCTCCGCAACACTAGAGGTCTTCCATGGCCAGAAGGTCACAAGAAAAAGAAAGATGAAGACATGCTTGATTGGCTTCAAGATATGTTTGGATTTCAGGTAATTTTACTAGTTCAGTGATGCTTGCCATTTTTCAACAAGTTTTTGTAATTTATAAATTCATGAATGGTTTGATGGAAACACAATGCAGCTAATCTTAGAAGTACTTGATCTTATTTCTTGCTAAATTGCATATTTCATGTGTATGCCATGGTTCTGCAGAAAGACAATGTGGCTAATCAAAGAGAGCACCTCATCTTATTACTTGCTAACGTGCATATAAGACAATTTCCTAAGCCTGATCAGCAGCCAAAGGTTTGTAGCTTAATTTTACTAAATGTACTTTCAACTGACCCTCTCGTTTGTTCTCATAATGGCAACCCATTGTCCTCCCACAGTTAGATGATCAAGCATTGACAGAAGTAATGAAGAAGCTCTTCAAGAACTATAAAAAATGGTGCAAATACCTTGGTCGAAAAAGTAGTCTTTGGTAAGGAAATCTTAGATACCTATACTTGCTTCTGTATAACTTCTGCAGGAGTAGCTAAGAATGTGAACATGGAAATAAATTTGCAATGAAACTGTCTCAAAGGAGATATTTCTTAAGCAGCAAAAAGTTTCTGTATAATCATGAGCAATTGAGCAGGGAATAAACCTTCTTGTCTGTGGCTTAAAGTTTATGCAAACTCTGGTGTGGAGAATCTTTGAATAAATTCTGTTCCAATGTATGATCTGCTTGCAGGTTGCCAACTATACAGCAGGAAATGCAACAACGCAAACTATTGTATATGGCCCTGTATCTTCTAATCTGGGGTGAAGCAGCGAACTTGAGATTCATGCCAGAGTGTCTCTGCTACATTTATCATCATGTATGTTTTTGTTTTAGTCTCCTAGTCTTCTGTAGTGTGTTCGCGATTTTTGTCTTTTTATGCTTGTCTCCCCGTCATAGTAATGTGCTTTACTGTGATTCTTTATTCTTCATCCTTTTTAGTTTTATCTTTTATCATTTATTTTTCTGGGAGGAAATATACCTTGCAAGGAAAATAATTAATTTTCATTGAGTGTTGTTTTGAGGCGAAACATGTATGTATATATGTGCTGGCGATGATGTATTTCTGATGATAATATATGCCTATTGATATAGTAGTACTCAGTGATGGATAACATGCTTGATCTTTATGATACACAATTATTTTTCTAGTATGCCTCCTGAATGTGATATTTCTATACTTTATTCTCTTTTACATGGTTGTGCAGATGGCGTTTGAACTCTATGGTATGCTGGCTGGGAATGTTAGTCCCATGACTGGGGAAAATGTGAAGCCAGCTTATGGAGGTGAGGAAGATGCATTCTTGAGGAAAGTTGTGACTCCGATTTATGAAGTGATTGGGATGGTATATGCTAAATTTTGAGATTTTCCTTCTGCCCTCAGCATTTTTTTTTGCTTGTTAATATTTTACTTACATAATCGTACCATTCACAGGAGGCTCAAAGGAGCAAGAAAGGGAAGTCCAAGCACTCTCAGTGGAGGAACTATGATGATATAAATGAATACTTTTGGTGATATATCTATCTACGTGCTTTCACACAATCGTAAAGGCCTTTATATGTGTTTTTTGAATTAGATAAATATGGTTTTCTACGTTGCAGGTCAGTTGATTGTTTCCGTTTAGGTTGGCCTATGCGAGCTGATGCTGATTTCTTTTGCCTGCCTGTTGGTCAGCCCAATACAGAAAAAGATGGGGTACACAATAACTACACATCTTCTCTGTTCTTGTCTACATATTTTTTCTCTGACATTTGCTAGACAAGTCTAGTTTCCAGTTTGTGTGATTTTTGATACTAGGAACTCTAGTCTCTTACGGCTGAATTTTATTCATCAGATAATCACTACCACTTATTGCGGTATTTTTGTTTCTGTTATTGTTATCATTTATCACAGGATAACAGCAAGCCTGCTGTTTCCAGGGATAGATGGGTGGGGAAAGTTAATTTTGTTGAAATTCGTTCCTTCTGGCATGTCTTTAGAAGTTTCGATCGAATGTGGAGCTTCTATATTTTGTGCCTTCAGGTACTACTTTCCCCTAATTGTCACTGTCCTTCATTGGAACTGATATTCTAGAAATCCGTGTTCTCACAAGATATAACGTTTGATGATAAAAAATTGAAAGGCCATGATTATTATGGCTTGGGATGGCGGAGAACCAAGTTCTGTCTTTGGGGCTGCTGTATTCAAGAAAGTTCTGAGCGTATTTATAACAGCTGCAATAATGAAGCTTGGACAAGGTTGGTCAATGTCATTGTTCTATACTTTCATAAATTTATTGATTGACGAAAGCTCACCTACTAAAACTATATCTGCAGCTGTTCTTGACGTGATCCTTAGTTTCAAAGCTCATCGAAGCATGTCACTACATGTTAAACTAAGATACATCCTGAAGGTGGTCTCTGCTGCAGCTTGGGTTATTATTCTTCCTGTTACTTATGCCTATAGCTGGAAAGATCCTCCAGCATTTGCCAGAACTATCAAGAGTTGGTTTGGGAATGCCATGCACTCACCTTCGCTATTTATACTAGCTGTCGTTTTCTATTTGTCGCCTAATATGCTCGCGGGTGTACTATTTCTTTTCCCTCTGCTACGTCGCTTTCTTGAGAGGTCCAACTACAGAATTGTGATGCTAATGATGTGGTGGTCTCAGGTATTCATCTATTCGCAAAGTCTGTGTTCTTGCCTAAGTAATTAATGAAAAATAATCAAAAGCTAGTAATGTGTTTTATTGCTGATGTGACCATAAATAACTGTATTTTATTTCACCTTGTAGCCAAGACTCTATGTTGGTAGAGGAATGCATGAGAGCGCATTTTCCCTCTTCAAGTAGGAATTCTGTTTGTGACACATACATTATTGGATTTTAGTTACTGGTGCAAGCCCGAGTTCTTTGTTAACTTATGTCTTTCTACCTTTTTTGCGTAGATATACTACGTTCTGGGTGTTGCTTATTGCAACAAAGCTGGCGTTCAGTTACTACATTGAGGTAGTGTTTCTCGTATCTATTTCTGGTAACCTTTAACTACATGCTGTGGGAAGAGTTAGATTAGTGATGTCCATGGAAAAGTAGTTATGAGATTGATTGTACCTTTTTTGCCACAATTGTTGGAGTCTGATAAATTAGCATTTGTTCACAGATCAAGCCTTTAGTTGTTCCAACACAAGCCATTATGAGGGCCCGTGTGACTAATTTTCAGTGGCATGAGTTCTTTCCTCGAGGTAATGCACTCTCACATACTTTACACGATTACTGTAAAGAAATTTATAATTTGTTCTCACACCATCTCTACTTTACTTGTGCAGCCAAAAACAATATCGGTGTCGTTATAGCCCTCTGGGCCCCTATTATTCTGGTAAATATGGTCATGCCGTACATGTACCACGTCTTGTCCTGCTTTGTGCTGTTGCTAATTTGATCGTGTCTATCCTGCTGCAGGTATATTTTATGGACAGTCAGATTTGGTATGCTATATTTTCCACATTATTTGGAGGTATTTACGGTGCATTCCGCCGCCTTGGAGAGGTATACTGTTTTAAGATAATCTGACTGATGCCGAAATATTTGAACTTTGAGCTTGTAATTTTCATTTATGATCTCTAAATCCTTACATTTTTCATTTTTTTTTACAGATTCGTACACTGGGAATGCTTAGATCACGGTTTGAATCACTGCCTGGAGCTTTTAATGACCGCTTAATTCCAGATGGCAAGAACCAGGAAAGGAAGAAGGGCTTGAGGGCAACATTATCTCATAACTTTACGGAGGATAAGGTTTGTTAAACTGAATGAACTGCCATCATGTACGATTCTTCTCATTGATTGCTTGTACTAATACTTACTCCAGGTACCTGTTAACAAAGAGAAAGAGGCTGCAAGATTTGCACAGTTATGGAACACAATAATCAGCAGTTTTAGAGAGGAAGATCTTATAAGTGATAGGTAATTTTTTTTTTTGTATGGCACATATCTAGCTGAAATAAACTACGTGGAACGCAGAATTTTGAACTACCATTTTACATTTGGATTATTCATAGGGAGATGGATCTGTTGCTTGTTCCATATTGGGCTGATCGTGATTTAGATCTCATACAATGGCCTCCCTTTTTACTGGCTAGCAAGGTTTGTTCTCACATAAGCACATTGTAATTTAATATTTAGGACTTTCTTATTTTTTATATTTGGCTGTACTCTGTAGATTCCAATAGCATTGGATATGGCAAAAGACAGTAATGGGAAAGACAGAGAGCTCAAGAAGAGGATTGAGAGTGACGCTTATATGAAATGTGCTGTCCGTGAGTGCTATGCTTCATTTAAGAATATCATAAAATTTGTTGTTCAAGGAAACCGTGAAAAAGAGTAAGTTGGAACCATAGCATCGGAGTACTTGCTTTTGGTTCTCAAATATCTGTTTTCGATTTTGATAACTGCAAGTCTGCAACTTAGTGCATTTTATTGTGGCCAACTTTTATCTTCATCTTGGTGTCTCAGGGTGATAGAGATCATATTTTCCGAGGTTGACAAACATATAGATTCAGGTGATTTGATTCAAGAATACAAGATGAGTTCGCTTCCTAGCCTCTATAATCACTTCGTCAAGCTGATCAAATATTTGGTAAATGTTCTTTCTGTGGTACTTTTTCTTTTTTAGTTTTTTTTAAAAGTTAATGTTACTTGATCCAATACCTTCGTTTTCTTATCCCATGTAGCTAGACAATAAGGAGGAAGATAGAGATCACGTTGTAATTCTCTTCCAAGACATGCTGGAAGTTGTAACAAGAGACATTATGATGGAGGATTACAATATATCGAGGTTGGCAAGTTTCTACCACAATGTTTTGATATATGAACATCACAATCTTATATGTCCAGTTGTCTCTGTAGCTTGGTAGATTCGAGTCATGGCGGTACTTGGCATGGGGGAATGATCCCTCTCGAACAACAATATCAGCTGTTTGCATCTTCAGGTGCCATTAGATTTCCTATTGAACCAGTAACAGAAGCTTGGAAAGAGAAGGTTATGCCAGACTTATTTAATAAGTTATAGACCTTCGGTCTTTAACTTCTGATTTGTACTCAAAATTTTAAAGCATGTATGTGCAGATCAAGCGGATATATCTTTTACTGACTACTAAAGAGTCTGCTATGGATGTACCCTCTAACTTGGAAGCAAGACGGCGAATTTCTTTCTTCTCAAATTCGTTGTTCATGGACATGCCTATGGCACCGAAAGTTCGCAACATGCTATCATTTTCGTAAGCCTTTTTGGTCTTTTTTAATTTGAATCCCACCATTTTGGAATTTATATGCTCAAATATTGTTGGAAGATCATTGGTTCTTCTCCTAAAGTTCCACTTGAACATTTTTGGGTAGAGTTGATAGTTTCCCTTAGTTTGTCTCTTATGATGACAAAACTAAGATTTAGAACTCTTGTTTCATGATGTCAATTGCTACTGGTTTATAATTCTAATGAAGTGTTGTTGCGTTACATCTTTTAGCAACTAAACTGACTGGGGCTTCTCTCTTTGATATTCTTATTGTAGTGTTTTGACTCCATATTACACTGAAGAGGTCCTCTTCTCCTTGCGTGACCTGGAAACACCAAATGAAGATGGTGTTTCAATCATCTTTTACCTACAAAAGATTTTTCCAGGTGATTTTTGTTTATATTCTGTTATTGTTGAACTCTAAATTCTTGAATCACGTCTTAAATCTGACCTTTTATCTCTAGATGAGTGGAACAATTTTCTTGAGCGGGTGAAATGCCAAAGTGAAGAGGAACTTAAGGAGTCTGATGAATTAGAGGAGGAACTTCGTTTATGGGCTTCATATAGAGGGCAGACTTTGACTCGAACTGGTACAATTTTTGTTGATTTTTTTCCACTGAAAGGTTAGATGGATACAATGATTATCTGTTGCTAATGTTTTGATATTTTGCAGTAAGAGGAATGATGTACTATAGAAAAGCTTTGGAACTTCAGGCGTTCCTTGACATGGCTATGCACGAAGGTGTTTTTCTCTAATTCATATTATACATCAGCGGGGTATAAATGAATATACACAACTGATTGTTGATGCCGACTCATTCTGAAATTTACTTCACCAGATTTGATGGAAGGTTACAAGGCTGTAGAACTAAATTCAGAAAACAATTCAAGAGGTGAAAGATCACTCTGGGCACAGTGTCAAGCTGTTGCTGACATGAAATTTACATATGTTGTATCATGTCAACAATATGGTATTCATAAACGATCCGGTGATCCTCATGCACAGGATATATTGAGGCTTATGACAAGGTGTGCACAATATCTATGTTTGCTGTCCTTTAAACTTGTTGAAACTTATGGCTTTGCTTACGATTGGCAGATACCCTTCACTCCGTGTTGCATATATTGATGAGGTCGAAGAACCAGTGAAAGACAAGACAAAGAAAGGAAACGAGAAAGTGTATTATTCTGTGTTAGTAAAGGTGCCTAAATCAACTGATCATTCTAGCCTAGCCCAAAATCTGGACCAGGTATTGCAAGGATCTAACATTCTCAGGTTGTAAATTCGGCAATTATTATGCATTGAATATATTCGGGCACCGGTATGGTAAACCATCCAGAAGGTGGTGCGAATGCTGATATTTTACCATGAGTGAGTATATGCTGAATATTGTGTTGTACGAGGATTGGTTATTGGACCTAGTGCCATCTGTGTTAATTCGTAAATGGTTCTGCGTCTGGGAAAGATGCTTTTTATAAATGCTTTTTACTGTTATATGTGCCATCTCACGTTAGACTTCCTGTTTTGTCTAGATTCTTACATGGATGTGTATATTGATATTTCTCTGCCTTCTAGGTTATCTATAGGATTAGGCTTCCTGGTCCTGCTATTCTTGGAGAGGGAAAGCCAGAAAATCAAAATCATGCTATCATTTTTTCTCGTGGAGAAGGTTTACAAACCATCGATATGAATCAGGTATGCACGTGTTCTTTGTGTTCAGCCTTCAACTTATCTCGATGCTTCAAGTTAATATTAAGCTCTTACGATGATATTTTATATAGGATAATTACATGGAGGAAGCGTTAAAGATGAGGAATTTGCTTCAAGAATTTCTTACAAAGCATGATGGTGTGAGATATCCATCCATTCTTGGGCTTAGAGAACACATATTTACTGGATCGTGAGTATTTTAGCATTCCCATTTATTTTAGTGATTTGTTTCTGTATAGCTCAATGGAAATTGGTTAACTCGAAGAACAATTGCTGTTGGGATTTTGCAGTGTTTCCTCCCTTGCTTGGTTCATGTCAAATCAAGAGACTAGTTTTGTTACGATTGGTCAGAGATTACTGGCAAACCCTTTGAGGTAAGTGTGTTTTCTGAGATCAACTTTAGTGATGCTTGCACATGATTTTCTATGTTATCATTTATCATCTGCAAATAAAAAAACATTGTTCTCTTGCAGGGTTCGTTTCCATTATGGTCATCCTGATGTGTTTGATAGACTGTTTCATCTAACAAGAGGTGGCGTTAGCAAAGCATCCAAGGTAATCAACCTCAGTGAAGATATATTTGCAGGTATATATAACTCTTGCAGAGGACTATCTGTTTCTTACATTGACTTTAACTGGTGTCCTTGCTGATGTATTGCTAGTGTTTTGTATTGAGCAGGATTCAATTCTACACTTCGTGAAGGAAATGTTACCCATCATGAGTACATACAAGTTGGTAAAGGAAGAGATGTTGGTCTAAATCAGATCTCAATGTTTGAGGCCAAAATCGCTAATGGCAATGGAGAGCAGACATTAAGTCGAGACATTTACAGGCTTGGACACCGTTTTGACTTTTTCCGAATGATGTCATGTTACTTCACCACTGTCGGCTTTTACTTCAGCACCCTGGTACTACTTCTTTCTGTATTTGTTAACCCAAGTACCACTCAACTAGTTTGGATCTGATTCTTTTTTTCTACCGTTTTCACAGATTACTGTTCTCACGGTCTATATTTTCCTTTATGGACGCCTCTATCTTGTTTTGAGTGGGCTCGAGCAAGGATTAAGTACACAGAAAGGCATCCGAGACAATACACCTTTGCAAATAGCTCTTGCGTCGCAGTCTTTTGTTCAGATTGGTTTCCTGATGGCCTTACCTATGCTTATGGAAATCGGATTAGAGAGAGGTTTTAGGACTGCCTTGAGTGAATTTGTGCTTATGCAGCTACAATTGGCGCCAGTGTTCTTTACGTTCTCTCTTGGGACAAAGACCCACTACTATGGAAGGACGTTACTTCATGGTGGTGCCAAGTACAGGTCCACAGGCAGAGGGTTTGTTGTCTTTCATGCCAAATTTGCTGATAACTACCGACTCTATTCCCGGAGCCATTTTGTAAAGGGGCTTGAAATGATGCTGCTACTCGTTGTGTATCAAATTTTTGGAAGTGCGTACAGAGGCGTACTTGCATATCTGTTGATCACCATATCTATGTGGTTCATGGTGGGGACGTGGCTTTTTGCTCCCTTCCTCTTCAATCCTTCTGGGTTTGAATGGCAGAAAATTGTTGATGATTGGACTGATTGGAATAAATGGATAAACAACATTGGAGGTATTGGTGTCCCGGCAGAAAAAAGTTGGGAATCATGGTGGGAGGAAGAGCAAGAACATCTGAGACATTCTGGAAAGCGTGGTATCGTTGTTGAGATTTTGTTAGCCCTGAGGTTCTTTATCTATCAATACGGGCTTGTTTATCATCTTACGATTACAGAGAAGACTAAAAACTTTCTGGTATGTAAACAATTCTAGTAGCTCTTCATGTTGGTGTTTACTTATTCAATCACTAAATCTCTTCTTAACTCAGGTTTACGGAGTATCATGGCTGGTGATTTTCATGATATTGTTTGTGATGAAGGTGAGTTAACTTGGTATATCAATCTCTTGTTAATTTCCAGGACATCATATTGTTTTGAATTGCTTTGTTTGTTTGTCTCAGACTGTTTCGGTTGGAAGGCGAAAATTCAGTGCGAGTTTCCAGCTAATGTTCCGGTTGATAAAGGGGCTAATATTCACGACATTTATCGCAATAATCGTGATATTGATAACACTTGCTCACATGACGATACAAGACATAATTGTGTGTATTCTTGCCTTTATGCCTACTGGTTGGGGGATGCTCTTGATTGCGCAAGCGTGTAAGCCTGTGGTTCACAGAGCAGGATTCTGGGGATCAGTGAGGACATTAGCTCGTGGTTATGAGATAGTAATGGGACTGTTGCTGTTCACGCCAGTGGCATTCCTGGCTTGGTTTCCATTTGTGTCGGAGTTCCAAACGCGCATGCTCTTTAATCAAGCTTTCAGTAGAGGTCTTCAGATCTCTCGTATCCTCGGAGGACACAGGAAGGACCGCTCTTCTCGAAACAAGGAATGATTCATCTCTTCATTGTAGTAGTAGTACTTATGCAGGGATATATGTCATAATTTACCCCTTTCATAATCTTGTTTTTGCTACAAGTAGCGACAAGTGTTACGTCATTTTAATGTAGGTAACAGATTCCGTAGGTAAGCACTGTAGTATTCGTTAAAAATCCAGACGTGATCTATGATCGAATGACAGTTTAATTGTCCAGTCACTGTTAGAACCTGATAGAAGCAGAGCAACGTGGCGGACATCGATAGGTCCATGATATTTGTACGAGAATGATATTTGTCTGCCTTGTTCCAGGCTGTAAACGGTAATCTGTGTCCGTAATAGCTTAATGCTCATCCCTTAGGAATAACCAAAATGACCAATTTGCCCCATAAAAGCTGTAAAACGAGGGTAAAACCGGCACTTTCTCCTTATTAGACGACAGCTCTAGTCGTCGTCTCTTACCAAAAAGAGAGGTTTTTGAAATGACGGCGATGAAATACAAAGGAAGCGTTTTTATCATTTTGTTCCTTCTTCTTTCTTCCCCGCTACTTGCTCACTCTTCTTCTACAAAATGTAAGTCGCTCTTAACAATGTTTTCATCTTTTCTTCATCGTTGCTTCTTTACTAAAATATATATTTATATATATAACTCCTCCTCTTCTACTTCTTTGTTTTCCTAGCCTTCTTTTGGTTAGGAGAAACACAAGATATGAAACCCATGAAAAAGGTTAAAATCTCTTCCTTACATTATCATTCTCATCATAGAAACACACAGTGATGATTAAGTAAGCCACTGTTTTTCAGGAAATGAACGATAGTTTTCTTATTTTCATCCAAAAGCTTGAAACTTTTGTTTTCCAGCTTTATATATATATATATATATATTTTTATATTCATTTCTATTCACATTCAGATATATATATATATATAATATTTATTTATTTTCGTTTGTATTTTTCATTATATTTTGAAGAAGAAGAAGAAGAAGAAGAAAAAATGATTTATTAAGTTTTGGAAACACAGGAGAAGGAGATTGATGGAGGAACAGCTAATGAAGTTGAAGAAAGACAAGTTCCGACTGGATCCGACCCTCTTCATCATAACCCTTTTCCCTTTACTTCTCCTTAGATTTATTCCTTCTTTTTCTCTCTTACATCTTCTGTTTCTCATTATTGGCATATTAGTTTATATTAGTTTTCACATTACTGTTTTGGGTTTAATTTGTTTATCCTAATGTTAAATTTATATCAAGTTTTTAAATTATTAACTTAGCTACTACTATAAGATTTTCAATTAAAGCGCGTATGAAGCATTCTTGTCATCCTCTGAGAATTTCTTTAGCCAAGATTTTGTTAAATTCTTTAGAAAGATGCCAAAGCGCAACTTCCTATATTCATTTTTAGAAATAATTTCACCTTTATTTGAAGTAATTTATCAAAGTCACTTTATTGTAGACATATTTGCGCATGTGTCTGAAATAGAGTTCGACCGAAAATACATTGCGTTAACGTAAACACATTCTGCAATATAAACGTAGAAGTACATAATATAATTCGACATGGGAATTAAAGTCGATTTTTTGGATGTGAAGTCGTAGATTGTCAAAGGTTTTCGTGCTAGAACTATGTCTGTACTGCACACTGTATATATTGTTATGTGGACAGAGAACTGTTTGACCATATGGTTTGGTTAATTTGATTTTGTGAGTATATAATGTTTGATAATGCTACATTCAGTCCACAAAATTTGTGTAGTAACGTAATTCATGCAAAGGCAGTGTCAGGACAGGAGTACTTGGAGGGGGCTATCACAGCTGACCCTTATAATATTTTTTAATTTTTACAATTTTGTTTACGTGCTTGGATGGTTAATACTTTAGGGATGATGAGTCAGTATTTTAATTCTCATTTCAATTTTTTTTGTGGGTATTTATCTTTCTCGCAAACTTTTTACATCCTTAAATTGGTATCATCACTTCTTTTTTACATCCTTAATAATATATAAAAAAAAAAATTGCAAATAAAACTCTACGTCAAATTTGCCAAAAATAAAGGAAATATACATACAGTAAAACTTTTATAAATTAATAATTATATAAATTTATTAATAAATTAAAAATCTTTATAAATTAATAAAATTCTATGATGCCAACATTATTAACTTAAATTATTATAGCTGAACCATACCACGTAAGGAAAAATGAAAGAAAAGTATAGCATTAAATTCATATCATCTTTTTTATTGCTGAAATAAAATTGAGTTAATTTCCCGATAAGTAGTCCAAATGCATAATAACCTCTAAATTAGTTTCCCCTAAGGTAGTCATAAAGTATGGAGTAAATCATAGTATTAAATACGTAAACAAAATCACAGTATTAAATTACCATAAATCTCTCTTCACAAAATAATATCTTCATCTCATGATTTATTGACTGTTTTAAAAACGAAAGCTTAACGGAGGAAAAGAGGCAAAAAGTCAGTCATGCATAATCCGATTAATTCATGTATAATACGATTATTTTCTGCCTAAATATGCATATCCGATTATTTTTAGATTGCAAGTATATAAAAATTGTTTTTATTATTTATACATTTATATTGAAAATTTGTGATATTTTATATTAAATCATGTTAAAATTTTAAATATAAATCATAAAAAATTAATACTACGTATTTGTTTACTATAATTTTTTAAAACAATATTATTTAAAATTTAATATAATGAATAAATATATTTTTAATATATTAAAATAATATAAAACTAATTTCTGGTTAATCTCTGTTTACTTTTTGATTAATCGTGACCTTAAGCTGATCCCGACCGTCCGACTACCGCATGAGTTAGCCCTATAAATACAAACAAATCCTTTCTTCTTTTTTCCCCTTCACTCTGATTTCAGCAAGTAGAGCTGATTTCGTCTGCGGCGACTTGAAACGGTGAAAATGGCGAATCTTCCACCTTTCCTCTCCTTCAATTCTGCTTCTCTCCATGGACCTTCTCCTTCTTCTTCTTCTTCTTCTTCTTCTTCTTCTTCTTCCACCAACGCTCGCATGTTACACTCCGTCGAGCAGTTGATTCTCAACCTCACCATTCCCGAACTCAGGGAGAGTGCTCTCCATGAGTTGTCTAAGGTCATCATCATCTCTCTACCTCAATTCTCTTTGTTCGAAATTTTTATTCTGTTTTTACGATGAAATTTCGAAGGTCTTTGGTTGTATAATCTGGTGAATTTTGACAAGACTTTGTAGGATTATTTATCGTTTGATCTCGATTGTGAGCAAAATAATATATCAAAATATCAGTTTTAAGTTTTTATTCGGAGTTCAACGTCTGGACAAATTAAAAAGTTTATTTTTTGATGTTCTGATTTTGAGTTTGATGTTTGCTCAACTTGTTGATTTCATACCTTCTTAAGCAGAGGATAAGTTGGTGTATGTATATGTTCGTTTCACTGTGTTTTTTTAGTATTTCAGAAGAGAGAGATTTTTCCAGACTTGGCTCCGCTTTTGTGGCATTCTGTTGCTACCATTCCTGCTCTTATTCAGGTACTCTCTCTCTCTCTCTCTATCTTCCTTTATTCTTCAGGGTTAATCATGTTTATTGCTTGATGCTAAATTTTGAGATTTGTTCAAGATGTAGTCATATTATTCTCTTTCCTTTTTCAGGAGATCACTCGTGTTTACCCGCTCCTATCTCCTCCTACCATGACTTCTGCTCAGTCCACCAGGGTCTGCAATGCCCTTGCGCTTCTTCAGGTCCATCAAATCTTGTTATTTCTCTCCTTTTTTGTTTATGTGTGTATTTTCAAATTGGAAGACTCTATTTTTTTATTTTTCCGATCATCCTTTTTAACATCCAGTGTGTTGCTTCTCATACCGAAACGAGAAGTCTGTTCCTTAAAGGTACAATCTTATGCTCGCAAACAAGTACAAGAATTTTCTGGCTTATGTATATCTAGATTATTGTTTTTGCTTTTTGCTGGTATCTTTCAAGTTGTCAACTCTTCCGTAGTTTTTATTAAAATGGTTTCTGGTGTTTGCTCTGTGACTGAAGTAAAGGTTTAGATTACATTGACTGATGACCCAACTTGTCTGAACAAAACTGGTTTTAAGAGTTGCTCTCTTTTTAATTTATCATATTTGTTGGATGTGTGTCGTTATAGTATGCGTAGAGGTTAAAGTCAGTTGCTTTTAATACAGCTCAGTTGCCGTTGTACCTGTATGCTTTCTTGAATACATCAAGCAATTCAAGACCTTTTGAGTACCTACGGCTGACTAGCTTGGGGGTTATTGGTGCACTTGTCAAGGTATGCCTTGAGTTTTGAGTTTTTCTTTTCCCCCTCAAGTTATAAAAACTGTGTTTATGTCAATAAAGAAAGAACACTCCTTTTACATACTATCAACAGCTTAGCTATTAAACAGCACATTTTCCTGGTTCAATAAGGAAAGAACACTCTTTTTACGTGCTACCAACCGTTTAGCTATTAAATACCACGCTGTCCTGGTAAATAAATCTTGATTGGTTTGAGAATCAACCATATCAACATGCTAAGACCTATGAGTAAATACTGTTAGAACATCATAGCATCATTGTATTTCTTAGAGATTCGTGTTACAGCATTATTGTTCATTTGTTTTGGTAGGTTGATGATGCAGAAGTGATCAGATTCCTTCTTCACGCTGAAATTGTTCCATTGTGTCTCCGGACAATGGAAAATAGCAGCGAGTTATCAAAGACTGTAAGTTTGTCTACTTTCAGTTGCATATCTTTAGATTCACATGTTTTAAGTTTCCTATCAGTTATTACAGCCGGTTGCATAGGTCTGAATTTGTTGCTCATACAAATAACATGTATAAGTATTACTTCTGAAATTGATGTTTCTGATTGGTTTTGGACAAGCACAGTTCATCTGCCTGATTTGTTTGAACTGGTTATGTCAGGTTGCTACCTTCATTGTTCAGAAAGTTTTACTGGACGATGTTGGGCTTGAGTACATGTGCACTACATCGGATAGATTCTTTGCTCTGGGTCGGGTTTTGGGAACTATGGTTACTTCACTTGCAGAAGGACCTTCTCCTAGGCTGCTGAAGCACATCATACGCTGCTATCTTCGCTTGACAGATAATAACAGGTGCAATATTTACCCCTTTTCCTTCATTTGAAAACAACTTTATGTACTCTTGCTTACAGTTATTGATGATATTCAGAGCTTGCGAAGCACTTGGAAGTTGCCTTCCAGATCTTCTGAGGGATGCTAACTTCAGCAGTTGTCTCTATGTAAGTGTCATATCTCTTGATACCATCATAACCAAATATTACTGATGCCGATACCAGATTGTTATCTATCAGTTTTATTGTTTACCTTGTATCAATTCTATTGGTACTTGGGACTTGACCGTGGTTAGCTAATCATTTTTGCGTACTTTGACAGGATGATCTATCTGCAAGGCAATGGCTGAAGCAACTGCTCCACAACGTCGGCCCTGCTGGAAGAGCACATCAAGCGATGGCTAATATGTTTATGAATTAATTCGAACCTGAGAGATTTATTTTCTGGGCAAAAACTTTTATTTTTTGGACAGAAAGTTAGCTGGAATCAGAATTACAGATGAAAAACAGACTCACTCACAACCAAAGATTTTTGGGTTTGATAGATATTATATATATATATATATATTTGGATTTGCTGACCACCTTAGGATATTGCAATTAATAATTAAAAACCTCCTTTAAAAGACTGAACCAAGCATTAAACCCCACGTTTTAGAAAATCAACAAACGTCATATAAAAGCAACAAACGTTATATAAAAGCAGATGAAGATAATATATTGTCTATAATAGACTGTCAGATCTTGCAGGTAGCCTCCTGAAGAGATTGAGTGGCACAGATGGGAGCTTGTGCCTGAACCTTGGATGCCTCAGCACATAGATCCCAGCAAGCAGTGCAACAACCTGAAATGGTGTAACATACAACACAATAGCAGTTATGAGACAGAAGAGTACAAACAATGTGGTTGCCCTCGGGTCTCGCCAGCTCAGAAGCAATAAAAACCGCTCTCCCTGTGTTGCTAGATCGCCTATGACGGTCTGAACCCGTCCCCCAATATTCCTGAGCCGGTCATATCGCATTCTTACAATCTCAGAGGATCGGGAAGTCGGGAAAGTGTCAAACTCTTCATCAAGCTCATCAGGGTGGACAGAGTCTGCGTGGGACAACCGTGTGTCCATATGAGGCGGATGCCTCTGTCTCCATCGGAAATTCCAGACACCGATCAAGAAAAGGTACAAGAAAACCGTTGGGAGGATGAGTTCAGGGTAGAGAACTAAGATAATGAAAAGAACATGAATGAGAATTGTGGTTATTGGGTTTCTCCAGTTGCAGATTTGATCAAACCATTTTCCCACAGCAATGAGACCACTCAGAACGTGCATGATTCTGGAGAAGTTAGCTTTACTCCTCCTCATGCTCCACATGTGGGAGTCAACATCGAGCATGTACTCTACTATTTCTTTGCGAAGAGGCGGCTCTGCGCGGTTCAGCCTCGCTGAGACAATGTTCATAGCTTGGTGCCTCAGGCTGTCCAGCTGGAGAACTGATAACGGGTGAATATAATGCATCTTGGGTAATAATGGCTGAGAATACATATGAAGCATGTTGATGAGAGATAGGCAAGTGAACCGCACAGCTAACTGTATTTCACCCGTTTTCTTGATCCCAGAAGGATGAAAGACGAGCAGTGGATATGAGTGTGTGTAGATACGGTCAGCTTCAAGGGTAGAGAGACGGATTCTCACTTTCCCGATTCTCAAATCTTTTCCACTTCCTCCTGGAACGTGTCCGTTGTCGAATGCTCCAAAAGTTATGACAGTGCAGGTATCAAACACTTCCCATGTGTACTGCTCGTTCCATTTAGGCATGAAACTATCAACAATTGTTCTTGTTCTGATCCATTTCTGACCATACTTAGCCACACAATACGCATCTGTTGTTCCCTTCCCATCTTTTGTCTTCATCGGCATCAGTCCATGGGCACTTATGATTCCTACTTCAAGCACTCCAATGCTCGGTCTCCACAGCTGTTTTGCAGTTGGCCTTAGGTCGCTGCTGTAGTGAGTTGATTCATCAAGAACATGGTACCCGCCTTCAAGAAAGATTCTTAGATGAATCCTGCTCGAGAATTTGATCTCTTTTTTCTCTCCTTCTACCATAATATGTTTCTGCAGGTTGAACCACCTCGAGTTAAGTGGCCTATGGTCTAACCTCCTCTGGACAGTCTGCAAAGGGATTTCACACTGGCCTAACGTTTCATCTTTGTTCGGTGCAAACCTATCTTCCACTGCGAGAATCAAGGCCTCCTCAAAAGGTTCAGCAACAACAAACATCAGATCTTCATTCCACATCGGATTCAATGTTTTTGTCTGAGAAATCCGCGTTCTTAAAGTCTGGTTTCCAAGCATTGCTTTCACGTAAACCTCAGGGAACTTGGTTTTATCATGAGGTATCAAATCTTGAGCCTCAATTACATTAACTCTCACATACCAAAGCTTTGGCGAAAGATAAACCTTTGAACGGATATTCACCACACCCTCGGGTCCAACCGTGGCTGCATCTGAGTGCCAAGCATCAGAAAAAGCCTCATCCGCTTGTGTCCCCATCCAAACAGCTAACATAAGCTCTCCTTTAACTTTACGCCCATGTTGGTCCTCCAACCTATACCATTGAGGAGCCAATGGACTATCAGGAGGAACTCGCTTAGGAATCTCATTAAGATCAAACAAGATTCTACCAATCAAATCATCCACCACAACATCTTTGTCTTTCACTACAACCTCCAAGATTGATGCTTGGATCCTCTCCTTTGAAAACGCAAACACTTGCTTCCACTCCGGATTTGACTTCTTCTCGAAATGCTTAGTCATTCCTTTGTAGTTTCCGAGCTTCACTTCCACATAAGGATCACAACTACCGGTCACATCCTTTCCCGGTAATTCCTTGGCCTTCACGACCCGAACGTAGAGGTAATGCATCTGCTCAACCAAATCATAAGTGCTGGAGAGTTTATCACCTGTCACAGCTCCCGCACCAATCTTTGGTGAAGTCTCCTTCAAGGCAAATTCTATATTTTGCCCAGGTTTCTGCATCTTATCTGAATCTTGGACACTTCAGCAATTGTAGCACAAGGAATACAAGAGCTTGTAATAAGAAGCAGTTTCAGGGGAAGCTGCTTGGTTCTGTTATCTCTAGACGGCAACCTTCTGGTAAAAACAAAAACCTAACAACACAGAAACTATGGATCAGAGAGATTTTCACAATTTACTTACAATGGCTACAACATATTAGTAACATAGATATCTCTCCAGTTGAAAAAATGATTAACGAGTTTGAGATCTACACTCTACTGAGAATAATATAAGAAGTGTAAAAACGTTTATAGATAATTAAAAAATGGGAAATGGTGACTTTTGGTTATATTTTAAATGTTATTTGAGACTCTTGTTGAAGTTTTCTCACCAAACAAGCAGCTACCAATCTACCATAGACAGACAATTCCCTACTAAATAAATATTCCTCAAGAATGTATATAACTTTTTCTTCAATAATTATAAAACTAAACAAAGCTCGAAAACTGAAAAACTAGAGCAAAATTTTTTATTTTTTTTACTTCAAAATAAAATAAAAGAAGAGTAAACATGAAGATCCATCTTTACGAGACAGTTAAACCCCACAAGAAACGTTTAGTGTTTATGTCATTTATTATTTACTATTGATGTTACTTGAAAAACTGATCAAAACAACACTACAACTACACATATTATAATATCTACAAACAAATAAATAAAAATTAAGACATGGTAATGTACCTCAGGGGATCTAAAGAAGAGTTGAGAAAATAACTTGCAGACACATTATTTTTGTAATTCAAAGTTTAGAAGAAAGTGAAGATGTTGAAAATGAGCTTTCGAAGCAGAGTGAGCTTAAGAGAGACGAAGACTAAGACTAAGACTAAGAGAGTGTACAGTAGAAAATAGAATATTTTGAGACATGTGGGTACTATGCTAAGATCTGATTTCTTTTTAGTGGGCCTCCCTCTTTTGACCTCTTCTTTTTATTTTATTCATCTGTTTTTCTTTGTTTTGTATTTGCCACTTCCAATTTTAATCTCTCTCTACCAATTTTTATTAGTTTATTTCTTAGTTATGCATTTAATGTTGAGTGTATTGATGGAAAGAAATCAATGCTTTTAGGACTTGTTTATTTTCTTGTCTACATCTTGATTTGCACAGCGCTAATGTACTTTCTGTCTTCAAACATTATTTGTTTTCAACATGTCATTTATTTAATTCTTTATATATTTTTCAATGTTTGGTCGGCTCAATAAATCTTAGTCATAAGTTCATTGTGAAAAGACTCTTAAATACAAATTAAGCTTCATTGAACAATTGTTTTCTCTCCAACAAATATATCTAAAATGAGAGAGAATCTTTCATGAATGTACAGTATTGAGTACCGACTATAGTTGTGAGTAATGAAAAAGCTAATGGAGCGAACTGGTCCACTTTACTAATTTAGAATATAAAGGAGACCTGGATAAATTGTTAGCAAAATACATATATAAAAACATTGTTTATATTTATTGTAACAGAAACTTACATTTTTCATATGAAATTGCAAAACACAAAGTCACAAACCACCTAAGAGGCTACACATCTAAACGCAAACCCTTATAGCTATTTCCATGAGACATTTTCCTTATTTTTCTTCCAATGTTGTAGTACTAAAGGAGTTTTAAATATTCTTTCTTCAAGTTTGCAGATTGAAGTACACATTGTATGTTTCATCTCTTAAGCTGAACAATGGCGATAACACAAAGTTCCTCTGTGCTCCGCTCATCAGGAAACTCATTGGATTGTACTGATGCATTCCTGTCCTCAAACTAAAACTTGCTGCCCGTTTAAACTTCTGATCAGTTGCGTCCGAATCACATTGAAGCCTCAGTTTCATTCCTGACTTCGGCATTTGATCACTGTACACAAAGCAATCCTCTTTGCTCTCTAGTCTTAACGAAACACTTCCTGGATTCCCGTCAACTCCAGTCACTAACCGAAAACTAGAAGCTGCTTGATCGGTAGAAGAAGAATCTTGAACCGTGAGGGAATTATCAGTTGCTTGCATCACAAGCATTCCAGGGAAATCATACGGCTCGAGCATGACCAGGCTTCCAATGAAACCCTCTGGACCCGTAATCGGTAATTTAGAATCACTAGACACGAGCCTGAAAGTCGCCTCAACAGCTTCTTGTGTCCCTGGCGTGGATGACACTTCCATTGTGATGGTTTGATTGCTATTTGACAACACGTACGATATGTTTCCAGATTGTTGTGAGAATGTGACAAGGTGACGGTTATGAGTTTCAGGTATAGGGTTTATCCATTTTGCAGCTTTAGCCTGAGTTGTGATGCTCCATTCCCTGCTAGTGTATCCGGCTAACAAGTAAGGGCCATAGAGTATGGCTTGAAGAGATGAGTACTCTGGCCGATCATCTGAAATACTCACAGAAATGGGAAAAGTAATCAGTTTCTGTTGTTATTGCTTTGTCAAAACAGAGTTGCATATACAATCTATACACAATGAACAAGAACCATTTTAACTTAACCAACTCTACGCATCATAACTGATGATAGTGACATTACAAGATTCAGAACAGTGTTGAATACCTTTTATAGCTTCGGTTCTGATACTCAACGGTAGCTCCATCATAATTTGATCGCCGGATTTCCAGTTCTGTTTGATTGATAAGAAATTGCCTGCAAAGAAAAAGATAAGGTCCAATATCATTCTCATTTTTACAAACTATAGACTGTAACGAAAATAAACGAATTTGGAGTTAAGCGGGTTCTGCTTTTAGAATCGAAAGACAAAATTTTAGTACCCTTTGGTCATATATAAAGGTTACAATACAGAATGCTCAAATCACCTGAAGCTGGTACTTTCATGGATTGCCCATTCAAAGATACTTTAGCATCTTCAGAGTTTGTCCAAAGAGGAATCCTTAGATTCAAAGTTGACTCTTTCGCCATTCCCTGCAAGAAAATTGGATCCATCAGACTATCTATCCAGTTGAAACAGGTTGCATCAAGTTCTGCAAAAGTTTACCACTTTGGAGGAAGAGAGTGTGAATGTCACACGCATGTACGGATCCCATGACACAACAGGTTTAACTTTCTGAGATAACGAAAGACCAGCAGATTTCCAATCGAGTGAGCTTGATATATATTGGGTGACATAAAGACCTGGAGATTCACCATCTTCTTGAAAATAAATGGAATCTCCCAGTTTTGAGAAGGATTCAATTCCTATGGACAGAAACCAAAAATAAAAAACCTCAAGATTAAACTATTTTTGTAATGAAAATGTAGCAAACCAGATGACTGTAGTTTGGAAATTACCAGTGCCATAGCAACACCAGAAAGAGTCATACGGTGTTCCCCAACCGTGATAAGTTACAGCCTTAGAAACACCTTTACCCAATGGGAGCATGTAGATCATCAAACCAGGCTGGGTTCCTCTTTGAATTCCGAGCACACCGTTAGTCAAAGCGCGCTCATAATAGTCTGCATAGCTAACAGCTTTTGTCCACCTGAAGAGATTCCTAGAGACCTGAAATTGTACAAGTTTTTGATATGTTACCTAGAGGCTAGAGCAAATGAAAAGAGGGAGGAGAGAATTGTTTAGAATCCTACCTTGAGCATGTTATAAGTAGTACATGATTCCTCGTTTTCAGTATGTAGAGTAGTCGCCATTCTCTTTGGATCTTGCCTGAAGTTAACATTTCCAAATCATGGCTTAGAGCTAAAACCAAGTTCCTGTTACAATGAACCAAACTCTAAAATCAGATAATGGTAGTAGTAGTACCAGAACTCACTGACTGATGTTCCTCCAGTTGCATAGCTGTGAGAAGCATTAACGATGTCCATAAAAAACATGGAGATTTCCTGAAAATACAGATTTCAGAATCTAAGAGAACCAATGTTTACTTTAATAAACTTTACACTTTTCCAAATTATGCTTCAGTACCTTATGGATTGGATCACCAGTGATTTCATACCGCTGTTGGGATCCAATGACGATGGGAATATGCGTGTTAGAGTGGAATCCGCTTATATCATCAGCCTGTAAAGAAAGCACAACAAATTATGTTATTTTACCATTCATATCTACTCAAGCTAATCATCAAGTAACCTACCTGAATTGCAAGGACCCCAAGAAAGCAAGGCTTGTCAAAGAGATGTGCGAGCAGCAAATACTTGGAGTCTCCCTACACAGTTCAATAAACTATGATAAGACACAAAGATAGATAGAAATCAAATATCACTTTTTGGACAGTCTGATAAGAATTTAACCCACAGTGATGCTGTATAGCTGATAGAGAACATCATTCATGCCACCAGTCTCTTCATTTAGTGATTGAAAATGTCTTTCAACTGTGTACTTCCTTATCACATTACGAACACGGTCATAGAAGTAATCAGCCATCCCAGTTGCTATTTTCAGAGATTGACTGTTCCCAGCCAACTTGTATTGATCCACCAAACCAGCTATAATCTGTCAAAATTAAGACTTCAAGTTAAAACCTTTTTGCAAAAACACAAGCTTATTAATTCATATCTCAGCCAAAGAGCCTGAGTTTTCACCTTGTGAATGGTGTAGTAAGGAGCCCAGACAGCTGTTACAGCTTCGAAACGGTCGAAAAAACTGGAAGGAAAAGCAGAGAGATATCCTGTGCCATATTTCTGCTGGCATTCTGATAGAGCTGAGACGAGAGCTGACATTTTCTCCTTGAGAGTATCGTTATGAGTACTTGCCCACATATAAGCTGTTGCACTCAAGTAGTGACCTTCAAATACAAATAGTCAGATTTGATAAGCCATATAGTCAAAGGTCAATCCTTTACGGGCCTATGCAATGTAAAATGTACAAAACCCTTTAAAGGGTCTCGCATACTATCAAAACTATGAATCAAGAAACTGAATTCAAAATGAGTAAAAAGGCAGAGAATTATTATACCAACGAAATGGCCACGGAGTTCACTATCTGGTCTCTCCCAACCTCCATAGTAATTCCCTGGAGTATCAAGACCAGCTTCTTTACGGAAGTTCCAAGCCAAACCATCAACATCCAACATCAATAGATACTCAAGGTTTGTCTGCTGAGCTCTCCAATGAAAAGAGTTAGGGTCAAGCCTAACGTCGTGCAAAGAGACTTCCTTGAGAAAGTTACCAGATGAATTGGAGTTCTTGAACTGCCTATATAACAGAGTCCAACCAAATTCATCTTCCTCTTCTCTCAACATCTTCCTAGGCAACAAACTAGACCAAGCAGCTTCATCAGTTGGTGTTAAATGGTAATGAGAGAACATCTCTTTCTTCAAAGTTTCGTTCTTTGATTGAAGAAGCTCGTATCGGAAAGTATGCGATGCGAGCGGTGAAGGAGTGTTCGTACACTCTTTTGCTACACAAACAAGTACAGAGCTTTTGTATAATAAAGCAATGGTTATGATGATGATGAGACCAGACTTCATCCTGTCCATTCTCTTTTGTCTTAAAAATAAAACAAAAACAAATCCAAACTCAAAGATCCCCCACACACAAACAAAGATCCCCAAAACTCAGAATCTAATAAGAGAATGATAAGAATCAAAACCCATTAAACAGTTAGGGAGACTTGGAAGAGAGACTAATGCGAGGAGATATTTATAAAGAGTAATAAAGCAAAAGAGTTCCAAAGGTTTAAGCAATGTCGTCTACCATAAAACAAAATACAAATTTACATATCATCACGTGAAAGAGAAACAGAGAAAAAAAGGAATTTGGATAAAAATTTCTGAAAAAGAAAAAAAAAAAGAATAGAGAAGGTCACGGATACTTTGTCGCTTTCACTGCCTGGTTTTGTATTGACTCTGTAAAAAAGAAGAAGTGTTTCGAGAGAGATCAGTGGGCTGTTTCTGTTTTTTTCTCGAGACCAAGAATTAACTACTTAACAATAGGAACACCACGCCCATCATCTACACGACACGATTATTCAAAAAATTTATATTTATGAGTTAATCATGTTTTCATTTTTATCGCTAATTAACAAAATGGGAGAGAGAGAGAGAGACGGAGAAGAAGAGGTTTTTCGTTGCAGAGAAGAAGAGTGAGTATTGGGAAAAAGGGTTGAAGGAGATAAAATATAAAATAAATTATATATATATATTCAATTCCGTCTAAATTGATACTAGTATAGTATGTACTTAAATAAAGTGTTACATATACTTAACTTTAAAATATTATATGTTTAATTTGTTTGTAACAAATATTATATACTATGATTTATTCAAACCTTTTTTGGTGTGTCGGCTATTCAAACTAATTTAACTGTTTTATTTTAAAATAAGTAATATACTAGTTAGTTAGAATGATTGGAACACTCGGTTTAATATTAGTTAAGTTTACACATTGGACATGTAATTCATTTTTTCCAATTTTATTATTAAAAAGTTACAGTATTTGTCGTATGACTTTAGGATTTCTTTTAACTATGTTCAAAAAAATAAAAGATTTTTATGTACCAAAATGAAGAAAAATATAATTGAAGAATTAAAGAATTTATATATATGATTTTCTTACTTCTCTACGAGTGGACGGCTCTTGTAGTTCGTGTGGTCTGTGGTGCCACTTTGATTGCAACGTGTGACATAGAGAATAATATATGATGGCATGTAAATACAAACTAATTTTATCAAAGAAGCTCCGATGTGATAAACCTTTTTTTTTGTAAATTAACAGTTATAGACTTAGTACAATTGGGTTGAAATAGTCTTAAATCTGATGTGATGTCCTTGTTTTGGTATATGGAGTACATATGTTTTTTCGGTTCTATTCCATCCGCTAGTGAATACTCAAGTTTTCAACCAATTATCTAAATCGGGTTAGAGAATCATTTATTGTTGGTAGTATAACTGTTTATTTATTGTGATTTATGTTTTCCAAATAGATTTTCCATGTACAAATTACATTCGATAGGCCAATGGCCAATGCCAAACCTTTATTGGTGCGGGAAGAGATGTCGAATTAATTGTTACTTATCTCATCTATCACAAAAACGACAACAATTATCGCTATTAAAAATTATAATTTTGTGTGTATTGCATGATAATTCTTATTGTTTTTATCTCTATTTTTTTACTTCTTCTTATTTTTATATTTTATTCATTGGAAAATAAACTCGCTCTGCAACAACATTTTTAGTGTTAGAAATATCTTAAATTAATGAAATAATTAATGTTCACAAAAAGAATTAAAAAAATAACCATAATTCAACCACACAAATAAAAGAAAAAAGAAGATCCAGCAAGGAAGCCTTTAAAGGCGTGGATTTGAAACAAATTAATTCCAACCAACCTCCAGCAATTCTCTATCCCACTCGGTCGAGCATTAATATTTTAAATGTTTGTATTCGAATACATAAAAAAATTCAATTACAATATAGTCTTCACGAATTACATTGCAAATATAGGTAGGAACAAAGACATGGAAAATAAAAGTTTAACAACATCAACAAAAAAGGCATGGAAAATAAAATCGACACTTCTACTGTTTTTTGTTTTTTTAATTTTGCCATTATATTTAGGGGCGATTTGAACTTTTTATTATCCAAAGAAAACGAATTCCTTCAAATCTGTGGGACCAGTTATGGATCCAAAAAGAACTCAAGCTGTCCTGACAGAAGCTCAACAAAATTATTGCAATTAATACATATGTAGACGTAAACATAGACTTAAGAGATCAAAGGAAAATATATACTCATATATAAATAAAAGATATACATATACACTGAAAGAGTTGTTGTGTAGTTATGGAGAGTGATGGCTGGTTAGTTACATGTACTCGTCATTTGTTAATTTTGAGATAACGTCTTCTCAGCATTCCGACATTTTTGTTATTTTCATCGGTGGCTAAGATATTTGCTGCCGTCAAATTTTATTGGATCAATTATTTAAATAGTTTGTTTTGGTTGGGATAACCATGGTAGGGTGGGCAAAATATTCATTATATTCTATTCGTTTCGAATTAAATCGAAAAATCTGAATATTCGTAAAATATTTCGAATCAAATCAAATATCAAAATATAATATTTATAAAAACGAAATAAATAACAAATATTATTTTTAAAAATACTGAATATTCGATTCGAATATATATATATATATATAATATAATTATAATTATACATATTATATAGAATTGTAAATTACTATATTATTAATTAGTTTTGTATATATATAGTATTATTGAAAGATTTTAAATACTTGTATTAGTATCTTATTTTATTTTATTTTTATATATTTTGTTTGTAATATTTAAGATTGCAAGAATAAGAAAAAGTTATTTTTATCTATTATGTTGTTATTATATTTATTTATGTAAATAAATTATTTACCACTATATGATATAGCTATCATATATAGTTTGTAGAAATTAATTTGAATATTTTTAAAAATATATTATTTTATTATTATTTTTAACGAATCGAATTGAATCAAATAATTCGCGAATACTTTTGAAATTTTCGAGTATTCGTTTTTCTGAATATTCGAAATTTTTCAAATCGAAACAAATCTCTAAATTAAATATTCGGACGAAACAAATCGAATCACAAATACTGCAAATTATCTTAATATTCGTTTCATGCACGAACTTAAACCATGGTTCTTAAATGTGAAGGTAATGATGACATTTAGTTTCTTGCTTCAAGAAAGGAGCATCATCTACACCTCAATGTTAACAACCAAAGGTCTCTTTTCGACTATAGGCAGATGATTCACGAGTTACTTTTCTCATACACTCATATCCTATTAGGAGTTGACGAAATATCCGAAAACCCCTAATTTTAGATCTAACCCAGTCTGATAAAATATATCCTTAAATCTTTTGGATCCAGACCCATATAAATCACTGTTAAGAACGCATTTAAACAAAATAGGGAATTAAAAAAAACAATCGGAATGTTACAATGTGGTGTTTTTTCGGGGAGGATTTTAAACCTGGTCGATGGCTTGGCATGGCATGGAAAAATAACAATAATTAGTGGTTTAGGTAAACCTAGAAAAGGCGCATGCAGTTGAAATGAAAGTACAGTACATATTTTAAATCCAGCATTAAACATGAATACATTAAACAAGAGGATGCTTCAAAGCATACTTTGCATTCTCTCATGTATGGTATTCTTGTTAATTAGTATAAAGTTACTTCAAAGCATTACATACGTGTTGTACAATTCTCTCCCGCACGGTATTCATATGTTCTTTCTATCGTGCCTTCTTCTTCTTATTCTCTCTATTTATACAGTTATGATTATTTTTATTGGGCTATTTAGATTATAAAAAAAAAACCATAATCGTATCAAACTAACCAAATTTAGGTCGGTGAGCAAATTATGTCATATATATATATATATGCTCAGGAGTGGATTTGTCATATATTTGTGTAACTTTAGAGCGGATTGATCAACTACTTCACAAGATTCAGGACATTTTTTCAGTGTCTACTTTTACTTGTAGTGAAGGGCATTCGCCATCATCGTTGGAGCGAGGTTTATGAACTTTACAAACACATAGTTTATTCCCATCATCCTATGTATGATTTTATTGGTATCATTTTTATCTTTTTAATCACGAGCTTTATGTATGACCATTCTTCTAAAATACGACCCATGCACCACCGACATCGAAAACAAGGCCACCAAACCAATTTTGTTAGTTATAATACAGTCCACTTCTTGAGTAGACCACCTAATTGAACAATATTGACACATTATCTGGTTAGGCCATTACTCGACCACAATAAAAGCCATCACGTTTTAATATATACTGTCTAAAAACAATTGAGGTTTTTTTTTTTGACTCAAGGTTTTCAAAAAACTTGTTCCCATTGGATGATTTTGAGATTAAAAGGTGGGCTCCCTCACATTTGTGGTTGGTTTGTCAAATAAATAGTGATTAACCATACGTTGTGGTGGAGCATCAAATGGATCTAGATCTGGTCTGACCGCATGTCAATGTTATTCAAATTGATGGCGAAGTACTAATTTACTTATTAGTTTATCCAATAGCTCATTTGGATCGAGGAATCTCACTGAGCTTGATCTTGTAGCTCCAAATCAATAGACCCAATAAAAACAAACCTTATCTTATAGCTCATTGATGAGGGTTCAAGAATCAAGGTCGTTAAAGAAGAAGACTAAAGAAGTCACCAAATGGTTAAATAAAATATTGAGTTGCCTCATTCAAACGACGAGTTAGTAGTTACATGACAACATAACAATATTCAAGATCAAAATATTGATTCCCTCAATTTCTTTTTTTAGTAATTATAATTATTTATTACAATTCCCAAGAGGCTTTCCACAGAGACATGCATTGTAAGCGAACGACGTCGCGTCAAGATGATCAAAAGGAGATCCGGTCGGAATCTTCCCACAGAGATGGTTGTGGCTCACATCAAGGTGGCCGATAAACGACGCCGTCGTGATACTTGCCGGAATCGGTCCCTGGAGACGGTTGTTCGAAATATCCAGTACTGTGAAGTATGACCTTGGTCCAAACGTGTTCGGTATCAGTCCGGAGATAAGATTCCCGCTCAGATTCAAATTCGAGATCGAAGAAGTCATCAGAGTCCCCGGGATGGTACCAGAGATCAAGTTCCCGTCGAGACTGAGCGATGCGAGTACCGACATTTTTCCGAGTGAATCCGGGATTGGACCGGTGATTCGGTTCATGGAGAGTTCAAGATCCACAAGACAGTAGATTTGGGTCAGAGATTCTGGTATTTGACCCGAGAGTTTGTTACCGGTTAAGAGCACACGACTCATCATCTTTAACCGCCCAATATCTATCGGTATAACTCCCGAGATATTGTTATTCCTGAGATCCAGATGCGACAAACTCGTTAATCTCGTGATTGACCAAGGAATCCCACCCGTTATTTTATTATCGGCGAGATTTAACACTCTTAGATTCAGTAACTTCCCAATATTCGCCGGAATGACGCCGGAGATTTGATTTCCGATGAGATCTATATGTCTCAAGAAAGGGAGATTCTCGATGCAACTAGGAATCTCACCGGAGATTCCCTTCCAGTCAGCGATGATGATGGTGGAAAGGCGAATGAGTTTACAGATCGCCGGCGATATAGAGCCGGTCATGAGCCCACTCCGTTTGGCCCGCTGGAAAATCGGGTCCTCGGATTCACCATGGAGAGTAATGCCGGCGATACGGTGAGTATGAGGATCGCAGCTAACACCATACCAGCCATTGCAGCAGTCTTGGCCCTTCCACGTGTTAAAAACTCCAATGTAGGGCTCCTTCAGCTTTGCTCGGAACTCTAGAAGCGCAGCTCTATCGGATGGTAGACAAGAATGAACCGCCGTAGCGAGAATCAATACGACGACGTTGCTTAGTATAATCACTAACGACTTCTTAGCATCCATTGTTTGTGCTGATGTGTTTATAAGAGCTTACATAGGTTGAGGCACACTGACATGGAAGTTACTTAACTTGTGCATATTTATAGTCATGTTGTTGACTGATGAGTGTAAAAACGACGAAATATTACTTTTTGTTTAAGCCCTTGCTTCTTTGAACCTTCCATTCATTGCCAAGTTACATCCTTTGCTATCTCCTTACAATTCATTATTGTCAGTTTTTTTAGCACTATTTATTACTAATAACATGCTTTTGTTTGTTTCTGTCGACTGGTTGTATATAGATTATGTTATCAGGCTTGGGCATGTTTTCTGTTCAACTCTCATGAGTCCGGACTCCGATACTGGGGTTTAACAGTTATTAATTAGGCTATTAAGAAGACCAGAATAGTTGAAAAAGTTACATCAGAATAACAATTTTAGTGTTGCACAAAAAAAGAAAATAACAATTATAGTAATACTTGAGCAAAGTCATTGTTAGTAGGATGAACCAACAGTCGTTTGATGCATATAACATTTACAACGGTAGAACTGTTACGAAGGTTTCAATTACATTTCTAAACCATAGGCGGGGATACATCATAGTAAAATCAACTATATATGGTTTACTTTAGTTGTCTCTGCATTGAAGTTTTGGACTTAACAATGAAGACAACATTCAAGTGGCTTAGCTACAGCAGATATTATTATCCTTATTACTAGTATTTTTTAATGTAGATGAACATGTGATCTTTGTCCTCGTTAGCAACTTAGCACTTAATTAACGCACATGTAAGAGTATCAACCCTATGTAAGGGTGTATATTTCATTCACCTCATCTTTCACCTAGAGCCAATGTTACAATTACAAGAAAATTGTTTCGTTCACTATTAGTTATATATATTACATTAAGACACACCAGTCACCAGTACCCTAATCGTTTCTTGCGAATCGCCTCCACATTGACCACAATGTCGCCATTCGAAAAGCATACACAGAGACTATACCGTGTCACCAACATAATTTATTTGAATAGTCTTTATAAAAGAATGTGTGAACCAACCATAAATTTAACTCCCCTTCATATTTCTTAAAAAATCATGGTCGGCCCTAAAGATATGACAGGTTTGGACACAGCTAGAGTAAACGTGGTTCAGAGATTCGGCAGTTGTTTAATTGTATGTATCAACTATCAAGATATTTAGCAGGACGTGTGAAGTCAAAACGGAGACATTAATGGCTTTGACGTTATTCGAAACATAAGTCATGTGGCCGCATGTGCTTGATGTTAATTTGCCGTCTAATGCATTTTATAACTTTTAAAAATGATTCATGTATTCAGTCGATTGAAATGCTAACATGGATTATGACTTGCAATCATATATACAGCGTTATGAAATGATTAAAAAAATCATTAGATTTTCCGGATATTGAGTAATTTGGTTTGTTGTCGACGAGATAAAATTAATTAATAAACAGAGATACACGATTGAGTGTAAGAGATGAGAAATTTGTGGGGGGGGGGGAGAATATACCAAAAACAATACTCAAAATGAAGGTAGTAAGTATGCAGGGGAGTCAACAACAGACGACTTTTCATACTTAAGAATACGAAGAAAAACAATAAGAAAGGTCGATTCCCCAAATACTAGGACACAGCACGTGTCTAAATCATTAAGACGTCACGTGTATTAATGCTTCAGTCTTCAGAAAATGTTTTCAAAATGTCTGTTAGATAAGTTTTAATCAAATACCCAATTAACTAAGAGAATTAAAATGTGGTTCCGTCAAGAGCAAGCACGCTAGGGATGGACCAGCCAATAAAGGTTAAGTGCCATAATTGCACAAGTAAGCTTGGGATCGGACTTCAGAATGGGGTGAACCCTCTCTTCTTTTTTTTTTCTTTTTTTAAATAAATGAACCATCATCTGAACCTGCTGAGATGTTTATAAAGCTAATATAGATCATGACTGCTTTAAAGACAGTCGAATCAGACATGACAGACAAATTAGGATCGTATCATTAAAAATAAAAAGAAAACATAAAAATGTAGAATCAAAGCTAAAAAAAAAAAAAAAAAAAAAACAAGTGAGTATTGGATTAATGGTAATTTTTAACATCTTAAGATATATGTGTGTTTGGACTTGTCCATCTTTGTCTTCTTTAGATCTATTCACATTTTAAAAAGAGTTGTTTCCTCCATATTTAATTCTCTTTTGAGATGGTAATGCATTTTTCAAATCGAAATCGAAATGCAAATATTTTTGACTTGTAAGTATTGGGTAATTGGATTAACACTGAAAAATAATAATAAAACATACATTTAAATAAAATCAAAATTTCATTGACTGCTTTTTTGTTTTTTTCCTTTTTTCATCAGTTGACTACTTTTAAAATCGATATACCAAAAAAAAGAAAGATTCAGACTGTGGTATGTGGTAGTGAGGTAATCAATTTACACACCTAAAGAAAAATTAACCAAAAAAAAGGGTATAGGTGGCTTAAAGTAGACCCAGATTAGAGTGAAACACATGATCCTCTAAACCTAACCAACGTAAACTTTCAATTGCTTCACCTTCCCTTCCCTTGGGTGGGAAATCTCAAATTTTTAAATCACAGAAAACTCCAAAATCGAAAAATCTCTTTTGAAGACGAACCGTTTTCTCTGACCTCTTGGCTCTTCCATTACTCACGCTCCTTTCCCATGGACGAACCCGGTTCGGATCCGGGGTCTTACCCAATTCCGCCTACTTCAGTCCATCTCGCCCCCTTCTTCTCCCCCGTTCGGCCTCCGTCTTCTCGTCGCCTCTCAGCTCAATTCACCCATCGTTGCCAGCCACTGCAATCGTCTCCACGTCTAGCTTACATCTCTCTCCAGGGCTTGCTCCTCAATTCCGATGAAGCCAGCTCAGCGAGGTCAATCGGCGGCGGATTGAGCCAAGATGAAACCCTCGCATGGCAGCTCTTCACGCCATATCAGAGATTCCTGATTGTTGCGGTCATCGGTGTCGCCGCAGCTGAATCGAAGAAGAATGATGTTATTCGTCAGCTCCAGAACTCTGTTGACCTCAGGGTTCGTATTTGTTCTTTATATACTCTGCTAGGGATTTGAGATACATTCTCGCTCCTTTTCACAACTTATTTGACTTAAAAAAAGTTTAGCGATTTTCTCGGATTGTTTAATTAAACACTTTCGTTAGTTGATGATTTTGTTAAATGATGCTTCAATTTACGTTACTTCATTTTGAATTCAAGACACTTAAGAGCTTATATCATACAAGTTTTTTTTTTGTTTATCTATCTAGATCTTGACGTTTTAAGTGATTATAAGTCCATTTTTAGTTTAAATTTTGTATTCAAGCTAATCAATTTTTGAGAATTCTTGCTGTGAAAGAAGTGTGTGTGTTCTTGAGAATGATCAGATTATTCTGTGGTGTGAATTTGTATTCAGGATCAGGTTCTTTCGAGTATGCAACAAAAGCTTGACGATTTGTGTCAACAGCTAAATCATGTCAAGGATCAGTCTGCAAATGGATCCAAGGCCTTAGATCATGATGATCTACAAGCTACTCTCAAAGAAAAGTTTGGATCTGAGAGAGTTAGTTTCGTTGATTGTGGCTGCTGGCTATGTGATCAACATCATCACTTATCACATGATATACAGGTAATGTGTGTGTTATTTGCTTTTCTGTGCCAATCATTGAACACATCTCTATATGATCCAATTGATCATATTCTCTCACTGCTTCTACTGTCTAGGATAAACCTCCCACAAAACTGGTGATTGATGCAGAGCCAGAGGAGAGGCGTATGTCTGACTTGTCAGATTGGTGTTCTAGTGTCACTTCTGCTGCAGAGATTCATGTATGTTTGGAATTAGTGAATCTGCTGAACCAACCTCTATGGTGGATCTTGTTTGGTTTTGTTGCAAATGAAGATGACTTGCGTTTAAATGTTTATTTTGCAGTTTGATAATCTTTCACTCGACCAAGACATGCTTTCCCTCAGAAAGGAATGTCAAGAGAAAGATGCAACAATTAAGGACTTGACTTCGTTTCTTCAGGCCACCAACAAAGCTGCTTCAAAAGTAATACTTCTTCAAATCCCTTTGAGTTTTGATTTATTTTTTGTTATAACTTGGACAAATATGCTTCTCTTCTCTCATTAACAGCGAGAAATGGAGCTTGAAGAGATTATTCGGAGGAAGAAGACAATAATTAAGAAGATCAAGAGAGACGTAATGGTGTTAGAAGAAAAGGTGAATAAACTTAACCAATCTTTACAAGTTACAGAGCCAAAAAAATTTTGGGTTATCATCCCGAAATGTACCTGCTAACAGCTTGAGCACTAAAATTCGTTATTTATGTTATCGTCCATCTGTTGTGAATATGTGCAGGTGACACAGCTCACTAGGCTCCAAACGTCCTCCTATTCAGCTGCAGTCTCAAATACTCGTGAATTCCCTATGAGAATGGACAATCTTCTTTATGATATGGATGTTTTGACAACATCTTCATCCTCTGATTCAGAAATTCCTGCAAACACACCACCCCCAAGAGTTGTGTTGGAGGATGCTCCAGTTGATTCCCTAAAGAAGGAAACCACAGCTTTGGGACAAACCCATAAATCAGCGCCAGCTAAGTCCTCGGCCTCACTTGTGAAACCTGTGAAGCCGTCTACACTCGTTAGTCCATCGACTAATCGGAAGCCATTCTCAGTTTCTTCTTCATCAAGAATGAGACGGGGTTCCTCTACAGATGATTCTAAGAAAGCTAGACGGCCAATTCAGACCATCCAAAGAGACTCCTCGGGTTCAAATAAGAGATGGGTTTAGTAAATATGCGTCTGCGGGTATTAGTTTAAAGTTGTGAGAGAAAAGACAAAAATTAACATTGAATTTGGCCTTAAAAAGGTTAAGAAAAGATCCATTGTTATGTTCAAATTTAAAAATGTTTCAAATAGTTTATGATTGGAGAATAAGTTTGAAAATAGTTTACCATTATATTTATAATGAATGATGTGGTCATGAAGGGAGTAGTTGATTCTCGTTTCAATTCATTGGCAAAATCCGAATTAAAAAAAAAAAAAAAAAAAAGAGAGGGTGTTTTGGAGCGCTAGATTCATAGTGTGGACCACACTGTGTATTCAGTGTATCCACATGCTCCAGGGACCAGGGTTATACTCTGTGGGATGGGTTGGGCCAAATTGGCAGGCCCGTATAGGCCATAGCACCAAAAAAAAATGAAAAGTAGTAAATATCTTGAAACCGATAAGGGAAAGGCGGGAAAATTAAGAGAGCGGAATAATTGGTTAAGGTCAAGGAATGGAGAAATACTTGGTTCCGCCGGAATCGCCGTCGCCGCCAAAATCTACGACCAGTGTCAGGTAATTCAATCTACTAGGTTTTATCTCTCCCTCATCTTCTTTGTTTGTCAAATGGGTATTATCTGTATGATTGATTACTGAAGTTTATCGACCTTCGAAGGCGACCATGGAAGCGATCTTTAATCGAATTGAATGGACAGTTGAAGGCAGATTACAGACACGAACTCTATACTCTGTTTGCTCGTTCCTACTCGGAGGTTTTACTCCCCTTGCCTGGTTTAATTCTTCTGTATATTGACATTTTGGTTAACTGGATTGTGTTTGGGGTGTTTTTCATGGCGAAGATTGGAAAATTTTCACATCTTTATCACGTGAACGGGAATCTATGTCAAACCCACGTACGAATTTTTCATCTAATTTTTTTAAAAGTTTCTTAGTGTTTAATTATTATGTCTAGATCATTTTGTTGATTGCTAAGAGTTTGTATTTCAGTTGTGCGAGATCCAACACCAGCATCAGTCCTCGACAATGTCAGTCTCTGCCTTTCTGGAACCTTTTGTTGAGATATAGTTATTTACACTTTCTACTGGGGTTTTTTTTTTTAAACCATTATGTAGATGTCGAGTTGGTAACAGATTTATGATTAATAGATTTGTATTTGATTCACTTATAGACATCTTTCCCGTGGTTTTCAGGCGAGGCGTAGCAGGGCTTGAGTTTGATAATCAGGTGATTACTCGACAACACTTTTGGTCTTGTGACATTCCCTAGATGCTCAATGTTTTTTCATAATTTCTGATACATGCCTTTTTACTCTTGATAGATAGGGATGTCTCAATTGCTTTTGTTATTTGCCTTTAGTATCTACTTTTTTTTTTTTTCTTGTTACCGTTTGTAAGGTAAAGGTATTGTTTTCAGGGAATATACATAGTGTCTGTCACAAGATCAGGGTGCTTGACGGTGCATGACTTTGAAACTCTGTTTTGCCAGAGTAAGCTTGGCCCAGGTGAACCTAACTCATTCTGGTTTCTTGTTACCATAGTGTCTGTATAGTTTACTTTTACTGTTACCTCGTGAAACTTTCTCTTTATTCCAAAGCTGTTTCTTCTGTCTTTGCTTCTGAGCTAGATGGTTTCCAAGCTTTACGTACGCATTCAACTTCAAATATTCAAGTTGATTTTAGTCAAATCTCACGCAAATGTGGTATCAATATTAGTAACTTTTCGTCTACGTTGGTATAGTGTACACAAATCTCAATATTTGTGAAGGGCTTATTTTTTGGCAAGTTGAAAACAACCTTCTTGAAATTTCTGCATAATCAAGCATCTTATTATAGAGAATAAATTTCCCATTCTTTTAACACAGTCGTCAATGGAATTCCATATAACTAGAATCTAGATGAGTAAGGTGTGCAATATATTTTTTAACGTCAGTGACGGTGATCTTGCGGGATCATACATTTTATAGTTTGTTTTCTCTTGTTGTCCTTCTTATACAATTTTTTGTACCCTTGTTATTACAGTTTTACATCCTGAGTAATTTTCTGAGTCATCATTAATAGGTTCTGTGGAAGATGAAAGTAAGCATGTTGTGCACTTGACTTTCCCTTTGGGTAGGGAATTCGACGTTGCTAGATGGAATCCTACAAACCAGAATGAGGTAGGGGCTCAATACAATACCTATCTGACATCTTAACATCTTCTTAAAACTTCATTTCAATACATTTTTACTGAGCAATTATAGTTCCTATAGGTAGCTTGCACATCGAGGAAACGTGATAAAGTGCTTATCTTTGATATCAGTTACATGTCTCCCAAACCAACTGAGGTACTATTTGAAACATCTGATTTTGAGATCACATGAGCATCATACATATATGGTTTTTTGGCAACTGATCTGGTTCCTACTCCTATAACGACATCATCATGGATAGGATTGTCTTCTTTCAAGCTCAGTTTATGTTTTATATAATTGAAACGAATTAAAACACACAGAATTATGGCCCTGTTCCTTTCTTAGGCATATCAAAATTACCTTTCCAACATGATTTCGTGAAACTGCTGAATATACAGAAATTTTGCCTATAATAGCTCCATTATGAATATAGGAATGCCAGACAATTTTTAATCGAAATGACAGTTACTGACATGTTATGGTAAGACTATCAAGTTTACCTGCTCTACTTAGGCTAGCTGTGCTATATATTCATATTCTTCTACGCACATTTCAATACTTGTCCTAATTGTGAATCAGGAATTGCAAACTCGACAGAAACTCTCAATTATTGGCCGCAAAGTTTCTAGAGGTTTATCTGATGTTGCATTTACTAGTGATGGGGATTCAAGGTTTGTAGAATGGGTCATCCCTGGGCTGCAAAACAAATATAGTTTTCTTTACCTACTTTCTTCAGCGTTTTTTTTTTTGCATTTGTTCTCTATGCAGAATATTTTCTCCAGATACACTCGGTATAGTTCATGTGTGGGATAGAAGAGCAGGCGTGTCTCCATGCATTGAACTTGCAACAAACCAGTATGATTCAATCAAGAGTATTCAGATACATGTGGATAATCAGGTAATCATAATATAAGACATCCCAAGCCCAGTAAAGTTCTTCTGATCCATGAAATTGCAGTACGACGTTGATTTCATATGTTGTTAGGACCAAAGTTTTGTTTTCTCTGAGCGTCTGCGTTTATTTCTTCTATCATGTAGACTATTTTTGGAGCTGGTAAAGAAGGAATCATTCATATATGGGACCTTCGTGGAGGAAGTAACTCTACTGCTTTTCAGAGTCGAAAAGATGTAAGTCTTACCAGGGGGAGCCGGAATTGGATTCCGGCTATAGCAGTATATTTCATCTGTAACATGTACATGAAGTTATCTTCATTCTCGTATATTTTGGCTCTGTCAAACAAGTATTTGTCATCACATTTTGATATTGGTTTCGTTCAGATGAGCCACTTGCCTTTAGCATCTCTACATCTTGCACCGATGCTGCAGAAGATTTCATCTCTTAAGGAAAGTTCTGTCATTTATTTGGCATTTCACTTGTTCCATCATTCCTTGCAACTTTGTGATGCTTCTTTGGTGTTTGCTCATAAGAATTTGTAACTTTTAATCATATTTTGGACTCCCGACACGTCCTTAAAACCTAAAAGATGCGTATCTCATTAATTACCAGTAATTACTGTAAGACTAATGTCATGGACTCATGTTACCCCCAGAATTGATTCAGACTTAAATTGGCAGCATTAGAAAAAAGGTTGCATCTCAAATTGAATCCTTTGCAGGCACAGTCAGAAATCGTCCCCAAGGAGATCCATTCCATCGATGTAAACCAATCTTCTCCTCATCAACTGGCATTTCACCTTGATGATGGTTGGTAAGTCGTTATTTCATCAACAGCTCATTTCAGCTTGGAAAAACGGTTAAACAATATTTGTTTTTTCATGTTTTGTTTATCAAATTTATACCACTTACCATTTTCCTTTGGTGAATTTCTCTAGTGCAGGTCTGGTGTTGTTGACATTTATAAATCTGAAGTTACTCATGTACATTGCCCTCCTCCTGCTTGGTTGTAAGTGAATAAGCAAACTCTGGAACTTGCAGCTTAATTAGTAACAAGAAGAATTTAAATTGATCAAAACTTAAAACAAAAATGCTGTATATTGGATTTTGGCTCGCTAGGGATGGTTTTAACAATTCATCTGATTTGATCTTGCGGAAACCATCATGGCTGCCAACATCATCTGTAAGCCCTGCATTTTGTACTACCATTGACGGTCATAACTGCAGTTTTTATGACCTTAACTGGCTAGTGGCTACACCATACCAAGTTATATGTTTTCTATTGCAGATTTATGTGGTTGGGTCCATGAGCGAGAAAGGAATTCATGTTCTCGATTTTCACCCAAGCTCCAGGTCTCCATGTCACGTTGACTACGAGTAAGGATTTCTTAGAAACTCCCGATATATGTTATGTTCTATTTAAACTTCATGGCTATTATTCTGATATTGCTAATATTTTGTTGCAGTGAGGATTCAAAGAGAAAGGATAACAGAGACAAGTATAATTACAGTAACAAGTTTGTTTCATTGTCTGAAACTGTCACAGGTTGTGCTGCGCATCCTCTCAACAACATGATCATAGCTGGAACTCAGGTATTCAAGCTTGCTTTTAAGTATCAAATCAATATTAAGAACATGTTTGTGATTAGATTTAGTAATCCTCCGCTAATTAAATTAACCAGTGAAGCAATTGGACTTGTTGTCTGGTAGCAATAGAATAGTGTAATTGGCATTGTGTATTTATATCTGAAAAAGACATAATGTCAATAATGATAAGTCACTTTCTGATTGGAAATGGTGATTCTACAGAATTCGTCTTTGCTATTGATCGCGCAGAGACATTGCTCATCTACATCAGATAATGTAGAAGGTGAGCTGTAGCATCTACTAGCTGGATATGACTTAGATTTGTAATATAGAAATCATCCACGAGATTATTTATGAATAGAAGTTTTGCTTAAATGGGTTCCAAAAAGAGTGTACTCAAATCATATTGAAAATGCTCTTGAATGAGAAGAATCTTGTTTCATATTTATTTTGCAAGTAGTAAATGAAAATTTCTAAAAACAGTGCCAATCAAGAATAAACAGGCAAAATTATTATTTTCAGTTTAAATATACAATGCGTTAATCAGACATTTTTGACTTTCATGCCATTTAAGCTAATTACTTGACGGGAAGGCATTTAGTAAACATAAAATAATTTATTTGTGCATGGCGTGAAGTCATCTGGTAGACCTAAAATAAATTGTAACAAAGAAGTTTAGAAAAAGTTAATAATATTAAAGCATGCCCCGTTCGTTCGAAGGAAATGGCGAAAATGCGATAAAGCCATACTTTTACGCATGTGGAGGGTTTTACAAAACGCTTTATTAGGTTAGGCTATTTGTACTTTATATATGGGGTTGGTGGGTTTGGTTTTGAACGTTAAGCACAATTACTTAACAATGATTTTGTCATCATTAACAGTTTGATAGTTTTTTCTTAATTTCTTGACTTCTTTTCTTGCTGATGTAAACAACTCAGCTTTACAGCATTATTGCTAACTAACTCTAAGATATGTTAAAATCCCACACGGAATTCTATCTTTTACTGAACAGATTTGTTTTTTTTTTGTCAGAAAGTCTTCTTAACTTTTTAACTAAGGCTTAACCTATTTGTTTCCTAATATAGTCACTTCTCTACGATATGATTATGATAAACTTATATCATCAAATTACTGTTGACTTAAATCGAAACCATAGTTATTTTACTTTTGTTTGATACCTTTGACTGGTTGCTATGGATTTTTTAACATTGAGGCGATCCTTGATAGTTTTCTAATGACGGGTGTGTTACTTTCAAAAGACATTTTAATTTTTAACAATTTATAAGATCTCTTTCCTAATTTTAACCTATGGTTTATCTTTATTAAATGTCTACAAAACTATGATTCTTTGTGTTTAAAACCTGAATTTTTTATATTAAAATTTTCAAGATTTAGCATTAAGGTTTATAAAATAAGAATACTTTCAAATGTTTATTATAAGTAGATTGTATTCTGAATTTTTATGTATTTTTCTTATTTTCTTAGTTTGAATATATATATATATATGAACTTTTACTTCTATTTCGATATTTTCTTATAAAATGAACAAACCATGCATATTATTTACTACTAGAATTCACTGACGGTAAGAACAGACCATACTCTCTAGTAATCTAACGTGAGTTCATATGTCTTTTAGGTTTTGTAAACTGTTCAATTGACCATATTTTAGTGACAAAAACGAATGGAAACAAAATAATAGGATGGTATTTTCGTAAATTAAAGAAATGGTCTCTGCCCTTCACATGCGTTCTTTTTATCAGTCCTTTTTAGAGAAGAGAGACAGAACATTCTTTGGATTTTCTCTTTTATCATCTCTCTCTCTCAGACACACACAAGAGACATCATCCTCATCACACCATTTTCTTGCACAATCGCATTCACAACCTCTCTTCTCTCTCTCTCTCTCTCTCTCCCCTTTGTCACATCTTCTCTTCTCTTTTAATCTTGTTCTTCAATGGATTCCTCTGAAACAAGAATGAACAAGGGAAGAGAAAAAGAAGAGGCCATAGCAAACGGAGTGAAGTTGAGAGCACTTCAAGCGGGTCTTTTTCACAAGTCAAGCCCATCTACCAATTACAATATCAGAATCACATCTTCATCTTCTGCTGCTTCACCAGCTTCTCGTCCTCTCTCCAACCTCTCTGCTCATGATTACCCTGTTTTTACTCCTGTGACTTCTCTACTCTCTCTTTTTTTCTTCCATGTGTTTCTTCACCTTTTCTCGTGTCATACTTGATTGATTTTTCGACATTATGTATGGGAATTTGTGTTTGTTTAAAAAAGCTTTTGGAATTCTTGAGACATTCTTTTAAAAATTTCATCGAACCCGAGATTTATTGGTTTAAACCGGTTCAGGCTCGTTAATTATTGCATTTTAGGACTATCCAAGTTTTGATCTAGAGAATCAGACTATACCTTTGTTAACTTATTGTACGATGTCGTTGTGCGTTTTGGATTTTCACTGGCATTATTTCGAGAAATTTATTAAAACACACACACATCATATACTTTGGTTAGTCTCTTTAATAATTTAACCACTATTAAGTGTGGAAGGTATAAAGACAAACAGAAAAGACCTGAATTTGGTAGAACCACTGTTTTTTGTCTTTAGCTGACATACTGTACTGATTTTGGACAAAAGTTGCTGTGCTTTTTTACTTTACATATTTCTCTGCTAAACTTGTCGATTGGTGTCTTTGAAACAGAGCTATGAGGATGAGCCTGTGCCTGCATTTCATCACAAGAATCTCACTTTATCTGAGAACTGGGATGTGGATTGTATTGGTTTAGTAGATGGAGATGAAGATCAAGACTTGAGACATTCTTATCTCTCTGATTCTTACAAAACCTCCACTTCGAGAAAGACTTTAGTGACTCATCAAGATTCTAATCATCAGTCCCATGTTTACACAATGTCGGACGCTCTCAGATCTCCACCACCGTTACATTTTTATACATCAGGAAGAAGCAACTGCGGCTCTGTTGACTTTAGATCGGTATCTTCTTGCAATGAATACAACAAACAAAGAGGTTTTGACACCAAGAGCTTGAAGGGCTCTAATCTTGTTGTGCCCTTGACGGATTCGCACTCCTCTGTTGTTTCTTCTCAGCCAAGGAATCGTGGAGGAAGAATGATGTCTTGGTTATTCCCAAAGTTGAAGAAGAAGCAAAAGAGCAACTCTATCTTTAATTCCCCCAATAGAACTGAGAAGTCGGAGGAAGTTTCAATGGTGTTGAAGGATTCAGGTTCGGGTGTCGAGAAGTTGAAGAGAGAATTGATGGAAGCAAACAGAAGTAAAGACGTTGCGTTAACACAAGTCTCAGAAATGAAATCTTCATTGGTAGAGTTAAGTGAGAAGCTTCAGTATTTGGAAAGTTACTGTGATAGTTTAAAGAAAGCTTTGAGTGAAGCAACAGAAGGAGTGCCACAGGAGAACAATGTTGCAAGAAGCTCAGTAAAAAAGAACTCAGAGATGCCAGTGAGTGAAGAAGTGATGGTTGAAGGGTTCTTGCAGATTGTATCGGAATCAAGATTGTCAATTAAGCAATTCTTGAAAACATTAGTTACAGAGATAGACGAAGAAGACTCGACTTTAATTAGCAACATCAACACTCTCCTTCAACTCCACAACTTATCATTCACCTCTAAGTACTCCAAAATCATTCAGTACCACTTAGAAGCAATCATAAGCCAGTGTGTATACCAAGACTTCGAGAACTGCGTTTTCCAAAAGAACGGCAAACCGAAATTTCTCGATCCAGAACAAGATAGACAAGCCAACTTCTCTTCCTTCGCTTCCTTGAGAAACTTGAGCTGGAACGAGGTATTGAAAAAGGGTACAAAATACTACAGCGAAGAGTTTAGTAGATTCTGCGATGAGAAGATGAGTCTGATCATAACAACATTGAATTGGACAAGACCTTGGTCTGAACAAATGCTTCAAGCATTCTTTGTAGCTGCAAAATGTGTATGGTTGCTTCATTTGCTTGCCTTCTCGTTCAATCCAGTGCTAGGGATCTTGAGGGTTGAAGAAAACAGAGTGTTTGAATCGAGTTACATGGAAGATATGAGTGCAGATAGAGACGGGAAGAGATCAGCATCGTCTCGTGGACAGGCGAGGGTTAAGGTTATGGTGATGCCTGGGTTCTATATTCAAGATAGGGTTTTGAGATGTAAGGTTCTTTGCAGGTATAAGTCTATAGGCTGAAGAAGAGTCACACTCTAGCTAGTAGAATTAAATTTGATTGGTTTGGTTTTTTAACTTTTCTTCTTGTTTACTATCTCTCTTGTGTTTCTATTAGGCTTCAGTGATCTTTTTTACATTCGTCTTTGTTAAAAATTATTGTAGGTTTTTTTTTTTTTTTTTTTTTTTTTGTCAAATGCTAGTTGTCATTTCGCTAGAATCTACAAATCCTCGTATTTTCTTTGTAATATTTTGCCAAAAGAAAAAAAATAAGGAACAAGTAAAGAGACATTAATGTGGGCCCGAATGAGGAAAGAAGTTGAAGTTGTAAAAAAAGAACACAACGCTATATCATCAAGTATAGATTTTAGTATGGCCCATCACTTTTTCTTTTGGTTTTCATCTATTTTTTGTATGTGGGCCAGTGGGCCGATATAAATTATATAAGAGGACCTATTTTATTCTATAACCATCATTTTAAGTCATCCTTCAAGACTACAACTGGCGGCCGTTTACATAGCTAAATGGCTCATTTCAATGAATTTCTAACTAAAAGCCACTTTGACAAGATAAAATCAAAGAATAGTGTTTTCTAAGTAAAAATATAGAATACAAAAATAAAAACAAAAGGTGATTAAACATCACAACTGTTTGAATAGTTTGTTCTTTGATATATACAAATCGAGTCTATGTACATTATAAAAAAAACGGTTCTTCTCATCAAGTTGAAAATCTTGTTAATTTTTGTTTTTTTTTTGTTTTGGGTGTGAATCGTATCCTAAATATAATAGATAAGTGATGAACGCTTACCAAATGTTAGACGTAAGGGTTTCTACAAAAAAAAAATTAAAGTTTTTCTTCTGTCCGCCAATAAAACTATAGTTTAAAAATAATAAAAATCAATAACATTTAATTAAATTACAGAATTATTCTATAGGATATTCCGATATGATTTTCCATTTAGCTTAGTAGGATATACATCAGATATGTGTAGAGAGATACTATAAGGAACAAATAAATCACAAAACAGATTTTCCCGTATCTTTCTTCCAAACGCTAAATCTCTAAATTAGTTTCTAAAAATTACATTAGTCCCTTATAAAATCCAATTTAACGTATTTTACCTTTTACATATCTTTACGAATTTTGGTCAAACTTATTCTAACAACAAGTAGCAGTAGGAGAGAAAAAGAAAAAACAAGAAAAAGATGTTGCCGTGTTTGTTAGGATTTAACAAAAACCAAAACCTTTGACTTGTTAAAATAATTATTGCTCTGACTATATACAGTAGTTAAGGCCTTTATTTATCTACTAATCCTTGAGACGGAACTATTGCTATATATATATAATTAAACTTCTCCAAAAAAGCAAAAAAAAAAACTTAACCTCATCAACTTCCCCTTTAGAGATTCAAAGATGAGACGTTCATGGCCGTCACGCGTCATCGTCCTGATGGTACTCACCGTCGTCATCACCATGATTGCAGTAGCGTATGGTTGTTCATCCGTGGCATCATCAAGTCATAAGTTCCCTCATTACAAATACAAAGCCCCAAGTCCTCCCACTACTTATTCTCCTTATCGTTATTTCTCTCCGCCTCCGTTTAGAGATTCAGATTCTGCAGCTTATGATCGATGAACGCAGTGCAGTACGCAAATTCATGATAAGTGTATCGGCATCGTTTTTTTTTAATTAAGTATAACGATTCTGAGTTTTCTTTTATATTATATAAATTTTGATGTAAAGATCAAAATTAGTGACAAGAAATTGATTGTTTACATTATGTGAGATGAAGAATTATTTGCAATTTTGTTTCTTCTTTTAAACTAGGTTAATTGTTAATTATTGGATTTATAACTCTGTTAAAAAGAGTGGTATATGATTCTACCACAATCGCTGATTTAAGTTTTTTTTGGGGGTCAAATTTAGCCTTTTTTTACTTGTTTCAAAATACAACAAACAAAACTATTAAGAGAAAGAAAAAAAAAAGTAGAAATCATATTTAGTCTACTCTATCCTTATATATTACATATCAAACATGGTTTTGGTAACTTAGAAAAGATCAGCTAATCGCTAGTGAACACACTCTAGCTTTGTAACAAATTTACATGATTACATGAATTTATATTGGAATTCGAGTCATCCTAGTACCGTTGTTTATGTCATAGTTCGCAAATGTGGTAACGTAAGCTACAAGAATATCCAATTATTACAGGATTAATCTTGGCTTTTGGAAATTCCCAACTTCAAAAAGCAGTTAATCTTTTTCTGAAAATATTTGTGAATTTCATGAAACTTAGTGGTGCCCAATTAACCAAAAAAAAAAAAACTTAGTGGTGCCATGGTACGTTTAGCTGTACTTTTTTGTTGAAAAAAAATAATTAAAGTATTATTACCCAATTGCTTGTTGCTTTCTGTTGACTGTCTATACTAAAGATTTGAAGCCGTCGTGGCCGCCGCGGTTTAGCACAAGGTTTGTAGGTGATATTTTAATTTATTCTTTCGTGATATAAATAATTGAATACAACACCGCCTCAAAGCAAATACGTACAATAATATGTCAAATGAAACAAAATTACAGCTAAATAAAGTTAAGTTATTAGTGACGCCAAAAAAAAAGCTTAAATTAGTAGCTGCAAACAGCTAATAGGTGTGAAATTATTAACACCTAATAAGTGTCGAAATTATTAAGTGTCTTCCATGACTTTTTCTTGCGCTGATTTCAATTTTTATGTCTCTAGTCAACAACTATTTGGCGATATTAAATGTCCCCACATTTTTTCAAAGAAAGAAATATCGATGATAAACCAATATAAACATATATATATATATATTGGATTACGACCCAACGGAACGGGATGGGTTAGGTTAAAAACTACATTTGCTGGAAATATAGACATGTTGTCCGATTGTGAAATAACTGAAAGAGAATGAAGTCCATATTTTCTGTGTTTCTTCAAAGACAATCTAATCAGAAACAAGTGTATGTAGCCAAAATGTTCTCCACCACGAGTTTTATGTTAGTAATGCATACAATAATTAATTAATTAGATTTTGTCACCAAAAATATATATACCCTGAGGTGAGTGATACTATAATTATTTTGGTGTTTTAAGAAAAGAAGATGAGAAGATGATCTAATACATATATAAAATTATAGGCTAAGATACATCACACTGTAAAGTAAGATTCAAGTTTAAGCTAATGCTTTGATTCAATGGTAGTTTGTTAATTTTCCTTTATTTGGGGGCTCCGTTCTCATGGGTGATAATTGGTTTCCAACGTAATAACCACTTTGTCTTCGTTTAAGAAAACGATATATTGCGTACTTTGTCTTCGTTTAAGAAAACGATATATTGCGTATAATCTTTCAAATAAATAAAATTGAGCTTCTGTTATCAGTCTGAATTCTCAAAAGAGTTCAAAACACATGACCCTACACTTGTACAGTGGTCGACCTCACACTACTCAGTTGTTAATTTTAATTTTAGTGCGATTGTTTTTTTCTTCTTCTTTCCTTTATCTGGTTAAGACTTTAGAGTTACTGTATATATAGCCGAGATTTAGCTGACGTGTCTTTGAGTTAATTTATAGATTTTAAGAGTAAGATATTTAAATTTTAGTTTTGAATTAGCATATTACTAAAAGAGGTTTTCATAAATTATTATTAATATTTAAATAGGTTGCTTCTGTCGTCCAAAGGTTTTGTTGTAAGCTTGCGCTATTTTTTGTTTTTTTTTGTTTTATCAACCATATATATTACATACGACTAAAATAGAATTCCGCCACTGGTTGTGCACTCTAGAAAATAAGAGATTTTTGATGAAAATTTTAACTTATTAATCTGTCACCAAAGTAGCAATTTTTATCGAAGGATCACAATTTAAAAAGGAAGAAGAAATTTTACAGTTTGGTTATAAAATAAAATAATTGTTTATTTGGTAAATAGTTATTTATATTACCAAAACTACGCTCTGCTAAAGTTTTTTGTGGAGTCTGGCGACAGAATGTACATTAAAAATGAGTTTCATAGAGTATGATACATTGTGATTTATGAGTAAAATACGAGAATAGATGAAAAACTTGGGCTGTGCATGTAATGGTTGGAATAACATGAACAAATTAATGGTTGAAATTATAGGAGAGATTGAAGGAGAAGTAACACCTAGTTTGAGATGGTGAATAGGCAGATACAGGATGATGGTGCTGTCAGGCCTTGATTTTAAAATTTAAATGTCTTCCAATGCTTTGTGTTTTTTCTACCAATTCTTATGGTCTAAACCCAAGATCTTTGGCGCCTACATTAAAAATCATGTTCAAGGTTCAATATTCTAATTTCTTTTGTATATTATCTGAGGATATTTTTATTTATGACTGTATAAAACGTTATGTTTTCTGGGAGAAAGATATTTATACTATAAATCATATGAGTGTTAGTTTGAGAAGTTAAAATCATGACACACGTTTCTATTAATAAAACCACTAAATATAGAGATAAAGGAGTGTAATTTTTTCTGCATTACAATAATTTGATTTCTTCAAGTATACGTGTTGGTGCGCGAGAGGTGGTTGTGTGAAGCCGAAGCAAAACCTCTTCCTCGGCTAAGCCTAATATAAACAAACAAAAAAGGGTTGTGACACACGTCGGTTCATTATGTATATAATAGATATATGCTAATATACGTACACAATTAAGAAGTAACACAACATTTTTGCTTACCTTGAAAATGAAGACATCTTTGAATAGAAATAAACATGCTCATGAGTATATACATATATACTAATGTTATATATTATATATATATATATACACACGTAAGGTTAACGAATTAGACATGCCTGTAAAAATACCTTGTGGATGAAGTAACTAGTAGAAAATGAGTTATATATTCAAAAAGAAAAAAAGAACAAGTGAAGAGCACTTCTCCTTTTTCTCTTTGATGTTTTGCGTCTCTATCAAAACCGTTTTCGTCCATGACCTATCAACTAACGTTTCTTCATTTGGTCAAATTATATACAAACACACATTTGTTGTTGGTGTAATTTATTTACCTCAAACAAATATGCCGACTTACTGTGTATCAAATTAATTTGAAAAAAGAGCCGGGGTTGATTAGGAAGTTTTTTTTATGTTTTAATTAAAACAAAGCAACACACCATATATAATACTATTATAAGATATATTGTATACAAAATAATACTATAATAAAGGAATAGAGATTAAAAAAAGGAACAAGTGCAATGGTTTGTCTTCCCAGAATTGTAAGCAAACCATACAACCATCCCTTTCATCATCATCATCATTCTCCCTTCATCAAGTCTTCTCGCTTCTCTCTCTCTCTATTATAAAACAAACTTCACTCGTTCACATCAATCGATCCTTGAGAAAGACAAACAAATTAAACAGAAACTATTAACTCAATAAAAATAATAATAATAATAATGAGGAAACCAGAGGTAACAATTGCAGCCAATCATCAAGTAAAGAAGATGAAGAAGGGACTTTGGTCTCCAGAGGAAGACTCAAAGCTTATGCAATACATGTTAAGCAATGGGCAAGCGTGTTGGAGCGATGTCGCAAAACACGCAGGCCTTCAAAGATGTGGCAAAAGCTGCCGTCTACGTTGGATCAATTATCTTCGTCCTGACCTCAAGCGTGGCGCTTTCTCTCCTCATGAAGAGGATCTTATCATTCGCTTTCATTCCATTCTCGGCAACAGGTTTATTTCTTACCGTCATTTTAGTGTTACATGATAATTAACTTCAAATATACATATAGCTAGTGAATGGTCTAGGTTAAACTTTATATTTATTTATTAATAATTTAAATATAAAAATAATTGTAAGTAGAAAGCTAGTCAACTGATTTTAAACAAAAGTCCACCTTAGAGACCAGATTGCCAAATTAGATCTTGAGTTATGATTTTGAATTGATTTTAATACATTCTTTTAAGCTTTTTTCTACCGGTTAAATAAAAGTTGAGTTCACCCTTGTATGATATAGAATACTGTGCGACTATATTGCTCTGTTCTCAATATGAAAATTATTCACAATACATGCATACATGGGTTCAGTTTATATAACATTATACTGTCGAAATATTACATTGTGTTATTGTTTTCTCTTTGAATTTTGGCGAAAACCTTCCTTGTCATGATACGAGTGGGTTTCAGTTAATAATACATATTACACAGTCGCAATAATAATATATATAATACATATACAGCGTAAATGAATACTCGAATTTCCACGTGGAAGGATAATTTTTGGTTCGAATTTTCATTGGCACGATAACTTTTTAAATTCAAAGGGTTGAGTGATTGTTTTGTGAAGAAAATGACCCAATTAAGAGAAAGTTTATAATAATAATAATAATAATAATATGTAGTAACACCGGAAAATAGACCCAAAACCCCAAATTAGGTATGAGTACATTCACATGTTGTTATGTGAGTGATCAAAGTTCGTTAATCGTGGGTGTTAAGACTTGCGGCTTTTGTCTCTTTACCAGCTTTCTTATCTCTCTTCTTTAGGGTTTTACTTCAACTTTCATTTTCTTTTTATTGTACATTTATTATCTTTCTCCTGTCACTCTCTCTAGAAACATATATATTTAGTATTTTATACACAGTACATGATATATCCCTAATTTTTATTATCTTTTCTATGTATTCCTATATAGACCTAATTAAAAACATGTTGCAGTACAATATTGTCCTTGCATTTCTTAATTTGATTGTATAATATTTTATAGTTGTATTGCCTTGATTTTCACATACTCAAACTGTCGTCAAACATGTAAACCATCCGATCCAGTCGTATTAAAAACCATGCACATGTGTAGGTTTTACATCATTATCTCATGAAACTACATTACTCTCTGATTCTTCTTCATAGGTGGTCTCAGATAGCAGCAAGATTGCCTGGTCGAACCGACAACGAGATCAAGAATTTTTGGAACTCGACTATAAAGAAAAGGCTAAAGAAGATGTCCGATACATCCAATCTCATCAACGACTTATCCTCATCACCCGATACAAGTGACTCCTCATCTAATTCGTCCTCTTTTTTGGAACTTAAAGACATTATAGGAAGCTTCATGTTCTTACAAGAGCAAGGATTGGTCAACCCTTCTTTAAGCCATATACCAACCAACAATTCATTTCCAGGGCCACACATGATTAAGCATCCATTCAATGACAGTTTTACCCCTTTTACAGATGGTTTATATGGAGTAAACGCAGGTGTACAAGGGGAACTCTACTTCCCACCTTTGGAGTGTGAAGAAGGTGATTGGTACAAGGCAGATAATAACAACCATTTAGACAAGATGAACACTAATGGAGCTGGAAACGCTCCTGAGAGTATGAGAATGGAAGAGTATTGGGATCTTGACCAGTTGATGAACACTGAGGTTCCTTCATTTTACTTCAACTTCAAACAAAGCATATAAAAGTTTAAGTCGTCTTATCTTTTTCTATTGCGGATTTATACTCAAGAATCTTAGCCACACATAAATGCAAATATATATACATTGTTATTAATATATAGATGAAAGTTAGAGAGTTTTTTTTTTGTATTCCGAATAATTTTTTCGCATAGGGCTTGATGACATGCCATGTGTAATTATTAGTCAATGTAAGATATATATAACCCATAATAAAAGAAGAAATAAACACATACAATTCATCTAACATGTGCCAGTTAACATTTGAAGAATATTGCATATTTGGGTTAAAATGTACTCTTTAGTATGCGTATACAAAAAAAAAATTGGTGAATATATAACGCAAATCTTTGATGACATCATAAGTTTCTTAATTTCTCCTCTTTTAAACATGTTTTCAGCTATAAACTATTTCGAACTATAATTTTACGTTTTGAAAGCTTAATATAGATCAAATTGAACCAAATACATGTAGTTATATAGATATACAGCAAAAAAAAAAAAAAAAAAAATAGCCTGAAAGAAGTTGCATGCAGTTTAGAGATTTTGGCATTTTGCAATTGGGTTTCCTTACACTAACGTTTACGACACAAAGTGTTGTTTGTTTTGGGCTTGACAAGTAAAACCATTTGAATAGAATATTAACTCTGTGGCATCTATGGTGACTCACTATTGATTATATAATTCCTGGGAGTCTTTTCAGTTCACCTAAGCTTCTTTTGTAATTGGAAACTGGGTTTCGAAGGCTATTCTATTGCAGTTAAATTCATTGGCCATATGGTTCTTTTGTCAATGAATATTAAAAAAAAAAAAAAAACTGTATATGTTTTTTAGTTTTCATCGATCTTAAAGACCACATGTCTTTTCGATATTATTTCGGCCAATAGAAGAGGTGACCCACAAAAGGCGGAGATCTCAATTTTCAGCCTTACGATCACACTCCTCACTCCTCAGCTCATCGCCGTATCTGATTACTCAACTCTGACCGTATATTCCTTTATTTTCAACCACCGTCCGATTTTCATCCAACGGTCATCTTTGTATTCTTCTTCTTCTTACTCTCCCATCACCATCCTTGTTCACTCTAGTCGACGCTACATTACAACAATGGCGTCTCTTGCTCTCTCCGGATCCTGCTCTCTCGCTTTTCCTCTTAAATCTCGATCGCTCCTTTTCCCTCGTCCTTCTTCTTCTCTTCATCTCTCCAAACCTCTCCGTTCTGTTGATTCTCGCTTCTCCTTACTCAAATCTCCACTTCCCCTCGTCCCTCTCACTCGGAGATCAACTCTCGTTCATGCCTCTTCTGCTTCCTCCTCTTCGTCTTCTCCCGTGGTTCCAGCTCCGGCGCCATGGCAAGGAGCTGCGATTAAGCCGCTTCTCGCATCGATTGCAACCGGTTTGATTCTCTGGTTCGTTCCGGTTCCTCAAGGAGTTACTCGAAACGCGTGGCAGCTACTCGCGATCTTCCTCGCCACGATCGTCGGGATCATCACGCAGCCACTTCCTCTCGGTGCTGTTGCTCTGTTGGGATTAGGCGCTTCAGTTCTCACCAAAACCCTAACCTTCGCAGCTGCCTTCTCTGCTTTCGGAGATCCAATCCCGTGGCTTATCGCTCTCGCTTTCTTCTTCGCTCGTGGTTTTATCAAAACCGGTCTCGGTAACCGTGTTGCTTACCAATTCGTTAGACTCTTTGGGAGCTCCTCGCTTGGCCTTGGTTATAGTCTTGTCTTCAGTGAAGCTCTCTTAGCTCCTGCCATTCCTTCAGTCTCAGCTCGTGCTGGTGGAATCTTTCTCCCGCTTGTTAAATCTCTCTGCGTTGCTTGTGGTAGTAATGTTGGGGATGGAACTGAGCACCGTCTTGGGTCTTGGCTTATGCTTACTTGTTTCCAGACTTCTGTGATCTCTTCTTCTATGTTCTTGACGGCTATGGCAGCCAATCCTTTGAGTGCTAATTTGGCGTTCAATACGATTAAGCAGACGATTGGATGGACTGATTGGGCTAAAGCTGCGATTGTTCCAGGAATTGTTTCATTGATTGTAGTCCCGGCGCTTTTGTATGTTATCTATCCTCCTACAGTTAAGAGCAGCCCTGATGCACCGAAGCTGGCTCAGGAAAAGCTTGACAAGATGGGACCTATGTCGAAGAACGAGTTGATTATGGCTGCTACTTTGTTTCTCACGGTTAGTTTGCTTCTGCTTCATGAGCTCTCTTCTTATGTTTCGTTAGATACTTCTAAAATGGGTTTGACTTTTCAAAGTATGACACTTTGCATAGTAAATCTACTTGGTTTCATCTTTAGCGAGAGTTTGGTTTATAATGTGCTTCATCTTATTGGACAAGGAGAGATTTTTAGCTTTTTTGGCTCCTTAGAATGTAGCCATTTCATCTAATTTTTAGATTAAGCAAAGGCTCTGCTTTTGTCTAAAGCATTTTAGTTTGAGTGAAATGTTCTGATTTGGTGTTTTCTGAGACACAAGATTCTCCTTCTCTAAAACAAGTTCTCTCCTTGTCACAGGTTGGTCTGTGGATTTTCGGAGCTAAGTTGAATGTAGATGCTGTGACTGCAGCCATTCTTGGTTTATCAGTCCTCCTTGTGACAGGTGTTGTGACATGGAAAGAGTGTTTAGCTGAGTCGGTCGCATGGGACACACTCACCTGGTTCGCTGCACTCATTGCGATGGCCGGTTATCTCAACAAATACGGTCTCATTGAGTGGTTCAGCCAGACCGTCGTCAAGGTTTGTTAATAAATGTTTAAAAAGCCTGATGCTTAGCTCTATTGCTAACGAAATGTTTTGACATTGTTTGGGTTTGATTGCAGTTTGTGGGAGGATTGGGTTTGTCATGGCAACTATCTTTTGGAATCCTCGTCCTCTTATATTTCTACACTCACTACTTCTTTGCTAGTGGAGCTGCTCACATTGGAGCCATGTTCACTGCCTTTTTATCGGTCTCAACCGCTCTAGGCACTCCTCCCTACTTTGCAGCCTTGGTTCTCGCATTCCTTTCGAACCTGATGGGAGGATTGACCCATTATGGTATCGGGTCTGCACCTATCTTCTACGGGGCTAACTACGTGCCACTGGCTAAATGGTGGGGCTATGGATTCCTACTCTCAATAGTCAACATTCTTATCTGGCTTGGTGTAGGTGGTGTCTGGTGGAAGTTCATTGGCTTGTGGTGAGGACTACCATACACCAGTATTCCCATTATTTTCCTTATATATAATCCTCTTAGAATGGCTTTGAGATTCCGATTTGAGAAGGATTATAATCAGGGGTTTAAGGATTGAGCAGAGATTTTCTGCAATTTTTTATTCTCACTTCCACATTTTGAGATGTAAGCAATCGTTACTTATTTTGTTTGATTTCTAACTTTACTTTTGTTTTCTTTAAAGTGCGACCACACTTACTAATACTTGTTTAACTTCTACATCCATAAACGTGTTACTTGCGCCACCAACCCTTCAGAAATTGATGTCTAGTAGTCTATAAGGTGGTAAGAGCAATTGGAGGGAAAAAAAAAAAGGTGGTAAGAGCAATACCTTTATTTTGCTGGTTAAATACTGTATCATGAAAATACACGAAAACAGAGAAAGCTTTTGGAAATGAATGAATCTTATTAGCTGAAACAGTATGTTATTATTTCTCATACAATGTTCTTTAACAAATATGAAAGAGATATTAGAAACAATTAATAAACGAGAATACAAAAAAATGTAAATCAGAAATATGGGAAATAATAGAGGCAAAGAGAAACATTTGGCCATTGTTACAACAGCGAGACAATAATTAATTTAATGAGGTGATAAAATAAAGTAAAGAAATTTCAGAAAGAAGCCTGAAAAAACTGAGCCTTTTTAGGGTTATTAGAATAGAAAAAGCGCTTACCCAGAAATTGGATTTCCGTTTGCTTAGCTTTCTTGAATAACAAATAAACGAATCATCAGTTTCACAGCTTCACAGAAATGTGAATCTCTCTCCCTGACTCAGCGATCTAGCTGCAGCTGCTCAAGCCACGCATCAAGAATGTCGCTCTCACGAGTGTCACTCTGGTGAGGGTCCACGCTCGAACCACCTTGGGTCAATGGCCTTGCACCATTCATGTTGACCACTCGGTTGCTATTCCTAGGTGAAGCAGAGTCTTTGACCATCTGCTGAACCCATGACACATCTGATTCCCTGTTTGGGTTATTAGCCAAGGAATGAGATTTTCTTAACCGCCCTAACTCATCTGTTTGTACAGACCAGTCCACCTTGCTTCCATGAGTCTGATCCCAACTTGACCATGGACTTAGTGGCGAACCTGAATCAGTTGGCATTAAATCACGGGGAAGACTGGATCCAAAGTCACGGGAGCTAAGGCTACGTGAATGCAACTGCTGTTTCATTCGAGCGTTCATTGGGGAAATAGGCTCCGTGGCTCGAGGTGACGAGACTTGTTGCATAAGAGCATGTTGCTCCACATTCTTTGGAGAAGACATTAGACTAGTCTTAATAGGAGAGAGCATGCTCTGCTTGTTATTCTGCAGCTGATTGAGAAGCGCAGATTTGTGGGAAGGCGATAGAACAGATGAGACAGCAAGTTGATCAGAGAAACGAGGGGATGAAACCTCGGCCGAGAAAAGATCCTCCAGATTCGAAGGGGTCAATGTCTTGGGGCGAGCTGAATGATTCATAAAGCGTGGACTGTGCATATCACCAACAAGCTGACGTTGCATTTCAAACTCTTGCAGCATGTTAAGCTGCTCAGAAGGAATATCCCTAGCATTGAGAGAAGATCTCAGACGACTCAACTGGACATTGCTTCCAGGAAGATGTAATGCTGGTATGTTCTGTTGAGGCCAACCCATGGATGAATGCGGTATAATACCATTTCCAGAAGGAGAGATTGGTGGGGTGAACGAATGTTGAGCAGCAGATGGTGAGCCTGGTAACATGTTCAATACTGAAGCCATGTCCATGGTAGAGGCGGAAACAGCAGAAGAAGCCCGGGGAGATGGCAATCCAGATCCTGTGGAAGGGTACAATGGACGCAGCTCCTCATTTGCATGAGCAAAGAAGCAAACCCTTCGGTTGCATCCAATCCCGTCCTTGCACAATCGTGTTCTGTATTGAGCAGGGTGTAGCCAGCATTCAAACACCCCATGAGCATATTCACACATATCACCTTGCTTACAGGATCCCTTCTTAAAATCGGGGCATGGAACACATGTATAGTGAAATTTCCTTGGGTCTCTTCTCCTGGCATTCTCACCTGGGTGTGCAAATGGACATTCAGTCCAGTCATGAGAATAAGCTCGAGAACAGGGGCGGATCTTAAACGAGAACATACGAAACTCATCAGTCGAATAGATCCCACTTTTGATGTCGGGCAACGATGGATCAATTGGGTACTCTTTTTTCTCTGATGCAAAAGCTCCATCAGTAGCGTTTGGCTTAGTAGGAGAGGATACGGAATCTAAAGAGAGTAAAGAGGAGACATTATCTGGAGATGATGACAGAGACCGGAAACTTGATCCCAAGCTAGATGAAGAGGCATGCAGATCTTCAGATACAATCTCATCTTTCTTCAAGATCTCTTCAAGGATGGTTCTCAAACCAAGAGTGTGTGGAGACACAGCAAGAACATCAACAGGACGATTCCCATGAGCATCAGGGATATTAGGATCTGCTCCTGCACTCAGAAGCAACTTGACAACATCCAAGGCATTCACAGAAGCACCAGAAGCAGCACAATGAAGAGCAGTACTTTTATCTGGACCACAAGACAGATTCAACTCTGCTTCCGGGGAAGAAAGAATAAGCTCCAAAACGTCTAAACTTCCATATATCGAAGCAACCATGAGCGGAGTCCTATGCTCAACAACCATCCTTCTAACAAACTTCTGGCGTCTGTACCAGAGACCCATCTGGTTGATACACGACACAACAGAGAGTTGCTTCTTAAAGCCCTCCACATCGTTGTCTGCAGCAAACTCAAGTAATGCAGAAAATGAATGTTCCCGCTCAGCAACATTCATGGGTTTGTCCAAAGAATCACTCTCTGGATCTGACAGTGTTGTTAGAGTATTCTCCGTATCAGGGTTGTTAGAGAGACCACACATGCTTCACTGAAAAAATCTGGAGCAAAAGAGAGAGCGTCACTTGGGTGGAGAATCAACCAATAACGTATGCCTGCAAAACAGTATAGAAGACACATAATATATTAGTCAATCAAAATTGTTAAATAATGAATAGAATTGAATCGATGACAATAAATAAATTAGACAAAAAAAATAAGGAAACTAATTTACTCTCCCGTAGAATTTGACATGGAGACAACGGAAAGTTAAAAGATTTACCAAAAGAAGATTCAAAGATCAACACTTTACAAACGGATCTAATAAATGCTGGAAATTTTATCAAGAAAACTAATCTAAGAACCAATAGATTCAGTGTAGTTGAGCTGAACATCTTCATCAAACATTCTCTTACAAAAATTTCCTACCAACCAAACAGATAAACAACTTTAAGAACAAATGATTCAAAAATACCAACTATCTTACGAAAATAATAATTAAAAAAACTTGAAAATAAAAGCTGAATGAAGCAGGACTTGAAAAAAAAAAGATGTAAGAAGAAGTCAATGAACAGTCAACCACAAACGAAATCTCTAAACTTGACGAAACCAAAAAGATTTGACTTAAAATCTCAATCACCCAATTAAACATTCAGATTGAGAATAATATCTCTCAAGGAAAAAAAAAAAACACACACACACACAACATATCTAGACCACAAAGCCTACCCTGTGGGAATATCAGAAGCTGAATCGTGCGATCTGGAACACAACACAGCTGAATCTAAATGGAAACGCCCGAAACACAGAATCACATTCCCAGATCCAAAAGTGTAAAATGCAAAAAAAAAATACGAATCTAAGACTAACAATGAGAAGATCGATCACCTCAGCGAGTGAGAGAGAAACGTTTTTTGTTTGGAAGAAAAAAAAATGAAAACGGATGAGAGGTAACTGGTATGACCGGAAGAGCTGGTGAGAGATAGTGTAGGGAGGTTAAAGAGCTGATGCAGCGTATGTAACGGGATAATGCGGTAGAAGGTGGCGGGCGCGTGGGGATATATTTAAGCGTATTGGAATACAGGTTTCATGTCCACTTAAAATGAATCTGATTCTTTTAACCTCAGCCCTTGGATCTGAGGAGCCGACTTGGAGTGACTTTTAGACGGTGGTCAAGCTGCATGTCTTTTGTTTTATATTTGTTCCTTAACAATATTATCTTTATTTTTTCTCCAGCAGTCGTTGAAGTACAAAGATACATATCCTTATATATGTATTAGGATTGGTGTGTTATAAATAGCAAATCATATATTAGATAATTGATCATCTATTATCTATAAAATGTATGTCACAAGATTAAGAATCAACCGATATGTTTAGACATAATCAAAATATAATATTTTTTGAAATTTAAACACTATAGCAACAAATAATAAATAGTACTCAATATCATCCTCTATTAAATAAAATTTATGATACCACTATTAATATTAATTTTTATCATAATTATTAAATATTTGAATCTTATTTAACCGTTTGTAACTATACATACGTATAAATGTAATTGTAACTGTTTTAATTAATTGTATTTAAATAGTTCAAATATAAATTAAACAACCATAGTCATACGTATATCTGTTGGATATAGAAACGACCTGCTACCATATGCATAAAAGATTAGATCTTGGATATAGACACGATCTGCTACCATATGCATAAACGCTTAGATCTTGGTATGATGTATTGAGTCTAAACGAATTGCATGTAAATGGGAATTGGCGTTCGATAGTCCGGACGAAACAGAAATGGTATTCATGAGTCTGTTCTAAACGCATATTAAAAACTAAGCTTGCATGGATCCATTGTGCGTTTGATGCTTTTAAATGGTTATTGGTGGGGAGAAACAAAACAATTTTAATAAGGTAATATTTACTTCTCGCACATCGATCTAATATTGACATAGAAAAGTTTCCTCAATGGGCAAAAGACGACCAAATTCCAGTTACTTTGGAAGGAGGACCAGTCAATCCATGGAATTTAAACCCATAAAATAGCGTATCTAATCCCACAATTTTTCTCAAACTTTTCTATTGTCTAAGCCATTAAAAACCAATATATATATATATGTAATACAAGATGATTGTCCTGTAAGACCGCCCAACATACAAACGGTACGAGACAGACAGCTTAATCATCAATGGGCAATCACTTGCGTGTCAGTTGGTTTCAAATTTCACCTGTTAACGTAATTATTGTGAACAAATAAAAATAAAAATGAACCTATGGTAACATCAGCCGGAGATGATCCCAGATCTGTGCGCTGGCGTCTTTCAGAGCTCGTCACGTGGTAAAAAGTTTTAGTTTTTGTGGGTGATCTTATCAAATCTCGGTCTTGTGTTTTCCGAGATCGATAACTTACTCAAATATACATACTACGATTTATTAAGAGAATATATATATATATATATATATATTTAAAGTTAAAAAACATACACACAAATACAATTCTGGACAAAAAAGAAAGAAAATCCCAAAATCTAGGGTTTCTTTCTCCCCAAATTTAATTCCTGCCGGCTGTCGGGTGTTCTCAATCGCTTCTCTTCACCAATTTCTTCCTGTTGTTTTTGTTAGATTCTAGTTCTTTTTTTTTTTTTAAGTCAATTTTGTTCTTTGAACTCTTTATAATCGACTTCAGGGTGTATTTTTTTTAATTTTTTTTTGAAGAAGTATATATTTTTAGAAGGCGATTGCTATAGAGCTCTGCTGTGAATTTCATCTGGTATGGTTGTTGCTCTCCCTCTTTTGTTTTTTTATGTATTTGAATTTCGTTAGCCGAACATCGTGAACAAAAAATTATATTCCTCTGCCAAAATAATCGATTGAATTAATGAGCTTATGAAGTTTGAATTGTATATTTAGGCTTTTTTTTTTTTTTTTTTTGCATTGCTAGATAGCTTAAAAACTGTTCCTTTTTTGAGTTGGTGTTGACCTACTTTTGAAGAGATGCAATCAAAACCGGGAAGAGAAAACGAAGAGGAAGTGAATCACCATGCTGGTCAGCAACCGATGATGTATCCAGAGCCATGGTGGAAGAACAACTCTTTTGGTGTTGTTCCTCAAGCTAGACCTTCAGGAATTCCATCTAATTCCTCGTCTTTAGATTGCCCCAACGGTTCCGAATCAGCATCTGAAGATGGTGCGTTGAATCCTGAAAATGATGCCACTTGGAAGGATTCACAAGCTGCAACTTCATCCCGTTCAGGTTTGTGACTGGACATATCAGGATCTTTTACTTGCAAACGAGAATCTATCTTCGTTGAAAGTGGCGTTTTGTGTGTGTATGTACTGATGTCTCTTCAATTCCAGTTGATAACCATGGAGTGGAAGGGAATGATCCTGCGCATCTGACGGGTGCTATGCGTAGCATGCATGATAAGCAACTTGTACAACCACCAGAGCTGATTGGACACTACATTGTATGTGTTACCCTCTCAGACCTTAATTATATATGATGTTACGGTTCTTGAGCCGTGTAATTAACTTCTTATTGGTCCTTGAATAGGACTTGTCTTGTATAACGCCCTTCAAGTGTCTGATAAATTTAAAACTCCATTTTCAGGCTTGTGTCCCAAATCCGTATCAGGATCCATATTATGGGGGATTGATGGGAGCATATGGACATCAGCCATTGGTATCTTGTCGAAATCTCTCTCAATCTCTACAATAGTTCCATATGCTGCAGTGTTTACTTGATGTATATGTGCTCCTGTCGCTAACTACCCTTTGTGGTGATTCTGTTTGCTGTTTGGAATAAGTCTGGGTTCAGTAATTCTGTTTGTTGGAGTCAGTAAGATTTTTTAAAGTTCATATCTTAGATAATCTAAAACAAATCTTGACGATTCTCAGGGTCCTTTTGAGTTGATGATCTAAATCAGTTTGTTGCTTTTTTTAATGGTTTAAGCAGGGTTTTCGTCCATATCTTGGAATGCCTCGCGAAAGAACAGCTTTGCCCCTGGACATGACACAAGAACCTGTTTATGTGAATGCAAAACAGTACGAGGGAATTCTTAGGCGGAGAAAAGCACGTGCCAAGGCAGAGCTAGAAAGGAAAGTCATCAAGGACAGAAAGGTATTTTTCATCCAGCAATGTTGTATTTGTTTGCCCAATTTGGGACTTTAAGCATGGTGTAGAGATATCTAAAAGAGCAGGTCAATGTTGTAAAACAATCCAGTTGGACTCATATTGGCAGATATGGATTGTAAACGAGTATTTAAAAATACAAAAATTGTGCGTGTAGCGTAGTTTCCTTGTATTGATTATGTTTGAAATGCGACAGCCATATCTTCATGAGTCAAGGCACAAGCATGCAATGAGAAGGGCAAGGGCTAGTGGAGGCCGGTTTGCGAAGAAAAGTGAGGTAGAAGCAGCAGAGGAGGCAGGAGAAAGAGAGAGAGAACAAAGGGGTTCATCAACCAACTCATCAGGCTCTGAACCAGTTGAGACAGACTCTAATGAGACCCTGAATTCGTCAGGTGCACCACGATAGAAAAAGCCAAAGCTCTGTGACTTTGGCTAATATATCCATTGCCCCGAACCGGCAAATCATTCTTGGCTTTTTGTTTTTTTTTGGGTGTATGCTAGTTTCTCTTGTCAGAGTCTCATATCGTGTGGGGTTTGCAGTTATGAATGTACAAAGCGAGACGAGTTCTGTTAGGTGTTAGATTTGGGAGACAAGACACACGGGGTTAGTAAGTAGGCCTTGTTTTTATTCTTTACCGACCTCCCCCTTTTCTTTGGAACATACGTTTGTTTAATCGTTTGCCTTTCTGACCAGAAATTGTTAACACAGCTCTGTCCATTTTCTTATTCGATTTCGTGAAAAACATCTGTCATGGTTATTTAGCACAACCAAGCCATATTTCGAATCTGTTCTCAACCAATAAATACACGTCAAAGATTCATGTGAAGGTTTGCAATCTCACGAACACTTTTTATTGCTGTGTATAAGAAAACCGATGTTGAGTCTAAAAATATACATTTTTTTTGTGGTTTGCTCACACAATCGAATTGGATCACTAGTACAGAGTGTCCTATTAACATTGTATACTATAGAGTATATGCGTATATTGCATATTTCGCCCATAGAAAATTGCATTTAATCCCAAGATTTCAAAAACGACAGTGAAGCAAAATATTCATTTTTATTCAATAACGGGAAGATTAGTTAATTATATCAGCAAAAGACGACGATGAGCAAATGAAAAATTAAAATTAAGCGTTGTCATTCTTTGAATCTACACAAGATAGCAGACGAAAAGAGGTCAATTTGTGTGTTTCGCATTTGAAGAAGAGAGAGAAAGAAGAAGACTTTTTGACTCTTCTTCTTCCTATCTCTCTCTCCATCACTGCATCTGTATTTTTCACACCGTATGATGACTTTCCCCTTTAACTTATCAATCTACATCTCTCTTTTGCGTCAACCGATTTTACCCACTAAGTGTTTCTCCTCGTTTACATTTTGAGGTCTGTGTTTTCTCCTTTTGTCTTTTTTTTTTCTTTGCTAGGGTTTACTTATTTTGTTTTTGAATATATTAGGGTTCTGTTTGATGTTGAATATGTTATTGAGTCACAAGCCTCATTTATTCAAACCCGTTTTTTTGTTACCTGTTAATTGGAAATAGTTTTGGCTGAGCAATTAATGGCACCTTGGATGGAGAATAGTGCTCAAAGTTTTGAATTTTCTTGGTTTTTTCAGGAATCCTGAGATTTTATTAAATGGGTAATTGTTGTGGCAATCCAAGTTCGGCTACGAGGGAGATTAAACAAGGGAAACCACCCAAGAACAGAAACAATCCGTTTTACAGCAATGAATACACATCAGATAGATCTGGAGCTGGCTTTAAGCTCTCTGTGCTGAAAGATCCTACAGGAGATGATATATCCTTGCTATATGATCTGGGACGTGAGGTTGGTAGAGGAGAGTTTGGTATAACTTATTTGTGTACTGACAAGGAAACAGGTGACAAGTATGCGTGCAAGTCTATATCGAAGATGAAGTTGAGAACAGCTGTGGATATAGAGGATGTGAGGAGGGAGGTTGAGATAATGAAGCATATGCCTAAACACCCAAATATCGTCTCTTTGAAGGATGCTTTTGAGGATGATGATGCGGTGCATATAGTTATGGAGTTGTGTGAAGGAGGAGAACTGTTTGATCGGATTGTTGCAAAAGGTCATTACACTGAGCGTGCTGCTGCTGCAGTTATGAAGACTATTATTGAAGTTGTTCAGGTGCCATAGCTATGTTTACAATTTCTGATATCCCTAGTTTGTTTTTTATGTTTGTGTTCACACATCTTTGTCCCGGGTTTGTCTTTACAGATATGCCATACGCAAGGAGTGATGCATCGTGATCTTAAACCAGAGAACTTTCTTTTTGCAAATAAGAAAGAGACTTCAGCCCTGAAGGCCATTGATTTTGGATTATCTGTATTCTTCAAACCTGGTACATATAAAATAGCATATTTTGATGAATATCAATGGAGCACATTTATAAGTGTATCTATACTGTACCTGACTTTGCTCTACTGTAACAGGTGAGCAGTTTAACGAGATTGTTGGAAGTCCCTATTACATGGCGCCCGAGGTGCTGCGGCGAAACTATGGACCTGAGATCGATGTCTGGAGCGCAGGAGTCATTCTCTATATCCTTCTTTGTGGAGTGCCACCATTTTGGGCTGGTTTGTTTATGCTTTACCGAATTCTCTTTGTTTCCTCTGGATTATTCACTCAAGACCTCTTTCAAACGTTTTTTTGGTTGGTGTAGAGACTGAACAAGGGGTGGCTCAAGCGATCATTAGGTCAGTAATTGACTTCAAGAGAGATCCATGGCCAAGAGTTTCTGACGGCGCCAAAGACCTTGTGAGAAAGATGCTTGAACCTGATCCAAAAAAGCGGCTTTCTGCTGCACAAGTACTCGGTAGGCTTCTGTTTTTAGCAGCGCCGATGGATACATTGAAATCATATACTCATACAGAAATATTTCATGTGCAGAACATTCTTGGATACTGAATGCAAAGAAGGCTCCAAATGTCTCTCTAGGGGAGACTGTGAAAGCAAGGCTTAAGCAGTTTTCCGTTATGAATAAGCTCAAGAAACGAGCTCTACGAGTATTGATTCTGTTAAACCATGCCACTAATCTCCATTCTGATTAAAAAGCAAAAACATAAATGTAAACTTGCTTTCCTTTTCTAGGTGATAGCAGAACACTTGTCAGTGGAGGAAGCAGCTGGGATAAAGGAGGCATTTGAAATGATGGATGTAAACAAGAGAGGCAAGATAAACCTCGAGGAGCTAAAGTATGGCCTTCAAAAAGCTGGACAACAGATTGCTGATGCCGATCTTCAGATTCTTATGGAAGCTGTATGATTCTTTCACCTCTAAGAGATAAGCTTGAAACAAATGTTATATCACTTATTAGAATTGAATATCGTTTTTTTCCCTGTAGACTGATGTTGATGGGGATGGAACCTTGAACTATGGCGAGTTTGTGGCTGTTTCGGTTCACCTTAAGAAAATGGCAAATGATGAACACTTGCATAAAGCTTTTAACTTCTTTGATCAGAACCAGAGTGGTTACATAGAGATTGAGGAACTTCGTGAAGCCTTAAATGATGAACTGGACAATACTAGCAGTGAGGAAGTTATCGCTGCCATCATGCAAGATGTTGATACCGACAAGGTAACCGCAAAAAAAAAGAAAAGATGAGATCTTTTCACTTTTGATTTATCCATTCGATTAATGCGCATATATATATATATATTGGTATATTCTTCTGAATCTGTTTCAAAAGTGTATTTCAGAATTGTATATTCTTGGATTATCCGTTCGTTTTGAGATATTTGTATTCGTGTGATCAGGATGGGCGTATAAGCTATGAAGAGTTTGCTGCGATGATGAAAGCTGGCACAGATTGGAGAAAAGCGTCACGGCAGTATTCCCGGGAAAGATTCAACAGTTTAAGCCTCAAGTTAATGAGAGACGGTTCATTGAAGTTAGCAGGCGAGACCTAAGTTTTGATCTTCTTGCAGAAGAAGAAGCAGAGAAGCATCGGACGAGAAATTGTCAAAAACACAAAAAACTATGTTCCACAAGCATTTAACCACGATAGTGATAGAGAGAGAGTTGATATTGGTTTTCTAGAGTTGCAGGGTTTTCAATTGTTTGAAAGTTTCTTCCTTTTGATAGTGATAGTGATGTGATGTGATGTGATGATGTCAACAAGTTTCTGTCTTTCTGAGTTACTAAAGACGAGTGTTTGTGATTTCTTTATAAGAATATGATCAGTTGGTAAAGCCAGCTGGTGTAAGATGCGTCGTCAATGACACGCGCCCATTGGAATCTATAGTGAGGCCCACCAAAGAAATGAACAAAAACCCTTAAAAACATAAAACTCAAAAAGAATCAAACTTTTCGCTGACTCTCTCCACTGCTCTCAATCGTCCGCCTACCTACACAGAGAGATCTCTGTCTCTTTCTCTCTGGAGCATCAATGGCAATCGCTTCATGTTTTTTCTGTGTTCCAACCCCAAACACATCGTCTATCTCCGAATCCAATCTCACATGGCCTCACTTTGTTTCTTCTCCTAGACTCTCTTCCTCTTCATTTTCCGGTGTTATCTCTGCCAAGTCCATCTCTTTTCACCGCCGTGTCTCTATTTCCCCTGTTTTCTCCGCCTCGATTGAAAACGGCGGTTCTGATAACAACGGAGGAGGTCTTGGTGGTGGCGGTGGTGATGAAGGGAAGAACAATGAGGATAGAGATGGTGGCGATAGGGATAGGAACAGGAATGAGGCGATGCTTTTATTGGCGGAGTCTGGGACTGAATTGGAAAGTCTTCCTAAGGATCTAGCGGCTGCTATTGAGGCGGGTCGGATTCCTGGATCGGTTATCACCAAATTTCTGGAGCTCCAGAGATCAGCTGTGATGCGGTGGTTGATGCAGTTTGCTGGGTTTAGAGAAAGACTATTGGCTGATGATCTCTTCTTGGCCAAACTCGCCATGGAATGTGGTGTTGGTGTCTTCACCAAGGTCTCTGCTTTCTTATTAACAAATTTGACTTGCAAGTTTGGATTTTTTGGTTTCCTTCTTTTGGGTGATTCATTGAGAGAGTGTTTTGATTTTGGTATTAATCGTGAAATGATTGCTAAACGAATCCATTATTCTGTTCTCTCCAAAATGGTGACAGAGCAAATCTGTTGGATCAAAATTGTTGTGTAAGTTAAGCTAATATGAATGGGAATGTGTTGCTTGTTTTGTTGCAGACTGCTGCTGAATATGAAAGGCGTAGAGAAAATTTCTTCAATGAACTCGAAGTTGTATTCGCCGATGTGGTAATGATTCTTGTCTCTCGCTATTCGCTATAATAAATTGTGAAATTGTAAGACGGTAGGGATGGATGAGAAAATTGAGAAGAAGAATCTTTTAGATGACCTATTCGGATATTCGAAAGGTTGGGTTGTTTGTGGTTGTGATGGGCTCTGCTCTGTTATCACATTAGTTTTTGCATGACTATGTGACAGTAGTTGAGATTCCGTTTGTCTCTGAGGCAAGAACCAAAATTTGAACTGTTCAATTCTTTTCAACTTCATATATCTTTGGCTTCTTTTCTATTATTTTTTTTTTTTTAATTTACGATGAAAAGTCAACTATATGCCATGCTTTCTTCATTGTGATCTGATGCTGAATGGTATTGGATTTATATATATATATATATATATATATATATATTTTTTTTTCTTTTGGGTGGTTAAGCTGACTCAGTTTCATTTTGGCTTATTTTCTCTTTGTTAGGTGATGGCTATCATTGCTGATTTCATGTTGGTCTATCTTCCTGCTCCTACGGTTTCTCTTCGACCACCTCTCGCACTTACTGCTGGAGGTATATCCAAGTTTTTCCACAACTGCCCAGATAATGCCTTCCAGGTATCATATATTTTTTTTAAAAAAAATAAATGTTAGGAAAATGCTGGATAAGTTTATGAAAGCTCATTCTCATCCGATTATATAATGTATTTGCTGCAGATGGCTCTCTCTGGAACATCATATACTCTCTTGCAAAGGCTAGGAGCTATAGGGGTGTGTGGCTTTATTAATTACTTCCTATGTGATCTTAATTTTTGTACCACACAATGGTTGGTTTTAAGGGCTGCTAATTTATGTTTTGTTTATGTTATGCAGCGCAATGGGGCTAAGCTGTTTGCCGTTGGCACCACATCATCGCTGGTGAGTCAAAACAGTTTCATTTTCCAGTGTTTCCTTCAATTTTTGTTCTACATTCTTTTGACTTAACGAATCTTTACTATTGGTTAGGTTGGCACTGCGGTTACAAATGCTTTGATAAAAGCACGACGAGCTGTGGACCAGACATCTGAAGGTGAAGTTGAAACTGTTCCAATAGTCTCTACAAGTGTTGCATATGGTGTCTATATGGCAGTTTCTAGCAACCTAAGGTACTGAGTTTCTTTCTACCAAACTTTATTAAAGAAGTTAAAAAGAAAAAGAGCATAGATAAACAAACACAAATAGTACATTTAAGCATTTAGATTGAATGATGGAAAGAGATGTGGTTTGAAATAAACAGGTACCAAGTAGTGGCTGGTGTGGTTGAACAACGTCTCCTGGAGCCAATGCTACACCAACACAAACTTGCACTCAGTGCGTTGTGTTTTGCAGTTAGAACAGGCAACACGTTCTTGGGTTCCTTATTGTAAGTTTGTTCAAAACTCAAACATGATTCTTACTCTCCGTCCTCCACCACGGTTTTAATTCACATGTTCTTTTTGTTGTTGTCTCAGATGGGTGGATTATGCACGCTTCATAGGTATCCAAAAATCTCATTGATGAACAGGCATAAGAAGAACTGGATGTGCCTGATCCCACATGATCTTTCTCTTTCAACTCATGTATACGCAAACTACTTTGTTTTCATTCATCGATTGTTTCTGATTTGGGGGCTGTTTGATTATTTTTCTAGAAAATTAGTCGATAATTCCATGTGAACCAAGGCTATTTTCACAAACCACATAAAGACTATGTATGCATTTGGGGTATAAAACCCCTCTTGATTCCCCTATCTTGGATATTGATGTTCTCAACTGTCTAATGTTGTGGCTGCAATTATAAGTACTACGAAATATCAATCAATGACAGATTCATTTTTATCATACAAAATGATAAATGAATTTTACATCAGTAATAATAATATGGAAACAGGGACATATAGCCTAAGCAAGAATTTCATCTTTATGACAAGCTCTCATCTTCACTTCTAAAACCTTTGTACTGTTAACATTTTGCACGTCGCAACATTCGATTCCTTTACCCTGTTAAAAATGAAGTAGATTTTTAGATCATATAGAAATGAAGTAGGATTTAAGCTTGAAAGATTTATTGAGGATAAAAGTAGTTACCATCTTGTGCATAGTAGCAGCAATGACTCGGACTTGTGAAATATTGATAGGAGAATGGTTGCCATTTGTGAAACAAGGAGGCAAACGTCTTGCCGTTTTCACCGAATACATGGTAGTTACCAAGGTTTGGTTCTGGTCCTCCACAACCGAATCAAAGAAAAACTGACGAGGCATTTCGCACGGATCATTCGTCACCGGTCTTGTGTTAAAATTATACAACGGTATTCTAACGTTTTTCCATGGCCGGAATGTTTCAAGTGGGCGTTTCAGGTAGTTTCTTGGGAAGATTGATTGGTAAATATGGACTGAGTAGCCCCAAGAAACAGAGACTGACCAATTATATCCCCTTTGGTAACATATTGTTTGCTGAAGGACACGTGATTCATCGTTTTCACGGTTTTCATCAGATGGTTCACTGAGTCCTGGCGGTTCATGCGTGGGAATATCGGGTCTATGACATCGAAATGGTGGAGGCTGATAAGTGGAGACTGAGGATGAGCTGATAAGAGACCTGATCTGTCACCGTGCAGATCAATCTGGTTATACACCACAAAGAAGAAACACGAAGTGAGAGTTTGTAAATACATAGTGAGGCACAAGAACCATTATCTTGTTCGTAAACTTAACACCTTACCTGGTGCATGCCTTTCTCCAGTGTAAGATCAATTCCCAAGTCGGACAAGCAACGAAATGAGAGAAGATCGCTATAACCTCCAAGATATCTTCCGATACATTCTTCCATTTTGTTGAGTAATGTTACTACCGTTGGGTAGCTCAATGCGTATCCACCGCCTCCATATCCCATGTTGAAAGCGAAAACCGCATTAGACCAAACGTTTTCCGAGTTAATCCCGATGTAATAGTGCTCCTTGTGGTCATACTGGTCGAGAGCTTCCACTAAATTGTCCAAGAAAAAGAGAGTATCATCATCTGCTATCACAAACCATCTTGTCTCTTTGGAGGCTTTCTTAAAAGACTCATGGAGCGATTGAAAAAGGCGGATCTGAGTCTTGAATTTGTTGTTTGTGGTGAGTGAGTCTTTGTTAACAGAGAAAGGAGGCGATTGGTGAGGCCAAGGCAAGAGACTACGACCAGGTGGTCTTTCTAAGAAGACATGTCCTTTGGTGATGTTTGGTCTCCACCAAGGGTCTATGTAGCCTCTCCTATATCTCCAAGTCTTTGTGCTACCAACAATGACAAACATGAGATGGCTGATATTTGTAGGAAGGTCTCTTGCTCTTTCCGAGGATGATGATGATATTTCTGAAAAGGAGGAAGAGAAAGATGAGGATAAACTTAGATCAAGAGGAGCGAAGAGTTTATGGGTTATCATGTTATGAGGATGGTTAAATGCAAATGTGTGTAACAAGAAAAGTAGTCCACCGGATAGTGCAATGGATTTCCATAAGGTAGATAATGATAAGTTCTGTGAGATATGACTCAATTTGGTTAGTTTGGTGTTGTTGTTGTTCTCAAATGCCATTGAGAGACTCTAAGTTAGACAGAAGGGTCTGATAGAAGATGTGTATGATTCCATATATGTACATGTATAGAAATAGTTGGTTAATAAGTAGAGGGGAATGTTGATCATGAGAGCTATTCACAAATCATGTGATCATTAATCTTAAACTCGTTTTGGGAACAGGGAGAAAACAAACAAAAAGAAAAGCCAAAAAGGAGCGATGAACAATTTTCATGCTGCTTCTATGCATAATTGCATGTAACCACCAAAGAGTTGAAAAGCTTTATACACCAATCTTTAACCATCTCACTCGGATATGAGATAACAGCTTTCTTGTTTCTTTTATTTGAACAAAATTTCGATCACTTCCAAGAAGGAAAAAAACTCAGTATGTTATGATAATTTTATTTAATCTGGAAATTTTGCATAAACCATAGAAATGACTCAAATGAGTAAAGAAGAGCAATGAGTAAATAAGAGCAAGGTAAAAACAATTGATTTTTTTGCTTCATATATATATATATATATGTAAATGTAAAATCTAGTTGAATTTGAAAATAACTACATATGTAATTGAATACAATATCCTTGCTGAGATGATATCAGTGGACATTAATTAATAGATGAGAGACAGCTTAGTTGGTGAAACGTGTACATCAACATGTAACTTAATTAAATAGAAGATTGAAAAATACAACATTAACTAATATTTGTCCTCTCCATTTTTCATTAGGCGATGATTTCGTCTCCATTAATTGAGATTTTAAACCCTGATTCTCTGTTGTTAATATGGGCTGAGCTTAGAATGACCAGAGTTTAAACAAGTTTGCTCCTTTTTTTTTTTTTTTCTTCTCTTTCCTTAATCTTCTTGAGCGAGAAAGATGAGCAACCAATCTGCAGATCCTCTCAAATCATCATTCTATATGCTAACAATCCCAGACGCTTTAATGGAACATTGAAAGTTTGGGTCTTGAGGATGAAGTTTTTGGGAGTTTTGTTCGTGATCGTTGGTTCCATTTCCTTCATTGGATTTGTGTTTGCTGCTATAGTCTCTAAATTGTTTCCACTCTCTGACAATCCCATTATCCAAGCTATCCAGAATGACAGGTACTCTCTTGTGTTTGTTTCTTTGTGTATCGTTCTTGTTATTAGCAATAACCTAGGTTTGAAAAATACTCGGCTTTGGCGGTGATATTAGTTGATAGAGGTTTGTTTCTGCATCATGATGAATGTGTTACATATATGTGATCATGATCTGGGTTTCATATTAAAACATTCTCCAGGTATTACTGCTTCTTGATCCCACTTACTCTACCAGTACTACTGGTTGCTATCTACTTTCATTGGCTTAGCATGAAGCTGTTCAAGCACGCCTGATACAACATCTTACTCCAAGGTTCGATTCTTAGTTCCGATTTTGTTTTTTTTCTTCACATTACTGACTTATGAATCTAAATGTCGTTGTAGACTTGTAGTAAATCAGTAACGGGTAACTAAGTTATTGCTAGTTAAATGTGACTGATTTTTTATGTAGCCTGCAGTAGAGATCAATATCTTTTGTTGATAACATTACAATAGAGACCACATTGTTGATCTTTTTATGATGCATCAGTTCCCAATATCATTAGGATGATGAATTATCAAACGTAGCTTCTAGCTTTACTTGTAGATGTTGCTAACTGCGGGAAACCAATATGGAAATGGTGCGGCCTATGGATCTCTAGTGAAGAGATTTGTGGGTAAGGCTGAAGACTAAGAGATTACATGCTGTGGACCATAGGTGGGAAAGAATATGGATATGATGGAGAATTAAGAAAAGGACATGGAGAGGAGAGGAGGAGATGGTGGAGCCAATGGAGGATGAGAAGAGAGGCAAAAAGAAGACAAGGATGCAGGGGAGGTAGAGGATGAGAAGATGGTAGTGGAATTATGTAGCTCATTCCTTGTAAGCTCTCAAACACCGGATTAGATTGGTTTCTCATATATATTTAAATAAAAATCCCATAGTAAAAATCTCATTGGCTGATTTCAGAAACTAGCCAATAACTGGTGCTTCCAAATAAGAAAACAATGAAAGTGTTTTCTAATGATAATGTAATGGATTAAGAAAAAACCAAAAAATCTTGACTTTGGTAATGATAATGTAATATTGTAATCAATTAATAAGAATAGACTCTAAAGATGATCACCTTAGAAATGAACTATACGTTGCAACTAGATTAAGTAACAACCTAAAGTCTATAAAACAGATGTCCCGTGTCCAACCAAATAATGTACTAAATAATAAGTTGAGATGCATTAAAAAGGGTTCTTCATCTTTTGTTGAATTTAGAACAAGGTTGGTATGGTTTTATCTCCTCGAATTGGTTTAGGTATTGAAAGAACATTTTGGAAGATGAGGACAATAGAACCAGGGGACGGCGACATCAAAGCAATCAATTTTTTAAATATTTCTTCTTCATCTTGTGTTCTGTAACAACCGTAGACGATGGCCCAATTTCCTTCAATCTGCCATTAATTTGAAAATTTCTTTAATTCTTTTGTTCTGCTTCGTCTTCTCTTCTCTCCTGACCGATATTTCTTCAGAAAGATTCAACCTTTTTCATACCCTTGTCTTAGATTCGTCGTATTTCCATTTCCGATTAGACGAGTTTCTCTATATATATATATATATATATCTTTATGTTGCCGACTTGACCTCTCTTCTTCTTCTCTTTCAGATATTCGCTTTCTTAATTTTGATCAAAGAGAATCTACAAACAATGAGCAACTTCGGCGACTTGAATCCTCTCTTCTCTGGTGCGGGTCGGAGCAGCAGCAATAACCCTGACTCGAGTTTCAATTCACGGTCCTCTTCTGGTCTCTCTAAGCCGAGATTCTCTAAGGTAAGAAGGCAAGTAAAGTCTCAGAATTTGAAGCCTTCGGGGACTTCAGATTCCTTACCGGGTCAAGGTTTTAACCCGTTTCACTACCGTGGGTATTTTGCCACGTCTCCTGGTTCCGTTTCCGGTGATCCACTTCCTGGTGAGACTCGACTCAGCCGGACTAGTAATGAGAGTTTTGTATTTGGATCAATTGATGGTAAGAAATTGAGCTCTGATGAAGAAGTTGGGAAAAGAGTTATGGAGGAAATGGGAAAGTTGAACATTGAGGGTGAAGATGATTTTGGTGAGCATTTGGTTTCGAGACTTCCTCAAGATATGCAGAATTTGAATATTAAGGATTCTCAATCCAGCTTTAGTTTTGATGTGAAGAAGGGAAACAATTTAGTTTTTGCAAGTAGTAAAAAGGTGGAAGATGAACTTCCAACTCTGTTAAATAATAAACTGAGATTGGGTGTCAGCAAAGATAGCTTGGATTCTTTGAGGAGTACAGGACATGTGATCCAGGAAAGTATGGGAAAATTGGATATTTCGGAGAGGGTGATTGATCAGAAACGAGACAATAACGTCAAATCCAACGAGTCTCTGGATTATGTTGGGGAGAAGATACTATCTGATGAATTGTGTAGAAAGTTAAACGTTGGAAGTATGGCTACTGATGGGAACCTTCCTGCAGATTCAGTTGAGGGAAGTGTGAATGAGAAGAAAGTTCATGATTTTAACAATGTGTCTCCGATGAACTACAGTTTTGTTGGTTCAGAGCCAAGTGAACATCTAAATCCTAGAAATGTTCATGAAGCAACGACCTCTACAGTAAATACTTCTGAGTTTATTTTTTTGAGTAATCAAGATAGCAGGGGGACCAATTTTATGGAATTAAAGACCCCAAATTCGAAACTAAACCCATTTTCTAGTTTAGACCAGAAATTGGGGTTCAATTCGAAGAAGGATAATGTTGGTGCCACAAGAGCGAGAAAGAAAGGGGGTAAGCAGCCTGTGAAAGTGCAGCTAAATATTGGGCATGAGTTTGCTTTTGCCGAAAGTACTTTTCCAAATGGAAGCAATGAGGCTTCTGAGTCGTATTCACCAATGGATATATCTCCATATGAGCAGGCAGAAGACTATAGAGGCTTTCCTGATGTATCAGATCAGGTTCTAAATCCGGACAAAAGCCATTACTCGGCTGATATACCACCTGCTGTTTTAAATGATATGCTTGATGCAGAGCTTGTTGCCGCAACTGAGCGGATGGATATAAACGAGGGGTATGAAGTCAATAACTATCAAGGTAAGGAATTTAGTATTGGGAAATGTGCTGATCATGAAGACCTTGCTGAAGATTCTATATCTGGAGCTGAAACTGAAAGTTTTAAATCAGCAGCGGAAGAGATGGAAACCAGTAATGAAACTTTTGCTACAGCTTCAGAAAGTGAAGTTACGTCACGCTTTAAGTCTGATAGGCAAGAAAATGACGACCATTCCCTTTCTAATTCAGATGCTGTTAGCTCGAGCTTTACCTTTTCTGCTTCATCTTTTACGGGAGTTCACAGGCAACCATCAACTCCAAAGCGTATCAATAGGAAGAAAAACCCAGTTAAAATTGGGCAGGATCCATATATCTTAATTCCAAATGCTTCTTCATTAAAATCGTCACAAAATTCTCCTTTCTCTGGTGTGCATTCACACTTTTCTTCTAGGAAACCCAGTGAAAAGGATCTGCTTAATAGTTTGCATAATCCTATTAGTAAATCGGTGATGGGTAAAGCACGAGATGAAAAAGATGTCTCTAATGTAGCGCAAGAAGCATGTGAAAAGTGGCGATTAAGGTTGTTCACAAGTTAGCTATTTACATGCCTCTTTCTATTCTTCTACTCATTGTTCCTAAAATGTTCTTGGTGGTCTACGTGTTATTGTTGCTTGCGTGAGTTCTGTCTTTATATTTGATTTACCCTTTTTGAATTCCTATTCTCCAGAGGAAACAATGCATATAAAAATGGAGATCTTTCCAGAGCTGACGAATCTTACACTCAAGGGATTGATTCTGTGCCTAAAAACGAGACTTCAAGGAACTGTCTCAGGGCACTGATGCTTTGCTACAGCAACCGTGCTGCCACACGCATGGCCCTTGGAAGAATGAGAGAAGCAATAGCAGATTGTAAGATGGCTTCTTCAATAGACTCCAACTTCCTTAAAGTTCAAGTCAGAGCTGGAAAGTAATAATCAACCTTCTTTAAACTTCTTATAATTTCTAATGAGCCGAGATAAAACTTCTTATATTTTCTTAAAACTTCTTATATTTGATCCAAGAGCTTGAACCGGGTAATGAATGTATGTGATATTTTCTCATTTATGCTTCAAGCTGGAGCTGTCCTGGTTTAGCTATCTAGCTCATGCTCTTCCTCAGCTAGGAATAAGTAATAGTATCTTACCATTTCATGATTTCTTATTGGCTGATTTAGGCCTTTTGTCTTGGTAGTTGTTATCTTTCACTTGGGGAGATTGAAGATGCATCCACTTGTTTCAAAAATTGCTTACAATCTGGAAGTGACATCTGTGTGGACCGTAAACTTATTGTAGAGGCTTCTGAAGGTCTACAGAAGGCACAGGTAAAGTTCACTTTTCATTTAAAGGGACACTGTTCTTTGTTTAATTATGGATTAGCACATGATAACAGAACACATCTTGTACAGTTATTTTTCACAAGGCCTTTCCCTTGAATTGGATCTTGTAATTTTCATTAGTTGATTTAGGATCTGGACTGAACCATACTAATTGTATGGCTAATGTTTTTTTTTGTTCGTATGTGTGGTGATAAGATTACTTAATGCAATGCTGTTTACTTGTTGCTATATGATGCAGATTGATCAGTCGCTATGTGCAGAATTTGATATATTCAGATTATTTAATATTATCTACATATTTCTATATTGAAGATTGACAAATACAAATTCATCGTTTTACCTATAAGTATTGTTTTTGTCTTGCAGAGAGTTTCTGAATGCATGCATGAAGCTGGCCGCCATTTGCAACTCAGAACATCAACTGATATTGAGAAAGCTTTGGAAATAGTGGAAGAATCTCTATTGATAAGTTCATACTCTGAAAAGTTTCTCACCATGAAGGGAGAGGCGCTTTTGATGGTATGCATGGTTCACTCATCTTTAATCATCTGAAAGTGTGCATTTTAAACCTTTTGATAACTGTGAATACGAAAGCAAAACTTCTTATCGGAACAGATTATGAAATTTGCTATGGTTTTATTTGATGACAGCTTGAGAAGTATGAAGAAGCAATAAAGCTTTGCGTGCAGACGATTGATTTGGCTGAAAAGAACTCTCTTTCCATAGACACAGATTCTCGTGACACTCCCAAGGACATAAACTTTAGAATTTGGCGGTGTCATCTCATGCTTAAATCATATTTCCATTTGGGAAAGCTTGAGGAGGCAATTGCGTCTCTAGAGAAGCAAGAACAATTACTATCTGCCACAAAAAGGTGATTTAGAAATACAACTACTGTGTTTATTTTTTTCAGATGAGGTGAAATCTGATGGGTCTCTTTTGACTGTGTCACTTGGATACAGAGACGGAAACAAAACTCTTGAATCTTTCATTCCATTGGCTGCTACTATACAAGAGCTGTTGCGCTTTAAGGTATTGCCTTTTACCTGCATTTCCTTTTCTATTAACTCGTTTTTCATGCCGTTTTGATATTCCTACCAAATCACAGTCGGCAGGGAATGAAGCCTTTCAGTCTGGACGACACACTGAAGCAGTTGAACATTACACAGCAGCTTTGTCTTGCAATGTGGAATCACGTCCTTTTACAGCTGTGTGTTTCTGTAATCGTGCTGCAGCGTACAAGGCTCTTGGTCAATTTTCTGATGCTATTGCAGACTGCAGCCTTGCTATTGCCCTTGACAAAAAATATTCAAAGGTTGCTTCCCTAACAATTATCATTATTTGGTTTTGTTTTGTTTCTGCTTTCCACGGCATGTAGTTGGAAGGTTTTGACGTTTTGGTCGAACACTGGATATGAATGTTGGATAATAACTTCTTGTAGAAGTAAAATAGTTTTAGTTCAGGTGTATATCAGTGTTTCTGTTTACGTTTCAAATGCATAAGCTATAATATTTTGCCTCTGCTCCTATGTGTGTATGGTTTTATGCTTACAGTAAGATTTTGCAGTTATGCTCTTATGAATCAATGCTACTTTTCTGTCTGATTGGCTGAAAAAGTACTCCATGTGTCACTTAATTGTTATCTTTTTCTTTATTGTCAGGCTATATCCAGAAGGTCCACATTGTTTGAGGTGATTAGGGATTATGGACAGGCAGCCAGTGATATGGATAGATATGTTAATATTCTAACCAAGCATATGGAAGATAAGACTTCTGGAATTCAGGACAGATACACTAGTTTGGCCAATGACATAAGACAAGCTCGTATACGACTTTCGGAACTGGAAGAAAAATCAAGGAAAGAAACTTCTTTGGATATGTACCTCGTCTTGTAAGTACACTATCATAAAACTTTTTTTCATTTTTCCCTAACCAGCATGCCAAATTCTCTTTTTCAAAGCTTGCTAACTAGAATGGACTTGCATTTTCGCAGGGGTGTAGTACCGTCATGCTCCGCTTCAGATATCAGAAAGGCTTATAGAAAGGCTGCCCTCAAATATCATCCAGACAAGGTATTTTCATATGCTGAAACTGTCAGTTTTGCATGCTTGTGGATACAATTAAACCGATTTGATGCGGAAAGCAAAGAGCTGCAGATGGTATTATTTAGTCCATAAAATTAATTTTATCTTGTTTTCACTATTTGAAGGCTGGTCAGTCTTTGACAAGAAACGAGACTAAAGATGAGAGGCTGTGGAAAGAGATTGGAGATGAAGTGCGCAGCGATACCGATAAATTATTTAAAATGATTGGGGAAGCATATGCTGTACTTTCAGACCCTGCAAAGGTAAAATATCCGTACCTATCCCATCATCAGCTCTGTCTTTGTTTTCTCTTCAGATTGAAAAAGATGGTATTAATTTCTTATCGAAGATTTATGCATCCATAGAGTTTCTTTTATTATACGTAGTTTTATGTTGGTGGTGCTTTTGCAGCGTTCTCAGTATGATCTTGAAGAAGAGATGCATAATGCACAGAAGAGACGTGATGGAAGCAGCACATCTGGAGCAGACACAGATGTGAATTATCCTTTCAATAGCAGTAGAAGAAATTGGAGAGATGTATGGGGTTCATCACGTAAGGACCCATCAGCTCCTAGGTGGTTTGAAGCAAACCGATCAAAGAAATACCCGTTGTAATCTAAGCATATGGAAGATATCTCTTACCAAATTCCTCAGCAGCAAAAACTTGAGTTGAGTCCTCCTGCAAATACTCAGCCCCTGCAAGGCGCGGATAGTATTATCATATGGTCAGAGTAATGGAAAATACACATCAAACAATAAACATGAAAGACTTTGAGATGCAAGTGATGGAGAAAATGGAGAATTCTCTTATTTGCTGCATACTCGTTTTGTTGGTGAGGTAGGGACTTCTCCATGTGAAGAAACATTGTACAGGTCACATGGAACGTAAAAATAGTGGTTGAAGCAGACGTACACAACATTTTTTGGGGGTGTTTATTTTCTGTGGTGTTCAAGGTCATCAAGACAGACAATATGTGCTCCCTTTTGATTATAGATTCTCTCAATTCATTGATTACTGCTAAAAGTCATGCATTCATGAAAATTATATGAATTTCAGTTTTTAAATGACTTAAAATTTGATCCATCTACAAGCTTTTGGATTTAGGCAACCAACCGGATTACCAGTTGGATTGTTTATCTACCAATTTGAGTGGTTGGGTCAATCTGGTTTTTAAATTTTAAAGCATTCTCTTCTATTATTTTATGTATATATGCATGTAAATACGAAAATATCTTAAATGTCAAAAACATTTTAGGTATTTGGTAAAGTAAACGAGGCTTTTGATTAATGGGTGAAGCCTCGAGCCCAATAGGCCCATCATGCCATGACCTAGTAATTTTTCCTGTCACTGGGTTTCACCAAACTCTCCAAAAACCTCTATCCCTCTCCGACGATGACTACCGGTGACCAGAGCAAGAAGAGAAAGCAGCGTTATCTCCCTCAAAATGTAATCTTCACTTTACACGCTTATCTATGAATCTGCAACTAACTTCCATTGTGCTAATTTCTTGTTGTGCAGAGACCAGCTAAGAAGAAAGGGGCTTACCCTTTGAAACCAGGAGTTCAAGGTTTTTTCATCTCTTGTGATGGCGGACGTGAACACCAAGCTTCTCAGGAAGCTCTCAGCGTCATTGATTCCGTAAAGTTTCTCTTTTTAAATTGATTTCAACTCCTGACCTGCCTAGTTGCTCATACACTGCTTAAAATTTCATTGTTCCTTTGATTTCTGTTTCTAGTAATATTTCGTTCTCTGTTATTTTCTTTGGTTTGTATTCATTAGAAATACTAAAAAAATTTGTCTATAGTGAAAATCTAAACAAAGTGGTTGTGTGATCTGATTTCTCGACCTCTCTATGCTCAATGTCAATGTTAAATTTAATCTTTGGAATATTTCTTAAATGTAAATCTCGTCATTTTACCAGTTTTTCGAGGAGCTAATGCATGGGACCAACTCGAAAGTAAAATCTGGTTTGTTTGCTAAACCAATAAACAAAAAAGTTACATTTTCGTATAGCGAGGATGAGGAGGAAGATGAGAGCAATAATGGTGAGGAAGAGGAAAAAAAAGAAGATGGGGATAAGACGGAAGTGAGTGAAGGCCGTGATAATCAAGTGGATGAGAAAGAAGTAGCAAGCAAAGGGGCAGGTGAAGTCATGCAGTTGGCAGAGACTGAGACTGAAAAGGACAAAGAAGATGAAGAGAAACAGAAGAACGGTGTCGATGAACCTCCAAAAAAGAAGATATGTACGGAAGAAGTAATTCCATCAGCAAAAGTAAACGAAAATGCGGAGAAGGCTATTGATAGGTTGATTGAAGCTGAACTAAAAGAACTCGGAGACAAGAGTAAGGTAAGCTAAGCTATTATCTATGATTAAATGAGAAGAGCTCTCATAACAGATTTCTTTAGTATATGTTTTTACCTCTTTGTGGATCATAAGAGTCTTATTATCCATTTTGCTTTACATTTTTTTTTTTGACAGAGACGGTTTATGAAGTTAGATCCGGGTTGCAACGGTCTGGTCTTCATCCAAATGAAAAGGAGAGATGGTGACCCAAGTCCCAAAGATATTGCACAGCATGCAATGACTTCTGCTGCTGCAACAAAAAAGCACATGTCAAGGTTTGATCTTACTAAGCAAACCTCTATCATACCGAGAATTCTAAACCTATATTATGTCTTTATGCTAATATTTCTTCTTTCGCTTAGGTTCATCCTAAGACTTGTACCAATTGAAGTATCGTGTTACCCTTCAGAGGAAGAAATTTCAAGAGCCATCAAGCCTCTTGTAGAACAGTACTTTCCCATTGAGACCGATAACCCCCGAAAAGTAATAACACTGTTAAGATCAATTTGCTTATCCCTTCCTAGATTCCAAAATGTTTACCACTCTTTTACCATTCTTGCAGTTTGCTGTGTTGTATGGAGCGCGGGCAAACACGGGCCTTGATAGGATGAAAATAATAAACGCGGTTGCAAAATCTATTCCTACCCCTCACAAAGTTGATCTGAGCAATCCGGAGATGTCAATTGTGGTGGAAATTGTTAAGGTAAACAAGGATAATTATTGACGTGCAAGTTTTTGCATTAACAGATTGTTTGGTTATAAACTCAAACGGGTTTTGTGTTGCAATTTTCAGACAGTGTGCTTAATTGGGGTGGTAGAAAAGTACAAGGAGCTAGCAAAGTACAACCTCAGGCAGCTTACGTCTTCCAACTGACACAAGCTCCTCTTCTTCTATTCTTGACTATGTTATGTTTCTAAAGACAAGATGTTTTGTGTTTACTGGTTAGTGTTATAGAGTATCTTGCTTAACTTGATTAAAATGGCTGAAGTTGCTCAATAATGTTTTGAAGTTTGGTTTGATTTGATTTTGTTGGATGATGCCTCAATCAAACAAATTACAGGTTCAAGTAAATGGGTTATGATTTGGTTGCCTAATTTACACCACCATCTCCCCTTTCGAACTACCAATAGAATTTCCAGGTTTTCTTGAATGTTTTAATGAAAATCTAGTTGCTGAATTATCACAAACACAATACCAAAACAAAAGAGAAAATTTGGTCAATAGGGTAAATATTATAGCTTGACCACTGGATCCACCATTTGTACAAAAATGAGAGCAGAAGATTGCCTTTGATGGAAGAGAAAGGAGTCCGAAATTACTATTTGAAATCTAACAGTAACAGTAATATTAAATCAAAATTGAAAAGCTAAACCAATGGATTTTGATAGAAAATGGACTAAACATATTCTTTACATACCTTCATTAGTTTACCGACTCCCTCCAAATTGAAAAGCAATATCAAATCATTTTTTAAAATCAACTGATTTTTAAACCCCTTTTTTCTTTACTCTAACTCTCTAAGTCTAAGTCAACCACCTCACTTTAGTACCTACTCATTCTATTTAGCGTCCCAAGAAGCAAAACTACCAAACTGTTTCCTCTGTTTCTGCTTCTCTTTGATTCTCTACTCATAATGTAAAGGCACCTCGAAATTTACACCTTGCCCTCTTTTACTCTTCCAACTTGATCCACACAACCTAAGATTATTAAACATCACCATTTAACAAATTCACAGCTTAGGATGCAGGAGGGGATGTAGTAGATCTCATATGAGGACAGATGGGAGGAGTCTGTCTGCGACAGAGATGGCAACGGAATCCAATCACCATATTTGAATTCTTCTCGTTAAGCCCACATGCATCTCCGTGGTACCATTCTACAAACAATACAAAAACAAACGAAAGCTGAGCAACAAAAAAGAACCCAACTCTTGGAAATGTGAACCAAAAGAATATCAGAAAATGGATTACCTCCACAGATTTCGCAAGCAATAAAAGTTGATCCAGATTCAGATTCAATCAAGCCGCATAAATGACACTTAAGTTGATCATGATCAGAATCAGACTTTTCCAAGGGAACATAATACCTATCGCTCCGGAACTTATTGATCCGTTCATCACCAGCCTTTCTGGATAACAGGAGGCCATTCAACCAATAGCTAAAGCACCTTTCTGTTCTCTCCTTTCTAAGGGAGATCTCTTTTTTTATTTTCTTAGGCCTGCCTCTGCCTCGTTTGGTTTCCAGTTTCCGTTTCTTACTATCTTCGGGAACTTTACTTTCCTGCAGCCGAGTAATATGCTTTGACCGCCTGCCTGAACGTCGCAGCGGTTTGCTTGCAACAACCTTTTTATGATTCTTTAACCTTGTGGAAATTCTCTCTGCCATTGCGGTTTTAGTCTTTGTTAGCCGAGCTGATTTTCGAGCAGGTATTGTGACCTTTTTATGCTTTTGTGTCTGAAATCCAATTTTTTTACGGAAACTCCCTGGGGGCCGCCCTCTTTTTCGTACGGTCGGTTGTGCTTTTGCTAACATTTCACTTCTGCACTGAAGACAGATGTACATGCCTTCCTTCTCAGCCTTCCTGATATGTTTTTTGTGAAATAATCCTGTTGTTTATCATATAGGTCAAATCAATAACCTATGGGTAATTATTATCTATGAAAGATAGTGAGAGTAATTACTCATAGGTCCCCACCTATAGGTTTTGGGGAGTTTGGTTAGTTTAAGTATGGGCTACGTTCTTATCGGATAGCCAACACAAGTATAGGTTTTGCGAAAAAAAATCTTTTAACAAAAATAATAAGAAAAGACACTCACTTTTGCAGATGTGGCAGCTCGCAGCTTCACTGTCATTAAAGAAAAACAGACACCATAAAAAAACAGTTAAGATCATTACTCAACAAACAAAAAGAAAACGAAAAAATATTTTATGTTAGTCGAATGACATGCTATTAGATTCTAAGCTGAGAGCCCAACTGACGATCCGTTTTTAAGGTTACTCAAGATAGGATTGCCATTCTGATCAAGAAAAGGATTTTTGAAAGAAAAAAGGGTTGTAAAAAGTACATACCTCAAAGGCACATCTTTCTTACATTGCTCACACAAAGAGGATTCAGATCGTTCTGCCCTTTCGAATAGGTATGAGAATCCTTTTCCCTCTGAGGATCTTTTCCGTACTTTGCCTATCAAAGAGTGTCTGGAAGAGCCTCCTGGCTTACTAGTTTTACGTACAGCTTTTTTCTCTTCAAATCCTTTCAGAAGATGTAAAGGCACGTATGATTCATTCAGCCAGAACTTTTTTCTTCCACTCGAGGATTCTTCAACCATGCAACCATTCTTCATCACAACATCTGGAATATTTCTCCTCTTACCAAAGTCGAGGAGATATTTCACAGTCTCTTCCTCTGTGCACTTCCTACGGACTATAGCTTTTTTGAATAGCCTGGCAGATTTTTTTGATTCTTTGTCCAATGCAGGAAGAAGATGACTGTTTTCAATATCATCCCAATTTATGTAAGAATGGAGTGTCCTCACCTGTAATCACGAAATTGTTAAAATCGTCCAGGGCTGAAAAGCACCCCACAAGTAGACACAATGGCAGGAGACAGTGGTAAAAGACAAATATTCAGTGTACAGAAACTGCAAATGTAACTAACAAACCCATGTAACAGTACACAATATGGACGAAAAAAATCAAAACATTAAAGTATCTTCTACCATCTACATTCATGAGTAGGCCAAATATAAACAGAAATTCATGTCAAGACACGTATTACCCATATACCCTAGAAGAAAACTTCAACATTGACATTTCTCATTCATACCAGACCAGACAATATACATTCAGTTGACCAAGTCTATTACCTGCAAACCGAGTTGCTCTGCAGTCGTAGATGACTCAACAGCTGCTTCCCAGGCAACACGTCGGCTTCTCCTGGCGGACTCTGAATTCTCAGGATACAATATTCCTGGAATATTCATACTTCCACCTGCATAGTGTAGAAGGTATGAAGAGTGGAACAACAAAATGGAAGTGAAACGAACAAAAGAATTGTTAAAGATGGTACAAGAACAAAAGTGAAATCAACAACAAAAGAGAGAAAGTAAACCTTGTCTAGCAGCCTTCGAGATCAAAGATCTAGGTAAAACCTTCCAATTGAATAGCCGCCGTGAAATTCGGCCACCTCTCCACCAACACATGGTCAATCCACCATTTTTCTTTGCAGTAGGGTTAACCCCAAACTCCAACAATGTCCCTCTTCTTTTAACAATAGCAGTCTTTGACCATGATCGTGTTGAAGCAATGAGAATATGTATAGCTGAGCCCATTACTACGGCAGCATCAACATGGTTCAGCCACTCAAGTGAAAGTACACGCTGGTGCAAATTTGTCTCTAACTGTACAAAAGTAATTAACAAAATCTTTCATCAGGAATGAAAATTGCTGCACCACAAGAATAGTCATTAATACAGTATACAAAAATCAAGTGCTCAAGAGATCATACTTAAAAGACTTTTGAAGATAGCTAAGTCTTAAGCCAAAGGATAAGTAGGAAAACAGTAAACATTCAACATTCCTGACCACACTAAAAACTGATTAATGCAATGTTTTCAAGTAGGAAGAAAAATAACCAAATCTTAAGTTCTACACAGAAAAGGATCACAAGAAGAAACTTGAATATGACAGCTTCCACATGGGCAAGTTAATGTGGTGGTTCAGAGATTTGAGCTTTGCCAATACAATGATTCAACTCAGAAACAATCCCATATCACCATTTGCCATTGAAAACTGAATGTTAAAGGAAGAAGACACACGTGAAAACTTACTTCAACCAATAAATATTTCAAGCTGGAGATATTTGATGCTTTCACAATGTGTTCACGCCAAATCCTGGAATGATGTGGATTTAACCATGGACCAACCAAAAGTCCTTGCAATCGACTTTCCATGGATAGTATCTGGCATATGATGGCCGAAGGATGACTTTTATTCTCAATGGATCGATGGTTAGCAACTTCACTTTCCGAAAGACCACGTAAACCCCCGAGGCTCATGTTAAGCAAACAATTTGTCTCACTCCCGGTATCCTCAGAAGAACTTTTGCAAGAATGACACCATCCACATTTTTCTTTCCATGCATCTAGGTAGAGGCTTTGGATGTTTCGCCATTGGAATTTGGTGGTTTTCATCAATATAGTCTTCACCTGGGTAGAAGCTATTTCTTCATCAGATCTCATATCATTGATACGGATTGGTGACTTCCGTACCATCTCTTCATAAATTTCTGTAGTCATCTGCGCAAGGATGTAATGATTTCTGTAGTCTGTTTCATTCTGCACATTCTGTTTAATACCTTTCCTTGTTATTCTAGCCAAATTATGGGAAGACGAATGGATATTCATATTTGGCTCCTTCGTGATATTCAAAATGCTTGATAATGTTGGCTCATGAAGACTCTGAACATCCGAACCATTTTGTACAGTTTCAGCAGATCCTTCAGAGCTCATATTAAGGATATCTAGTCCAGTAGCTGAATCTGATATCTTCCGACGAGTCCTATGACCATGATTATGGGAATATCCATTTCTGGATGTTTCCTTTTTAAAACCAGATGTTGACTGTTTTGCTAAAGCTGGTAGAGGAGCCTTAAACTCATCAATAGAAGGAATCATTCCTTTGGCTGACTTTTCCAAGCATACAGACATTTGGGAATTCACACTGCTGATTTTCCTTATCGGCCCAATAGGGAGATCCCAGTTTTTTTCAATCGCATTTATTACACCATTGTAGAAACTACCGCATGACTTTAGCCGCTCCAGCACAAGGCTCACATCATTCACATGGTAGTAGTTCAATGAGCCCGTGCCATCTGTCTCTATCCTGTAAATTCATAGTGGACACATCAGCCAACCTATGAGATGTATAACAATTCCTACAGTCTACATATGAAAGAAGTCCCTAGTAGTAATTGATACGAAACATTCCACATCTGCATATATTGAGGGATACTAAGGGTTAAAATTTGCATCTAAATATCGAGCAAAAAGGCTATTCACAGGTCCAAACATGTAATCCAATTTATTGGAAAATCGCCGAGAAGGACACATAATTCTCCAGTTTTTCATGTTATATGCACATTTTAGTTTTTCCTGCATATTTTACTTAATCATTCGGCAAGCTAAAACTGGGGTAACCTAAAAACTTTACCTCCATGAGATATAACCAACATGCGTCTACAGTGCTCAACAGACATCATCACAAAAATTGTACCAGTGAGGAGAGAAAAAAAAAACTCAATATTGATAAAATATATGTTTATTTACTATGTAAAAAAAAATAATTTAGAGGTGAATCCATATATCGATTCCATTGAGATAATAAATTAGCCCTTCTGAGACAAAATGGACAAAACAAAGAAACTTACACCAATAAGTAGCCACAACTGCTGTAGTATTTCCGGCCATGCGGATCAATCTCTATAAATTCTGCTCCTCGAATTTGCTTTTCAGGCTTCAATCCTGGTACACGCCGATCAAAGGCACATTCAGGGCAGTACCAGTCACCCTCAGGCAAAAGGTGACTGGCAAGACCGACACACTTAGAATGATAGGCAGCCGGACAACCATCACAGCACAGTAAGCTCCCATCCATTTTACAAAAATAGCAATCATCACTGTTCCGGTCAAATGAGGTATCAATGACCTCATCGTTTATAGATAAATCATCTGCCAGCTCTATCATATTTCTCTTTCTGCGTCGCATTTGTGTGTTCATCTTCTTATCGTGTTCCATTTCAAACTCAGCTGCAAAAGATCTCTTATCAAGCTCTGACCTCACAACTTCAGCATCTGTCATATCATCGCACAATCGACTAAGTATCTCAATTTTCAGATTCATGGGTTGTCTGAAATATTCATTTCTGAAAAAGTTCAAACGAGTAAGATCCAATCTAGGATTGTCTTTAGACCCAGAAAATAATAGATATTCAACCACAAAAAGGGGATAAGTAACTACATCCAGAGCATCCCAATCAAGACTCCTGCATTCAACACATCACCAGCAAAGCATGAGAACCAAAACAGGAGAAGCTCTCTATTGATAAAACAGCAGTAAAACTAAAGTACTCGAGAAAGAAAATAAAAAAGTATACCTCAGGCAAGCAGAGGCAGATAGGTCACCTTCAGCAGCGAGTTGTTTCAAATGTTTTCTTAATATTTGTAAGACAGCAACATGGATGGTATCAAATAATAGACTAGGAGACATGCATCTCAATGCTTCCACAAAATCCTTCAATTCAAAGGGACTCAAAAAAAGCAAAGTACTGAATGACCTCAGACAAGAGTAAGCAGTAAAGACATCGAGTATGGGAAGACCGTCTAAATTCAATATATGTGAGGATGGAGGCAATTGTGGCTTTGGCAGTAGCAAAGAAATATTGTCAGCTTTTCCATCAGCGATCCATGTTTTCTCCTCTGTCAAACTACTAACTGAAGGAGAAGGGGATACTTCATCAGCAAAGCAAGCTGTCTGAGTGCTACTGACTGGAGATCGACCAAACCTTCTACGAGCGCTTCTTCTCAGCCGGGGTTCACTCATGAATTTTGGATTGTCCAAACCTTTTCTTTTCTTCCTACTACCACTAGTATATTCATCCGAATTTCCCTTACTAGAGAGAGACTCATCAACAGTCTTAGCATCATTCTCAGGCAGATCATGATCCTTGTCAACCCCATTAGAAATAGGAGTATTGAGATCTTGCAATGAAACCATTTTCTGCTTCTGTATCTCCTCCAGAAGCTGAGAGCTTGATACTTGAGCAACATGAACTTCTTTATACTCTCCAGGCTCAAGATTTTCCTGGATACCATTCTCGTCCTGCATGTTAATGTCCTGAGCTATGTCACTTTCATTCGTCTGATCGTCATCCTTACTATTCTCCAAGTTAACCTCCAAATTCAAATCAAATCCTGACTCCCTCTTCCGCGCACTCAAATCACAGTCACGAGCATTGTCCAAATCACAGCTGGCATCCATGTTCAGATCAATGTACCCTCTCCTCTTCTGACTAGAATTTTCCTCATAATCGATATTAACATTAATTAAACTTAAACCCTCATTCGAACTCCAATCCAACCCTGAAGTCAGATCAAATCCAGAGTTCGAATCCGGCACCATCCTATTCAAATCAGTTATCCTACTTAGGGTTTCCACAGGACCACAATTCAAATCAACATTCCCTCTCAAATTCAAACCAAAGGAATCACTAACTCCCGAATCCTCCACAACTCCATCATTTAAATCGACATTTGTCAACACATTTACCTCATTGAAGCCAGAGCTCTCCTCTCGCTTGATCTGGTTAATCCTATCGATCCGAGTCCGCTTCCTTGACCTCCTACCAGCTCGCGGCTTCACTTGAAGAGATGTCTCTTGAGATTTCCCTTCTCCCATCACGAGAGAAACAACCTCCGAAAAATCCGAAATCTCTGTAACGCCGTTCTCATAAACGATCTCGAAAAATCCAGTCGAATCGCTAGATCGAACCGTTCCAGAACAAAAACCAATCCCATCGATCTCCTTCCTAACGATTTTTCCCACCAACTCCATTGTAGCAAAAGCTTGCTCTCGCTTCACGAAACAACCGAATCAAAGAAAACCCATAGCCCACTCTCGATTGCAAAAAAAAGGGGATTTTAATATTTATTTATAATAAAAAAAAGCGCTGAGATTTCTCTTTATTCTAGAAACGCTTACAACGTGCAAGAGAGAGAGTAGAAGAAGGAGCAGAGAGATTCTCTCTCTTTCTTTCTGAGAGAAGTAAAGTAGAAAGAGAATTCTCTACAGAGAAACGAAACGCCTTAACGAATTCTCACTGCGATGACAAAAAACAAAACAAAGACGGGTTGGTCAATGTTAGGAAGAGATGCACATCTCTCCCCGTTTTTTTTAATGGTCAAAAGGATTTGTGATTATATGTTTACTTCTTCTTTTTTAACCCTTTTATAAATGATGATAAATACAGGTTGCAATGCTCTAACTAACCACTATGTCAATACATGTGTCATATGGTCTACAGGTAACTATTTTAAAATATGTAAAATAAATTCAAAAGATTCAACATTTGTAACAGTCGATTATTTTATATAAATCAAAATAATTACCTCTAGCTAGAAGAACACATCAAAATGACATAGTGGGTAGTTAGAACATTGCTACCTATTAATCATCATTGCTACACTTAACATTAGATTTTTAAGGAAAAAGATTTCAAGGATTTAGTAACATTATATTATTTTATATATTTCAAAATAACTACCTCTAGAACACATCACACACCTTTGATCTTACTATGTGAAATTTTAATCCTATCATCACGTGTCAAATCTATATCTTATAAAAAAAAATTAAAAATACTAATAGCATAATCTCATTCTATTCAAATTTGAACAAATTGTAAATGTATTCACAAAACTAATTCTTTATTATGTCAAAAATCACATAGTTTTATTTATGTATTCAATTTTAAAAGTAGATTTGATTAATTTTTCGTAGCAAAACATAATCTCATAAACAAAATAATGCAACATATAAACCTAAATGAAAAATTTAAAAGAAGCTAAAATATATAGATACTAAAACGTAAATACTAACCCGTAAAACAAAATAGCTCTATCACAATATGTAAAGAAGACATTTTAACCCGAGACAAAACATAAACAAAGATAGAAGTTGACGTCAACCAAGATTATATATAGTCATCTCTGATAAGTTATAGCGACAACGGCAAACATCAAGCAACGAAACAGAGACATGAACAACGAGCGGTGAGGAGTTTGCGTTATCTTTAAAAATGAAACACACCATTATTTTTTTTATTTTCTGACCAAAACGAAAAAATGCAACCACAAATCTTATATTTCACGCAGCTAAAGTTGTGATAAGATCTATAGACAGCAAACAACTTAAGGAAAAAAGAAGAGAAAAAAGGAACCGATCGTTACCGACGCTAAGAAAGTCTTCGAGCGCCGATCTCCTATCTCAAAAATTTAAATATGAGACTGATATCGTAAGCAGCTAGGGGCTTGGATAGAGAGAGAGAGAGAGAGTTGGTTTTGACAATTTATATTATTAAATTTTAATATTTAAATATATTATATGATATTACAGTATTGAAATATAAATTAATTTATTCATGTAAACAAACAAAAAGCTTCGTAAATTACTGATTAAAACTTTTTAACCTTTTCGAGAAAAAGTTAACTGCAATAATTTATTTATTTTTACTTAAATTTATCTTAATTTTTTTAAAAAAGTATCCGTTCATTTGATAGTTTTTAATTCGTAAATTTGTTTTTAGTGAATTTGGGCTGTATAATTTCGATATTGTGCGATTATACCTCTTAGTTTAGTAAACTATGCCATTGCCTTGATTTGAAAAATTAAGGAAAGAAAATGTATGAAATTAACAAAAACAAAAAGAAAATGTATGACTGTATGAGTTGAACGTATAGTTAAGAGAAAAAATATATAAAAACCGCAAGTATAAAATGACACCAACTCTCTCTTCATCAAACATGCAAATCTTTCCAAGAACGAAGAAATAGAAACAATCTCGTGGAGAAGTCTGTCTTTTTGATTTTTCTTCATCCGCTAGGTTTTGGATCTTCTTCTCTTCTCATCTCTCTTCATAGGGTTTTGTTTATTTCCGAAGAAATTCCATAGAAAGGTATATAGAAAGTTGTTCACTTTTAATCGTTCTGGTGTTCTTGTTGCTCTTCTGAGAGTGTAATCTTCGATTGAATCTGAAAGGTCTTGGAGTTGAAAAGGGTTTTAATTAGGGTTTCCAAATGGACAATATTAGTAATCTGCCCGATGATTTGCTCTTGAAGATTTTGTTATTACTTCCTATCAAAGATGTGCTTGCAACGATGCTTTTGTCGAAACGTTGGAAGTTTCTTTGGACGATGATTCCAAAACTTGATTTTGATGCTAACATGCATGAATGTTTCGGCGAAGATGGTGTTGACTACAGTGTATTTCGAGAATATGTTGACAGCTTATTGGGTTCGAATAACGCTCCGGTTCTTGAAACTCTGAAATTTAAACTTGACTGTCGCCGTTCCAGCACCAGTGATATAACAACATGGATGAGAATGGTTGGTATCCGTGTCCGTGTCCGTGAGCTTGTAATTTAACCGTTCTTTAAAGGGTGATGCTTACTCATTCATACTCCCACGGCGTCTGTATGCATTTATAAGCTCGTGGTCTTGAAACTTTATAAACCGATTACTTTACATGTTCCTGAGAAGGTTTGTCTTTCGTCTCTGAAATCATTATTCCTTGTGAGCGTGTGTACAGAGATGAAGGATCTCATTGCAGGCTTTTATCGGGATGTCCTGTTCTCGAGGAGTTGGTTATGGACAAAACTGAAAACGACCCTGTGCCATCTTTATATGTCATAATCCCTTCCTTACAGAGATTATCTATAGTTGATGCGTTTCATGAGCAAAGCTCTTATAAGATCGAGAGCATTTTTAACCACAAAGTTATGATAAATGTTCCGTCTTTGAAGTTCTTGAACTATGTAGATATATACGACTATGGTCATTTGTGTTCGAGTGAGAATATGCCTGAGTTGGTTGAGGCAAAAGTGAAGCTTGTTTGCAAAAAACCTGAGAAGCTAATGAGATTGATTACGTCAGTTAATCGCCTCTCTTTGTGTTTATATGGTTCAATGCTGGAGCATCGTATTGAATTCTATCAGCTTGTTCACCTGGAGCTATGTGGGTGTAGCCCAAAGTGGTGGTTTCTACTTACCTGGATGCTTGAAAGTTCTCCTAAACTGCAAGTCCTCAAGCTCAATAATTGTCTGGAGCGCTATTACTGTTTCGTAAAATCTATTAACGATTATTGGGGACAACCGGTACCGAGTTCTGTTCCTGAATGTTTGATGTGCCATCTTAATACTTTCGAGTGGAAGTATTACACTGGACGACCGGAAGAGAAGAAACTGGTGGCATACATCCTCAGGAACGCAAGACAGTTAAAGACTGTGGCCGTCTCTGCTCCAGAATTGTGGCTGAAGAAACTTACAGCTGGACAACTTGAGGAATTGGTTTCTTTGCCTAGGGCTTCAAGTTCATGTCACCTTTTCTGGATTAAAGAAAAATAGATTTAGTAGTCTGTTCCAAGCTATTAAGATTTAATAGAGAAAATTTCATGAGTCAGTGTATCTGTGTATGAAGACCAATTGATTAAAAAAAGAGAGTATGATATAGAATACATTTTTCATGTTTATAAGTATTTTTTTTCCTCCTCTAAACGAAATGGAGTACAAAGAGAGCAACAAAATTAGCAAAGAGATGAACACAAAAACAATAAAAACCAAAAGAGAGTTAAATTCTCTCTCTATAAAAGAGAGATTATGCTAATGCAATTTCAGATAACGATAACGAAAACACCTTTGTAGTAGAAGGGAATTGAGACATGACATCCCAGAAAATTCACTGTTATATAGCAAAGAACTAAAGACATATTATTTTTAGAATATGAATGAAAAAATGAATATCATTTTTGTCTCACGGATTCTAAATGAATGTTAAATGGAAATAAAGAATTAAGAACGGGTATAAATTGGTTAAAGAAACTCACATTTTATAACTATAGTTATGATATTTAATATTTAATATTTAAGAAAATAGCCTAACTCTGTAGCCAAATCTCGATATTATTTTTTGGTCAATAACATAAGAGTAACAGAAAATACTCTTCCATATTTTTGTTTTGTCAAAAGTCAAAACCTATAATAAGATGATAATGATAATTATCCATCAAAACTCAAAATGAATACAGCTTTTATTTCTGTCAACGACAGGTCTCGTCAACGCAAAGATTGCAGAAAAGGAAGGTCCTCGTCCAAAGCCGAGAAATCATCACAAAGAAACTCGATAAATCTTCGAGCTACGATAGGCTAATGGACGCGACGATAGGGAAGGTTTTAGATTCCGTCTCTGAATTCTTCTCCAGCGCTGCTTCTGGCTCCGCCGATGAGTTCCCCTTGTGCGACGCCGACATCATCTCGGTAACTTTATGATTTCCCTTTTGTTCCACAAATTGATTACATGTGAACCGCGAGTTACGAATTTCCAATTGTTCAACTTCGGATTTTATATTTTTCTAATGTGTGCATACATGACTTGTAAGGCGTTGTTATCATTCTCAGGGATGTGAGAATGAGCTAGCAGAGGCTCAGAAAGCTCAAGACGAAGGACTTAAGAAGGAATGCATCATGCGTTTATCATGGGCTCTTGTTCATTCTAAGACATCTGGGGATATACAGCGTGGCATAGCAATGCTTGAAGGTCTGGAAATTGAATTTTACGATCCTTCCAATGGTGAATTATTTGATTCATATTCCTGGTCAGCAAATTTGTTGGCTTTTTTTTTTGGCAGCTTCGGTGGTTAATGATGCAAGTCCAATGAAACTAAGAGAGAAGCTATATCTTCTTGCTGTTGGATACTATCGAAGCAGTGACTTTTCAAGAAGCCGGGATTGTATCGAACGGTGTTTGGAGGTTTGGTCATCTCATCCATGGATAGTTCAGAGTATCTTCTCGTTGATGTGTTCATTATCAATGTCATCTTTTTTAATTTATTTCTCTGGTTTTAGGTTGAACCAGAGTGGAGACAGGCTCAGACACTAAAAAAGGCTATAGAGGATCGTATTGTGAAAGGTACTTGTGTGCCATTTTTGTCTTCCTCGTTTATTAAAATCTTCATCTACGTAACTCTATTCTGATTTTGAATGCAGATGGTGTTATTGGCGTTGGACTTGCTGTTACTGCTGTTGGGGTTGTTGCTGGTATTGCTGCAGCCTTAATACGCAGAGGCTGAGGAGGGAAGAATCCATACATATGCATGTTTCCCTGATCTTCAGTGAGTTTGTTTAGTCAAAAAGTTGTCTTTATTTAAGGGAAACTATGTAATTCCTGTTTTACTGTGAATAGCTAAACAACGGAACTGATTGAGGAAGCATCAAACAGATACTTATTATTACCAAGTGTTAAATTTATGTTTATTCATACTAGAAATTAGAAGAAATGCTACTTTTAAAAGGTTTTATTTCGAGGCTGAACTCTAAATTTCCCCATGTCCTAGCAAGGCTAGAAGAAAAGCCTTGTGATCCCCTGATGTCTCTTTTACTATGGCTTGATCGAGACTCTCATTGTTCCTCTTGAGATACAGCTCAGTGATTTTCTTCAGGTCCTTTTCTGCTCTTGTGACAATAACACGGTTCAGAGCATCTTCATCAGTCCCCACTGTATTGATTGCATTGCGCAAAACCTACAAGTGATCAAACATATGATCACAGTTAGTCGTATTGGGATAACTTAGAGACCACATTTGAAAAAACTATTTATTGTGTCTTACCTTTGCGTAGTACCGGTTAGGGTTTTTGATGCACCTGATGGCTGCACGTAGTGCACTCAGGTATTCATTTGTAGGGTGATTGAAGAGATCCTGGTTATCAAAATGTTTCATTAGGGATATCAAAAGGACATTGTTATGAAGAAAACTGGTATGATTGCTTAATTTCTCCAGATTGACTCCAAAAGTCTTTGTATTGTTGTCTAAAAAATTTCCATATTGTTTTTTTAACAGGTTAGTTCTCAATAATAGCATAACTAGATTTCCAATTTTTTTGGTTGTATACCTTAGTGATTGATCTGCCATACACATCCTTATAGCGGTTGAAAATTGCGCTAAGCTGCATGCTGCTCCTTGTACTTAACACCCTGATAGTTTCTTCATGATCAACAGCCTTACCGAGGATTTCATCATGCAGAATTGCAGCTTCTGACTGAGCCAGTATCTCATCAATTTCTTCTCCATCATATTTATAAGCAGAAGCCAGAGCAACCAATAGCTGTATATATAAAAACGCCCAAGTGTTGAAGATCAGGCAAACAAGAAGGCAAGAAGCAAAAACATTTGGAAGTTAAAATCACTCACTCTCCTTATGTCTCCAGTAGTACGGGAGGCCAAGTCTTCTTCAAGAGAACGCTTGTAGAGGCATCGGTAAGCACGTCTGGCAGCTAACAGATCTTCAGGGGATCTCATGCAGGCAATTTCGACAAGGACCTTGTGGTCAGGAACAGGCTTTTGAAGAGCCAAATGTGCCAGGTGAGCATCTCTCTCTGGAGGATCCAAGACCCACAAGGAAACAGCCCTCTGCAGGTAACAAATACTTTTGAAAATGAAAATTACGTTTTATTGATTATTGAAATAGAGTAGAATGTAGAGCCATATGCATATAATCTAGACCTCAAAATCGCCAGAGAGTTCAGATTTGAGCTGGTGAATGAGATCCTCATGGTATATCTCCTGGTAAGCTTGTCTTATGAGCTTCCTCTGGAACAAATTTCGATGTCCTAGGGTAGAGATGATGACCTTTTCATCGGTTCCCCATCCTTAAATCCAAGAAAAAAAAGAGGATGAATGAAGGAAATAGTACAAAGAAACTTGAATCATACAACTTTGGAACATTAGTCTAAAGAAAAGTAAAACCTTGACAGGCCTTCTTGATGTTTTCAGCATCTTCAACAGGGGAGAAATATGGAGGAGAAACAATGGTGGTCATTCTTGTTTTGTTTCTGCTTAAGATATCTTTGACTCAGATTTATCACTTTTGGATATTGCTTCCATTGCTTTGAGCTCCCTTTATTTATAAGTGTTGGTAATGAGGTTACAATGCTTTGAGACCATAAAATGTTCAAAATGCTCATTGATTGTTTAACGCTATGTGAACCTGAAACTGTATCTTTTAATGGCACCCGGTTATGTATGACTTCGCCGTTATTTTTTCAAGGTCAAGTTTTCATGAGAGAATTATTATATCCAAATGTTTCTTTTTGTTTGGTTTTATTTATTGTTGTTCTAAGTGTGTAATAAAGTAAGTGAGTCGAAGAACCAATAGTTTTTGTATTGCAAATTGTCACTATATTACCGGCAGATAAATTATACAGACTTCGGCCTTCTTCAAATCTCCATAACTAAAAAGTTTCGTCTGTAAAATAAAATAAAAAATCGTTTGTTGAATAAATAAAATGTGTTTACATGAAGATTCTTTTTGAACAATTCTAGAATATAAAACTTTTTTTCTATATACATTTGTTCATAATATATTTTGTAAAATACAAACGCCAAATATTTTTGTTTCCATAAAGTATTAAAAGAAAATGATACCGAAAGGGAAAAGCGTCCATTTAACAGAAATTTCAATAAGCCTCGATCCTCTTAACCGGCCGGTTAAAAAAAAACAAGTCGTAGAAAAAAATGAAATTAACAGCTAATTTCAATTTGAGCTCGAAGATACGAAGAGAAATCTCCAACTCCGCCATATTAGACCGTCTCTTTTAGTTTCTCCGTCTTTCTCTCCCTGCAGTTACTGGATCCCGCCGGCTAGATCTCTCCATTCACCGCCGGTAAGGTGCTCCATATTATATTTTATTTTCCCGTCTCGTCTCCGCGCGATTGGTCATCATTAGGCTCTGAATTTGTTGTATTCCGCGGAGAAATCACCAATTACAGGTGATTACAGGACTAAGTGGATTTATGCTACTGTAATTTTGATTAATGTATCATTGCAAATTTTAGAATCCTAGTGCATCTCCCTCCTCTTCTCCTGCTCATTTGATCTGTCAGACTTGATTCTTCAATTCATTTTATTTTGTTTTATCAGATGAGTGAAGGAATCAGAGCAAGAGGTCCCAGATCATCCTCTGTTAACTCACTTCCTTTGATTCTTGATGTTGAAGACTTCAAGGTAAAGGATTTAGCTTGTGGTTGCTTATGTTTTTAACTTTTGAATCATTTAAAGGATTTTTGATTTTTGGTCGCTTGCAGGGTGATTTTTCATTTGATGCATTATTTGGGAATCTGGTAAACGACCTCTTACCTTCTTTCCTAGAAGAAGATGCAGATTCCGGGGATGGCCATGGCAACATTGCCGGAGTTGATGGTTTGACAAATGGACATTTACGTGGGCAATCTGATGCTTCCAGGTTGTCTCAGATGTCCTCTGCTCCTTCTTTCCCTGAAGTAGATGGTCTCTTGTCTCTGTTCAAAGATGCTTGCAAGGAGTTAATTGATCTTCGGAAGCAGGTGAGCTACATCCACTACAATCCCTTGTTTTCTTTTTTAAATTCTTTTCACCCGTTCTGATTTTTGTTACTATTTTGGGAGGTTGACGGAAGGCTCAACACACTAAAGAAAGAAGTTTCAAACCAAGATGCCAAACACCGGAAGACACTGACTGAGGTTGGCAGACCAAGACTTCTCCTTTGATTAATTTTCTTGCGTACATGGATCACAGCCTGATGAATAACTGAGTTTTTTTTTAATTGACACCTCGATCATTTCTTCAAATGGTTTAATTGAATTCTCTTTATAGATTGAGAAGGGTGTAGACGGTTTGTTTGAAAGCTTTGCAAGGTTGGATGGTCGTATTTCAAGTGTTGGACAGACTGCTGCAAAAATAGGAGACCATTTACAGGTAAAGTTAATCCCACCTGTAACCAACTATGTGGTGACCTATACAATATCAACCCATGCTTCCTTTTTCAGAGTGCAGATGCTCAGCGGGAAACTGCTAGCCAGACGATAGAGCTTATAAAGGTAAGAGTGCATCTATGTTGGAAGGTTGGTCGCATAATTAGTTAGATGAATGCTTGAAGTAATCCTTGTTCAACAAACGCAGTACCTAATGGAGTTCAACGGCAGCCCAGGAGATCTTATGGAGCTTTCCGCTTTGTTTTCTGATGATAGCCGCGTAGCCGATGCTGCTTCTATTGCTCAGAAATTACGTATGATATGTTACTTGAAATGTGTCTGGAATGTTAGCACATATTTTTTTAATCTATTATCTGTGAACAACTAAGATTTTAACTCTCTTGCCAGAACAATTAAAGTTTACAGTTAAATAAGGCTGCAATTTATTTTCATGCTCTCCTTGTCAATATCAGGATCCTTTGCTGAGGAAGACATTGGGAGGCAAGGTACGGCTACAGCTGCAGGGAATGCAGCTGCTGGCCGAGGACTGGAAGTTGCAGTTGCTAATCTTCAGGATTACTGTAACGGTAAACTAGTTTGTTTATACTGTGTTTTCTGTATTTTTTTATAAAGAGGAGTATTGTATGTTAATCTTCGACCTTTGTGACATATGAGTACAATGTTGTAGAATTGGAGAACAGGCTTTTATCTCGTTTTGATGCTGCATCACAGCGGAGAGATTTGTCCACCATGTCAGAATGTGCTAAGATTTTGTCACAGGTGAATACTTTATTCTGCTGCATGCACCTTTACAATTCAGTAGGAAAACCTGTTTTGTTTTATCTTAGAATCTGAAACGAACATGCCTTTCATGCATAGCTAGTGGTTACATACCGATTGATTCTAGATAAGCTGTCACATAAGGAATGGATGTCTAGTTCTGCTCTTGTAGATTCTTCTTGATGCTCAAATTTTCTTCTTGATTTTTAGTTTAACAGGGGTACAAGTGCTATGCAACATTATGTGATAACACGTCCCATGTTTAATGATGTGGAAGTCATGAATTCAGACATTAGGTTGGTGCTTGGTGACCATGGTTCTCAGCCTAGTCCTAGCAATGTTGCCCGTGGACTTTCTTCTTTATACAAGGAAATTACAGGTCTGAAGGATTGTCATTGATCTGGATGCAATACTTAAACATGTTTCTATGTCGATTCATATCTTTTGTTAATTATCGTGCATAGACACTGTACGCAAAGAAGCAGCGACCATTACAGCTGTTTTCCCTGCTCCAAATGAAGTAATGGCAATCTTAGTTCAGGTAATTGGCACCGATAATTTGGAGATTGTAACATGTACCTGGAATGAATAAGCTTTACTAACTCTTCCTGTATTTTATATAGAGAGTTCTGGAGCAGCGTGTCACAGGTATTCTTGACAAAATTTTGATGAAGCCCTCTCTTATGAATCCACCACCTGTCCAAGAAGGCGGACTATTACTAGTATGTAGATACCTCCTTATCTATGTTCTTGTTTATCTGCCTAGTAGAAACGGGATAAGAAACTGAACTCCTGATTTTTGTCTTTAGTACCTTAGAATGTTAGCGGTTGCATATGAGAGAACCCAAGAACTTGCTAAAGACCTCCGAGCTGTTGGATGCGGTGATCTGGATGTAGAAGGTCATTTTATTTTTTCTTGTTATTTTGAGTGATGGAGTTTTGTTTCGTCATGCAAACTTGTTGTCGGTGCTGACAAGTCGTTATTGTAGCTCTGCAGATTTGACAGAATCCTTGTTTTCATCGCATAAGGAAGAGTACCCTGAGCATGAGCAAGCCTCCTTAAAACAACTATATCAAGCAAAGGTTTAATTAGAATATTTTTTTTATTGAAGTTCGAATTATTTTGTTCATTGGTATTAAGTGGTTAGATATGTGTTTTTCTCTACAGATGGACGAACTACGTGCTGAGAGCCAGCAAGTCTCTGACTCATCTGGGACAATAGGACGCTCTAGGGGTGCTTCAATATCATCCTCCCAGCAGCAGATATCAGTCACAGTTGTGACGGAGTTTGTTCGGTGGAATGAAGAAGCAATAACCAGATGCACACTGTTTTCATCTCAGGTTATCAAACTGATAGTACCCTAGGTCGGATTACAATTAGGAAATCAGCTCTGATACTAATTCGATGGAACCCTAGGTTGGATTCTGTTGAGATATTTGATGGTACTTCGAGAGAGAAGAATCTCGTTGCTCAGTTCCTTCAAGAGAACAGAAATCTCCTTTTTAGATCAAAGTATCTTATTAAACGTTAAAGCTTTTCTATATATAGGGTAAAAACCAAGAAATCCCTTAAGAGAATTAAGGCAAACATACTCTAATACATCCCATAAATAAAAAATATTCTCTTTCTAATAAATCTGTGTATTAAGTTGGTGTCTATCACGAAACAATATAGAGAAAGTTTTCAAAATATGTTAATTGCTGTGGATTTTGGTAAATGATGTAGGAATAGGGCATTGCATAGAAATAATCTAACATACTGATTTTTGCAGATATATACAACAGTAAGTAAACTTTAGTATTTGGGATCGTATATTTGATCGATATAATTACTTATTTTTGCAGCCAGCCACACTTGCAGCCAATGTTAAAGCCATATTTACTTGCCTGCTAGACCAGGTATGGTGCTCATAAGATTCTATAATCATTCATATTCATTGTGCTGATGCAATGCAATGATGAGCTCTTGCAGGTGAGCGTATACATAACTGAGGGACTGGAACGGGCAAGGGGTGGCCTGTCTGAAGCCGCAGCATTGCGGGAGAAATTTGTTTTGGGCACAAGCGTTAGCAGAAGAGTGGCTGCTGCAGCTGCTTCTGCTGTAATTACTTCCTTTTCTCTTTCTCACTATTTGAAGTGCCAATTATTTCAATTGTTAGGTGGAGTTACTTACAATATCAGTTATTATTTTGCAGGCAGAAGCTGCTGCTGCTGCTGGTGAAAGTAGCTTTAAATCCTTCATGGTTGCTGTGCAACGTTGTGGTAGCAGTGTTGCTATAGTTCAGCAGGCATGTTGGGTTACTATTATGATTACCAGTTCGTTTCAATTATTTCTTATGAATAGGCTTCTGCTACTCACCATTGAAATATTCAAACAGTATGATCTTCTACTATGGGTATTCTATACTTTGACTCATAACCTAATCGTAAAATTTTCTCTTCCAGTATTTTGCAAATTCTATATCTAGGCTTCTCCTGCCGGTGGATGGTGCACATGCTGCTTCATGTGAAGAAATGTCAACTGCTCTGTCCAAAGCAGAGGCAGCTGCTTATAAGGGACTTCAGCAGTGCATTGATACTGTGACGGCTGAGGTTAGCTTCTTTTCGTGTAATCTACAGATTAACGAGTCATGCTTAAAGTTCTATTTCAACTCATTTTAAAGACTCTGATATGGGTTTTTTCAGGTTGATAGGCTACTTTCATCTGAGCAGAAGCCTACTGATTATAAATCACCTGATGATGGAACTGACCACCGCCCAACAAATGCCTGCACAAGGTTGGTCTAGCTGAAATTCTACCTTCCACTAATTGGTTGGAAAAGCCAGAAATGTTCTTATTTCTAGTGTACTAAGTAGGTTTCTGAAACTGTTGTACATGATATATATTGCTCATGACTCAAAAGTTGTGCTCTTCTTTTATCTGTTTTTTTTCCTATATATTTTGTTACTTTGATCTCTAATCCCACTCTCTAGGGTCGTGGCTTATCTTTCCCGGGTACTTGAGTCAGCTTTCACTGCCTTGGAAGGTCTTAATAAGCAAGCCTTCCTGACTGAACTGGTATGATTTGTACCACCAAAGATCCCACGAAACCTTTTGCTTACTATTTATTCGAGAAGGATGAGGATTTGAATTTAATTTTCTTTATTAATTTCAGGGAAATAGGTTTGAAAAATTACTATTGACTCACTGGCAGAAGTTCACTTTCAACCCCAGGTATGATCGCAGCTCTTTACTGTTTACACTTTTCCTTCTTAAAATCACATCTGCGAGCGTATGAGGAATGAAAAAAGATATTGTACGTCTTGGTATAAATGTTTTACCGGATCAAATCAAACTCTAAACCACATTAATGAACAAAACCATTGGTAGATTAGGACTGTGTGAATAATAAATCTTGGTTCTGTTTTGTGATACACTTGGTTGACAGTGGAGGACTGCGGCTGAAGCGTGACATAAACGAGTATGTAGATTTTGTTAAAACCTTTAGTGCTCCATCTGTGGATGAGAAATTTGAGCTACTGGGAATGTAAGAACATTCTTGAGCCTGCCATGTTATTGATTCATAGATTCAGTCACTAAACATGTTTTTATTAATATTGTAAATAACTTGTATCATATCTGTGAATGCAGACTGGCGAATGTTTTCATCGTTGCTCCAGAAAGTCTGTCAACTTTGTTCGAGGGTAGTCCAAGCATTCGCAAAGACGCGCAAAGGTAAGAAAGAGTAATGGATTTTATTTTATAAAAATGAAACTGAGAGAAGGTAGAAAAAGGAATGTATATACAAAAAAAAAAAAAAAAAAAACCATAATGTAAATGTGCAGGTTTATTCAACTGCGGGAGGACTATAAGAGTGCTAAGCTCGCAACAAGACTCAGCTCCTTGTGGCCAAGCTTGAGCTAATTTGGATGTTTGAAGACACTTGAACCAGTCAGTGCCAAAAATATTTATGTATATATACTTATCATTCTATTTTATGCCCTTCGTCTCTCCTCTCATTCTGAATCCTTTATTGTTCTTTTTTTTTCTTTTCATTTTGAAATTTTTTTCTTCTGTTTTTACGTCGTGGTTTTTTTTCTTTTTCTGAGACAAAGAACGTAATTGGACTTGTTTTCCGGAAATCAGATGTATCAAGTGTTAACTCATGTAAATTTAAGTTAACTATGGACCATAGTCTATGGTAGCATGGTAAAAGAATATTCTGAGCACTGTTAAAAACAAGTCAAGAGGTTCTTTCGGATTTTAGTAACTGAATTTTTTGTTTTATAAGAAATTCCCGATATGATCCTTTAGAAAGATATGCTGAATGAATCTTATATCAATTTTTAAAAAAAATATATATATATATATTTGGTGGTCATCATCATAAAGCAAATATCTAGATTTGAATATAAGTAAATAATTCAACAAAAAACAATAATTTAAAAAGTAATGCAAAGGCATTAGAAGAAAATATTTGAATGTTAAAATAAGACGGACCGCTCTCCTCTCTGTGTTGGTTTAAAAATCCGCAACCCTAAAAATTCAAATCGCTCCAACGGTGTCTTCTTCGTCCTTTTAGATCTCAATTTAGAGCTTGTTACTTCCAATTTCTCATTTCTATCCACTCTTTAGGTGGTAATTTGTTAACCTATAGACTGAAGTTCTTCTATCCCGCTCATCGACATCTGGTAAGCGATTGGGTTTGAATAGGTTAGATATATTTTGGTTTCATTTCTCACTTATTCATGCCAAAATTGATTGTATATAGTGAAAAGAGAAGAGCATGTCCAACACACTTGTTCGCGGGCAGTTGATTTTCCAGGACGAGAATGCATTGGCCCATCCCAAAAGTAAATATTTCCAATCTATGCTCTTTTCTTCTTTTTGCTCCTCTTTCTTTGTGTGTTTGTTCCTAAAGCTTAAATCTTTGTGAGTTTTGTATAAGAAATGAAAATAGGAATCAACTTACCACTTTGCAACTGCTACTTTCTCTTTTGTCTTTGTTTCACATGAGATATGTTTGTCTCTAGTCATCTTTTTCACATTCTGAATCATATCACTTTATTCTTCTCTTGCTTATAATATTTCTGGTTTCCTTGGGTATGTATGATCAACTTATGTTTCTAATTCCTCTTCTTGTTTTGGTTGTAGAAGCAGTTGCTGGGGGAAAAGGTAAGAGTTCACTAGGAGCTCCAAAGAAAAATGGAAGCCGCAAAGCTCTGCATGATATTACAAACAAGTCAAAGATTCAACCTCAAGCTTCTTCCAAGGCGAAAAATAATGTGGACGAAGTGGATTTTGACATAGCCAAGGAAGGTTTCTTGCATGATCATAGCAAATGCATTCAACAACAACAACAATACCAGTGGGACAGTTACTTCTCTCAACACATCATCCTTCACGGACATGGTAATAATGACTGTTAACAAATGAACCCTTTTTCCTCTATCTTGTTTCATCTTCTGTTTCATTTGCTTAGCCTATTCTCTGAAACCGAGTCTCGTTTTGCTGTTCAGATACAAACGTCAAGGAAGAGATTCCTGAATACAGTAGTCAAGAGGTAAGATTAGCTTCTTTTACCTCTCTCTATCTATCGAGACTCCGTCAGATTATGAGATTATAAGAGAATCATTCTAAAACCATTGATTAAGGCCATCGATCTCAATTTGGAGCTCTGTTTGCAACTTGTGTGACTCTTTTCACTTGTTTTTTTTTTTTTTGGGGGACAAAGATGGATGACAAAAGCGCCAACCCTTGGGATGAACTCAAAGAGATACCAATGGAGGAATTTTCCGATTTTCTGGAATGCTCAACTCAATGGCGCTCACCACCAGACTCGCCCAACAACTACAATTCTTCATTACCTTCATCGCCTTTGCCATGGCGCTTTGAAGCTGTAGAATTCAAGCTCAAGGAAGATGAAGACACCACATGAGTTCCAGTTTTACTTAGTTCTGATTTTCGTTGTTGGAAACATATTAGTAACTTTTTAGTGTCCGATGTTATGCTGTATCTACAAATCCGCTTACAAAAAAATACACTTACTCAGTATTGTTTCTAGGGATTAAAAATACTTTATGTTTATACGATTTACAGCGTGATCCAACACAAAGAATTTACAACTTTGCCACAACCAACACCACACAAATCCCAAACTACAATGACTAAGAACATCTAATCTCTCTCTATATATATCTGTTGTTATATCCCGAGATTCCGAACTCACCTGACTCTCGGACGTAGAAAAAAAAAATAGACAACTCGTTGGTGTTAAAGAGTTTTCAATGAGGCATGTCCTCATTGGCTTTGTCAACGATGCGAACATTGTATTGTTCATAGACTCGTCCTCTGTTATCTGCCCACCACTGTTCGGCTTGTTTCTCGCTAAACCTTTTTCGGCTGTCAGAAAACAAAACGGTCAAGTTAAATTACAGTCCAATCTTCGGACATAAAAAACTGATTGTCTCTTTTTTTAGGAAAATAAGAAAATTTTGTACCTGAAACGGACGCGTTTGAGATCTCTAGCACCCCCCGCTAAGGCTGTAAGAGTGATGTAGACACCAGGTTCGTCTTGCTCAACCCATTCCTTCTCGTTCCGTGTTTCATTTGTCCCTTCACCATTTCCAAATACAGGTGTCATGGTTCCATTAGAAAACATTGGGGTATTTATACCATTGGGCTCAGCTTCTTGGCTATTTGATTGGTTTAATATATTAAAAGGGTCAATGCGACCAGGGCTGGAACCAAATGAATGAAGAGACGAAGGAGACTTCACAGTTCGAGCTGATCCAACAGGTAATCTTTCAGCCATGTCTTTTAACTGCATAGTTACGTTGATGCTTATAATCAGCATAAGAAATTACCAGTAATTGCACAAACCAGATTTATATTTTTAACTTTAAAAATTACTTGAGCAGTAAGTGATTTGATCACTTCTTTTGCTGCCTTGCATCTTGTCGTTTCTTCACTAGTGATTGCCAACGCCTCTTTTAACTGCTTGGCTGTTCTTTCCAGCTCAACTTCTTGAAGCTGGGACTTTCTTGTAAGACTTTCAACCTGATATATAAATAGAAACTGACTATTTAAATTGACGGCCAATCCTTCTCAAACACCATGATGGCATGATCTAACCAACATAGTAAAATCCAGAACATAATTGACCGTGATCAGGAAACACAGAGTGACAGATACATAATAGCATAATCTCACGAACTACGTCTTTTTGCAGCAAAGAAGTGTGAAGGATTCTGAAAATAAGAGAAACAAAAGATGGTGGAGAGCAGAATTACCTGAGATCTCAGCTTAAAAACCTCTTGGCTTAGGTTATCATTGGTTCTCGTAGTATCATCCACTACAACTTTTGATGTAGCCATTCCCGAAAGAGTGGGAGTCGGTGTAGTTGAACGAGGTGGACTAGGTCGTCTTGAAATTGGAGAAGTTGTGCGAGACACAATTCGAGAACCAGGAACAGAAGCTGAGAAAAACTTCTTTGATGCTCCAAATACTGGATTAAAAGACTTGGCTATGTTAAGTGCACCCCGTTGAGAGCTTCCACTAGGTATAGGCGAGACACGACTACTATTGAATTCGTATTTCTTGTTCTTCTTATATCGACTGTCCACTTGTCTCATAGAATCCATCAATGAAAATCTAGCTAATTGTCCATCAGATCTAGAATCAAACTTGTCATCTTTGTCAACGGGATCTGATCCCTGGTTAATGCTTCCTCTTCTACTCAGAGAAGAATGAGACGATGGGTCAGTTTCCATGCTCTTTTTCAATTTGTTAAAACACTTGTCACACACTCGATATGGTTTGTTCGGATTCGGTGCCATACAAGCCTTCAATGACTTTTTATTGCTGCATGAGTGGCAAAACACTAGTCCGCAATTATAGCAATTGTGCCTCTTTCTTTTAAAACTGAAGGGCTGACGGCAACCTGAGCACATGGATTGGTCCATCCCTGATGCCCACCTGTGAATGCAGACAGCTGCTGTAAAGTTAGTGCCACAGGCAATACTTTTCACCTGTTTATCCTTAAGCGACTCTACCAATGTCGGGGAATTTCTATCATCTACATCTCCATGACCGAGTCTACCATTTGATCCTTTTCCCCAAGTGTAAACCTCAGTCCTCAAAGTTAAAACTGCAACATGGTAAGCACCACAGGCAATCTCTTCGACAAAACTCTTGTGAAGTTTACCTTCGACACGGTTTGGAATTTTTCCATCTGCATGTGAGTTTCCAAGCTGACCATAGACAGGACTGCCCATAGTATAGACATGGCCAGATGTTGTAAGTGCAACTGTTAAACTGTGCCCACATGCAACTTGACAAAAATTGGGTTCAACAAGAGCAGCAACACATGTAGGCACAAGTTTTGGTTCCTTATTACCATGACCAAGACGACCCTTATCACCATCACCCCATGTAAAGAGCTTTCCAGAAGAGCAATTACTCGAGCTTGAGCTTCCAACCATGACTTCCACGACAGCTGCTGTGTGCCATACACCACAAGCTGCCTGGACAGTGCGAAGACCTTTCAAAGAGTCTACCTCCCGAGGTATGAAAACACTTTTCTTGTCTCCATGGCCCAAAACACCAAAGGTCCCATCACCAAAAGTAAACAACTGACCGGCAGAGGTAACAACTGCTGTGTGGTAAGGTCCGCAAGCAATGGATGATACATGTATCCCTTCCAACAGAAAATTAACTCTCTTAGGGACCCAGTGACTGACTTCATTTCCATGTCCAAGAACACCAAAAACTCCTTTACCCCAGGTATACAAATCCCCTGATAGAGTAACTGCACAACTATGAAATTCACCACATGCTACAAGCTCAATATTTGTGGTATTGAGTGCATCAATGAGCTTTGGTTGTTGAATATTGGAATCAACACCGTGGCCAAGCCTGCCTTCAGATTCTTCTCCCCAAGAAAAACTTTCTCCTTGTTTTGTCACAAGAACAGCATGCTGTCCACCACAAGCAATATTTTGGACGTCAAGTACTATTGTAGATTCTAAAGCTTTTGGCAATAAGGAATCCATTTTTATGTCAAACGAACTTCCAACTCTACGGTTTCCACCACCCAAAGCACCTTCTCCTATGCCTTCCCCCCAGATGAAAACATCTCCTAATGCATCTCCATCATCATGACCAGAACCATGGCTCGAGGAACTAACAGCACTTGACATACTAATTCTAAAAGCATCCATGCCCATTCCCCTCGTATGTCCATGCATGCTATCCGAGCCTCCAGAATGAACAGACATAGTTGCAGAATCTGAGGGATAAAATCCTTTTGGAGGAACTGCATATAATGTCATGTCCGAAAATGCCTTGTCAAGGCCATTTTTAGGCGGGCTCTCCAACGGACTGTGAATGTGATGGTGATTAGTACAATCCTGAAAGGTAAATGAAAATCTCCTTAGTGTTCACATGCACACAAGTGTACGTGGAAAACTTTTTTTAGTACCTTCTGCAAACTGTCATAGCTACTAAATGGAGAGTGTAAAGGAGAGCTTCTCCGGGTATATGTTCTCGGGCTATTAGCTTCAGATGGTGTCCCGTCACTTCTTGACTCAGTCCTCCTGTTTCTTTGATGGCTTTGTGAAATTAAGGCTTTAAGACCACTAAACCACACCTCAGCCTCATCTTTATCCTTGCATATCTACCAAATAAATTGTACCGCCATATTGATTAACTTCAAATAACCCCAGTGACAAAACAAATAACAGGGTATTTTACAGTGGAAGGGAAAAAGTAACTAATTTAAGAGAATCTCACCAAATCCAAAGATCTCTCGCTATATATTAGTGAAAATGACTGATATTCCTTCTCGGGACGAGGATACCTCTGGAAAATAGGCTACAAAAGAACCAACATTGCTAGAGTGATCAGAATATCAAACTAGATAGGTGCGGCACAGATATATTGAACCAAGGAAATTGACACATGAATAGTTGCATGAAAGATCATAAAGAAGGCACGGAAGAAATGCCTTACGATAGAAACTTAGTGAGATACAAACTCAAGAATACAATAAGATACAGCATCAAAACAAGGATCAAGGATTTGAATCTTTGGTAGGCAACACTAAGAAAGTAATGTAGGACTGCTACACAACTGAGTCTGGTATCTTTGGAAGACAACACTATGAATATATCAGTCCTCATGAACTCGTTCTAAGTATGTCACTGAAAGGTCAAGGGAGAATTGAAATCACATTATCCACACATGAAACTTACAGTGCGTTGTCCAGATATGATCCTAGAAACATGGCTCAGCTTCAGATGGTTCTCCTCGTTTCCGGAGAACCATATCAAAACAGTTCCATCCTGAAAGTTACAGGCAACTATTTCTTAAACACCAAACAGTGACGAGCTACACATAAATTAAGATGTGACAGAAAAGATTATAAAATAAAAAATCACCACCTCAGTCACGAATAAATCAAATATAAAGAAAAATGACAACACAAAGTTGGTTGCTGGAAACTGTTCCCGTAGAGCACTGCTAACAAGAACTTGAAGAAAACCAAACATGACTTACATTAGAAAGGCGAAATGGGCAGAACTTAGGCTTCCCTCTTCTTCCATACTTAAGCAAGTAAGCTCCCTTTTTCAGGGCAATGATAGCCTGAGTGAATCAAATAAGCATAGCGTAAGCAAAGTAGGTGAATCTTTTGCAATGGAGACCTCAGGTCAACAATAGTAACATCCAAAGAAATAGTGGATACAGACTATGAGTAGCAATGCACACACAAAAATATGAATCCTAGCAATAATAAAAAGAGACCTAAGTATTCAACAATGATATATCCATAAGAAGAATAAATTACTTTAAAATATATCTTAAATTCCAAAGAGAATGTTCCATAAATGATTCATTAAAAGTACTTAAGCAAATAAATAAGGCAAGGGTTGGATTAATTATAGGAACATGGAAGAAGATAACAACCTGCTCGATATCTCTCTCCACTGGAGCATCTCTGCTAAGATCCGAAGCCATCCTTCCGTTTCTCGACATAAACAAAATCTCAACGAAGCTCCTCAGAATCGAAACCCTCCATCAACCAAAAAGCTCGACGAAATCCACACTGCTCCAAGCTCAATACAAAAAAAGGCTATCTATCTACTACATTCACGACCACGAAATCCTCTATTCATCACCATGATCGTCGATCTCCAACACATTGACTTCCATCAAGAGTTTTCAGCCGGAAGAGATTCAAATCAAAATCCGAATAGCAAAAGAAAATGCGTAGGGTTGAGGATGGTGGTAAAGTCTTGAGCAGACGCCAGAGAAAGTCAGAACAAATTGGGAGGCAGAGAATCTAGAGAGACATGGAATCATCTACTACGCACTTTTCTAGCTCAGAGAGAGAGAGAGAGAGAGAGAGAGAGACCAAAAGGCGAATTCTACAGACGAGAGAAAATTCACAACTAGTCTATTATCAAATTTGCTTTATATTTTCTTTTATTTAAATAGTCTCAATATTTTCATATTTAACATTAGGTGATATGCAAAATATATACAAAAGAAAACATACTAAGTATTTCGATGTATGTAGTTATATATGGTAAAATTATAACATATTAAATATATATAATATAATATAGAAGAAAATGTCATATTGTGATGTAGTTGTTATGACTAATGACAAAATATGTTTTGATGATAATTACAGAAAGAACTATATGGTTATCCATCTTGTTTTATCGATTGATTATGAAACAATCAATTATGTGGAAAACAACGTTTTTTCCTCATCTGAGTTACAGATAGCCACTGCTGATTTTTTTTTGCATTTACAAAGGCATTAGTGATTTAAACTCGACACGTGTCCCAGCCTTGAGCAGCCATGGCTATGAGATCTTCTTCTCACAATACTCATTATAGCCTTCCTTGATCTAGATTTCAACAAATCTACGTTTTAAACTGGCCCGTGTTTTCGGCATAAAATTGGATCCTTTAGGCTTTAGCCTACGTCCACCTGTTGGATAAACAATTTTTGGGCCCATTTTGTTGAGCCTTCTTTTAGCATAAATATTTCATTCTTAAATAAAAATTTAAGGTTCTTTTTCAAATAAGTAATAACTAATTAAATTTTAAATTAATAATAAGGTAACTAATACGAGCTTCTTACCTTTTTCTCCGCCTAATCAAATTGCGGCTCGGGTTTGAAAAAAAAAGAGAGAAAGAATAAGATATACAAAGAAAGTTTACGGAAATTTCACAACTCTTATGAAACCCTCGTTCAAGTTGTTGCTTTCAAATGTAAAATACATAGAAATAGACCATGCATGAATCATCAAAATTCAAAGGTCTAATTTGGTTATAGATATATTATACCATATTCTTTGGCGGTTTTAAATGATCACGGACATCAAAAACAAGCAAGGAAAATGGGATAACTTGCAAATGATAAGGGAGTATGTAGCTGGACCATTATCTGATTCATCCTTTGGTACAGCTGTCACGAAACAAATCACGAGTTCAACATGTTTTATTAGATATAAAAATACTGAAAAAAAAATTATATGAGTAACTACGTCCACGACTTTATGTAATATTTCTGATAAAATATGATATAATGCAACTATATAACGGGAAACTAAAACGAAAAAAATGTACAAAAAGCCGAATGGATTGACCAAAGAATAACCCACTTCGTACCTATGTACAAGCAAATCTTGGAGTCTTTGACTAAATCAAAAGTCAACTCTCCTTAAAGTGGTTGCCTTTTCAATACAAACAAAATACAAAGACCAAAAAGACCAAACCCTCCTCTATATATCGTTCCTATCTTAATACGACAATCCATAACTTTTCCAGCTTCAACGTTTTTCAAAACCGAAATCTCTCTGAAACAAATGGGAAAATCTATAATCAGTTCTTGTTTTCCGATAATCCGTAGACGCCAAGCAATTGTCACGCTCATTTTCTTCGAGAACGGATCAACCAAAACCTTATGTGACTTCAAGAAACATGTTGCTGGAGAGATTATGTTTGAGTTTCCTGATCAAATTGTGTGCCACGCAGATTCTTTCTTCATCGGCCGTCAGATTCAAGCTCTAGCCATGGACGACTATCTCATCCCAGGTCAAACCTACTTCGTCTTACCGATCGAACGTTTCGCCTATAGAATCTTAACCACTTCGTGTCTCTCTATCTTCAAATCTGATTTTGATAATGTTCGGTCCAATAATCCTCCTTTGAACTTCACGGCACCGTCGAGTCCACAACCGTTTGAATATTCTCAAGGACCAAACGGGAAAATTCTGATAAAAGTTTCTCCGGATTTTATCATGAGTCTTATATGTAACAACAGGAACAGCAGCAAAGAAGAAACAATAAGTTGTGGTGAAAGCAACGGGATTTGCAATTCTCCCGAGTTACAGAAGCAATATGACCAGCTTGTTGGATCGAAAGAACACGTATGGTCACCAAAGTTGCAGACAATCTCCGAGCATAAGAATAGGGTTTCTCCATTAAGGGTTTTGGGACTTAATCGATGGCAAGAAGAAGTCAACTAAGCTACGATATTCTTATTTCTTCCATTGTATTTGTTTTGGAACAAAAAATTTAAAAGATTAAAAAAAAACTATAGTAGTTAGTTAAATGTTTGGTTGGTATTGGTTGGTTACAATTTAGTCATGCATGAACAATTTGACCAAGTGCATGTTTTGGAGTATTTTTTACAAAGTAATATATGAAATTGTTGAGGTGCTTCAGTTTGTATGTATGATATTTATGGTTCATCCTTGACAATTCAACTAATTTAAACTCTGCATCACATTTCGCTGGCTTTGTTTAATGCTATTCAAAAACAGAAGATATATTAAAGAAGAAAACAACTAACAACGACTTATTCATCTTTGTCTTCGTATACGCATGATGATGACTACGTTTTCAACTTTGAAATTTTCTATTTCGCCAAGAAAGCCTTTTTATGGTCAGAGCAAATCCAAGTTTCGAGATTTTTTTCTTGAACCCGTTAAACTTTCTCTTTGGATGTGAAGTTGTTTCTCAGGCTAGAAATTTTTTTGATGTTTGGTTCTTCTTAAAAACCCTCTAATTTTTCTCTTAATCGGATCGTAATCAACCACAGCATTTTTACGTGTTTATGTATTTTGACTCAATTTCATTAGCATGTTGATTTCAATACTTGGGGTATACTGGATTGAATATTTGATGAGATTTGAGTTAATACAATTTTATTAAATAAAATAACTAAATATTTAACAAGACAATCTATTTTAGGTACGACAATATCGTATCTGCCACATTTATAAATAATTATTTTCCGACGTCGAATCCAAGAAGCTAAATTTACAAAAGAGATTTGATGGCTAAGTGTCCAAGTTGACCAATCCACGGTTTAGAATTCAGAATGGTATCATTAAAGAGTTAAGTCAAATGCTACGAGAATTATGCTCGTAATCGAATGACGTACGTGATGAGGATCTACTAGACTTTGGATACTCGAAGGGCAACTGTTCCAAGGGAGGATAGTATCGTAATTTGATAATAAATGATGCCCTTAAAATGAGAATGAAGAGAGTAGTAACCTGGAGAAAGAAATTCAATCGACTGCATTTTTAAAGTATATTTTGTGATAAACGGTCGGTGAGTGTCAAATCAAATGTTAGTTAATGTGTGGTTAATATAGAAACATTTGTACCAGACTGGTGTTTGGGTAGAATGGTCGATAGATAAGGTACGAGTGATTATGCGCATATTCCGGTCACTTGTCTCTCCATACCATACGTATTGAATGCAAGCGTCGTGCATTTCTCATACTAGAGGAGAAAATATCGGCGGCGCTAAACGTTAGTAGTTGTATCCAACTTTTTGTCGTTTTGGGCATGTAAAATGAGTATGTTATGGATTTAATGTCTGTGCCTGGTTAATCAGAAGGATAAAAAGTCTTACTTTCTCTTTATTCCCCATTATATAAGGTAACTCTGACTGAGATTTTGTTTTTGTTTTTGATTTTGATTGATACATATGTTAGTTTTACTTTTTTTTTTACCTTCCTTTGAAATTCTAATAATGCAATTCAGTTATACCCAATTAACATTTGAATACCATTCATGGGATTCGTGAGTTCCCCAGCCTCTCAATCACCCCTATCTAAGCCGTTAGAGGTCGGGATGCAATGTGCACATTGGTTTTTTTGTTTAGGTTAACTAACCGTCGGTGTTTTCAAGCCTATAAATGTATTTAAACTTTAAAGGGTTCACTTATACTAAAAACCATATAATTCTTTTCTTTTCTTTAGTGTTAATATTTGAAATAATGTATTAACAGTATCAGACGATAAATCTAAAATAACATTGACCACTTAACGTTATAAATAGAGCCTATGAGATTAACTAGCACCAAACTCAAACTCGAATTATCACCGGGGTTTTATTTCTTCTTGGTTTGATCGCTTCCAAAACCATCTGACATAAAACCAAAAATCAAACCGTTAAAAGTTATCAATATCATGAACCGATGAATCGAACCGGCCAGTTTGGGTTCCGGTCCGGTGCTTTAATTTTTTTCCCCTTAAAGGGGAAATTAGGCGCGTAGGGCCAACGCATGTCGGAGGGAAGTGAGACAGCACGCCACCTCCGCCGATTAGGCAAATAAGCATTTGTCTTTGTCTATCTCGCCCAACAAGTCTCAATAGCTCCATTATTGGTTTTCCTTTTGATTTTTACAAACATTTTCTTCTCTCGAGCCCCGTACCTCTGCTCCTTTTTCTTTTACCTTTTGTCATAAATCTACTGCTACATGCTTTTATTTTTTCTAGTTTTTATTATTTTGAGAATGTTACACATTGTTTTTTTTTTACTTCCGTGAAATGTTTTTTTTTTCTTTCTCTTCTTTTTGTTGATTGTTTTTAGTTTTCTGTCAATAATATGCTAATATTCATATCTGAATCAGATGGTGATACAACGAAAATTTTAACATATATCAGTATATATAATATATCGTTCATTTTTGGATATATATATATATATACATGATCACAGTATTAGCTAGGTAGTTGGTTTATATTACACTTAAAAGGGTTGTCATAAAACAAAATATATCATTTTTTAATTTTCAGGGTTATTTGAAAGATAGGTATTAGGTAGGGTACAATTACTACTTTTTCTTACGTTTTTCAAATGTATTTGTTTTATAACCTAAATATAAAACATGAATAACACATTATGGTGACATATAAGTTTCAAAGACAAATTATCTACTATTTAACACACCTGAATAACTAATACATAAGAGGAGGCCTACATAAGAGCATAGCGACATGCTTATAGAACAAAGTGAGCTCGTAATGCCAAGGAACTTTATTTAAGAAAGTAAAGAGCTCAAAAGAAAAGCAATGATTCGACGGCCGCAAAGCGTGGGGAGAAGCCGACGAACATTTTTATTGAAAGGGTTCTTTCACATGCTTTGCTCAAACTAATTATTCTCCTTTAAGTTAAACATTTTTTTATATATAAGCGACTTTCTTTCTTAATTGCAACACTACCTAAAAATATGCATATTAAATTAATTAAGAACTATCCTAAAGACTGTAATCTACACGATTTTGGTAAAACTGAATTATGTATGGAGTATAATTACATAGAACAGCATAGACGTCTAAAGAAAAAAAAAAACATAGCATAGCAGTAACAATTACCGTATATATTAGTGTCTGACAAGATGTATATGTATACATATATTTTTTCATGATATACTGTTATCATGGAATCATTAATTAATCTTCAGCGTTTCTTGAAAACTTACAAAGATTCACAAAGTCAAGTGTCCAACAATACGAACATTATTATATCAACTTATCATACAAAAATCAAACAAGGAAGTTTGGTTCATAGATCTTGAGAACCCACTCAACATTTATTGTTTTGATTGTAGACCACATTTTGAATTTTGAAAATTTCGAAGGTTTGTACTAACTATAGTTCCCTAATAACTACCATCAATACTTAGTTCTTTTGATTGGTCTGCAAATTAAAGCACTTCACACTTTTTGTGGACCATATGAAGTAGTGTTTCTGTTTTTTTTCTTTCATACAATTCGACCAACAATGTGGGAAGGGTGTAATACAAAACCGATATAGCATCGTATATGTGGTCTCTGTTTTTTCTTCTCCTCAGATGTGTAGGGACACAGATATTAAAACATTTCAGTCGCCGGAATTACTCATTAGATAGCAAAATGTGTATGGCTATGATATGATACAATATTGAATCACTGATCATGATTCATGATCTCGAAATCTGAAATCATTATTCATATAATGTAATGACAAGTGAAGTGTAAATTTCTTTTGATAGAGTGATTCAGTCAATATTTTGTGACAGTTTATGTTATTTGTCGCCGTTGATTGTTAGTTCTCGTACAAAAGACTATAAATAAAGCTTTCAAATTAATTTTCAGAAACAATGTAAAAGATATGTATTAGGGTACTTAAGCGGATAGAATCATAGATTCCAAATATTTTGCCCAATCTTATATTAGTAAAAGCCTAAAAGGCCAAAACGTGTATGTGTGGTATAGCAAACCATGGACCTAAAAAGAGGACAGAGAAGCAGGGATCTCTTACACGCAAGTGGAGCCACGCGCACGAGCGTTGGTGGTGAGCTTCCTCATCTGATTAAAGAATCGTAGAAAACAATATTAATTATTTTAAAATTGAGCTTCAGCTAAAATCCAAAGCAAAAGAGAAGAAGGCATCATGTGCCATTTCTTAAGAGTGATTATTATTATTATTATCAAATATACAAATAAGTAATAAATATATATTTTTAAAAATCACCTTCCTCTATCTTTCTGCAATTGTCCAGGATGATTATTAGAGAGAGACAGGAACAAGAAACAATCTAGAAGAAGAAAACAAAACATACAACCACTAATGTTTTTAAGAAGAGAAGATCCACAAAAAACCCAAAGTTTAGAAGAAAATTTTCAGATAGCAACAAGAAAAATTTCAGTTTCTTAGAGAGAGAGCCAGGATTTATGTAGAGAGAGGAAGCTAAAGAAGAGTCGCAGTCTTCTTTTTCTCCTCAGTGAGCAGAGAGAGACAGTGACAGTAGACTTCAAAGAATCTATTCAGAGTTTATTTGGTTTTTGGTTTTATAGAAAAAAGTTAGCAGGATCCTCTTCATCTTTCTCCATCTGAGTTTTGTGTTATAGATTAATGGCAAATAAAAATAATATTATCTTTCTGAACTTTTTTGGTTTTAATTTCCGAGATTAGGGTTTTGAGTTTAATCAGCTGTGGCTACAACGAGGAGGCATAATCTGCCAACGTCAGATTCCGGTGCCTTCACCGACTGGGCAGCGACAACGACGACATCTTCCCGCGCCACCGAGGATCTATCTCTTGGTTTCAATGCTGGTCCCGCCGTTGTCCACGGTGGTTTAGACTTAGCTTCCACCGTCGCTGGCGCTCCTTCATGGCCTCCCGGTTCCTCCGGCCGTTACGGCCTACCATCGTCGGCGGCGGCGACGGAGATGGGTATGGTTGGTCTGCGAGATGTCTTTCTTGTTGCTCCGGCTTACCACCACCAGAACGCCGGAGTTTTATCTGGTTCCGATCAGATTAACAGTAATGCAGCAGCGGAGCTCGGGGTCGGAGTGATTCCTCTTCTCACGGCGGGTCCGCCGCATCAAAACGTGGAGGATACCGACATTAACTTCCGGAGATGGCAGCATAGCAACGACAACAACCAAACGCAGTATATTCACTTCAAGAGTACTAACCAACCGACGGTCGGAACTAGCTCGAACAACTCGGGGTCTGGCTCAGGTGCCTCAGGAACTGCCACGTGTCAAGATTGTGGGAATCAAGCGAAGAAGGAATGTAAGCAGAGGCGGTGTAGGACGTGCTGCAAGAGCCGTGGCTTTGACTGTTCTACTCACGTGAAGAGCACGTGGGTCTCTGCGGCTCGGCGGAGAGAGAGGCAGGTCATGCCCAACGCCAACCCAACGGCTGGCTCATCTCTTTCCACCTCATCCGGGACGAAGAGGCCGAGGATTGTGGGGTCTCAACAACAAGCCACTTCTCATACTTCAACTTCTAACACGCCTCCTCAAAGTTTCGATACCAGCTCCAGCCGCAAAGGTATTGTCACATTTCATTTGTGTATATATATCTACATGATTTCATGTATCTACATATATAACTATGTATGCATGCAACACTAATAGCCCTTCTTTACGATTGATGTCAAGCTTTTGGGATTCAATAGTTTCTGAATATTAAAGTAACCAAAATAAAACACTATATATCATAGATTGGGTTGATACTTTTTTTAACATTTAGGATCTGTCTTTCATGTTCACGTTTTTGGTTGTGGTTATAGAAAAATGAGATCGTTTAACCATATTAGAAATCGGTTATTTGTACTCGGTTCCTAATCCGGCTGGTTTATCCAGATTAACCGTTTATATTTTGTTTGACAGTAATGATCAAACAATATTTATGTTTTTTGATAATGATGTTTTATGTATGCAAAGATGGAGAAGGGTCAAAGAATGCGTGGCCGGGACAGATTAAGGCCGCGGCGGTGTTTAAATGTGTGAGAGTGACGGCAGTGGAGGACGGAGATGACGAGTACGCGTACCAAGCGGTGGTGAAAATTGGTGGCCATGTCTTTAAAGGCTTCTTGTACGATCAAGGGCTTGAACCCAAAGAAGGTTTTCCTAATATGTCGGATTTGCATTTGGGTGGTGGAGCCAATTACCATGGCGGAGCGTCTGCCTCACAGTCTATTCTCGACCAGCCAAATGTCTACGGTGCTGGTAGTGGTGGCGGTTCAGGCGGTGGGTTTTACGTTTAAATTTCAAATCCATCCAAGTTTTTTATTTGAATGAACAGGTGTAATCCTCTTTGATGTTTCTTATTCCAATGGGGTTGGATACAAACGAATAGTTCATTAACGTTGAAAAAAAAAAAATTTTGCAATGAATAAAGTTCTTCTAATGCTCCGATAACGTTGCAACAAACTTTATCGACATATTTTGTTTTGGTGAAATGTTTTGCTTTTGGAAATCCTAAAATCGTAACCATTTGTCGCGTTTAGTAAATTGTTGTTTCGTTAATTTTCTTTAGCATATTTAATTTTTAGTCCTGTTATTTCGCTATTAAGTTATTATAAAAAAAAAATTGTACATTTGTCAGCCCATATTAATGTACCTGTAAAGTGTTTTTTGTCGAAAAAAATAATATACCAGTAACAGCTTTTGTATCTATATTTGGATTTTGTATCATTCCCCTAAACTAAATGCTATTATCGTTGATATGCATTAATTCATAAGTTAACCCCATCCAATTTTTAGGGTTTAAAAGCTGTTTTTGCTATAAACTGACTCACCGAGCCTATTTGTACACCAAGTGCACTTTTTTGTGTTATTATACTCACACTTTTTAGTGTTACTATACCTCACTGACACAGATTAAATTAGGCAGGTGACTTTCAATCTTGTGGCTTATACCTTGGCACGTTGGTGTGCACTGTATACTGTATACGTGTTCGATCCCTATTTCTTCCTTTATGAGACTAAAACATATGGTTAGAAACATATTTACATTTTGAATTTATTTGGGCGTCAACTTCAATAGACATTTCATAATTTGATCTGTACGTATGTGAAATCTTTTAAAGAAAACAATTGTGCCTACATATTACAATTATTCAAAAACGGAATCTGAATACCGATTATGTCGACCTAAAGATTTAACCAATAAATTTTCATCAATATCATAACATAAACAATTATAATTGCTATAGGAAAGACTTCTAGAGTATCTAAGTGTTAGGCGAAATTAATACTACAAAATACTGACAACTTCATTCAAAATATTTTCTTCCAAATTTGTATGCAAATTCTGAGAAATGGAGCCAAACTACTAGAACTCTCTTATTATCTTATGTTCACCGATTGCTTTATGTAGTAGCAATGTAACATAATAGGAATAAAGCCAACAAAAAAAAGTTCAATATATTCCTTTAAAGTTTAAACACTCCACCATAAACATAATAATACTAAAATTCGACTGTGTTATAGGCTTTATAGGGTTTAGGCTTTTTGAACTTTCGAACGTAAAATTCGTCCCCACACCTCGTAAGAAAATGTTATTTGTTACAGATCTGTTTTGTTTATTTATAATAAATGTCTTTCGGTTAATTTGTAATTTTATGTAATATTGATGAGCATGTATGTTTCTCAACCAGAGGAAGATAAATCTTATAAGAACTGAACACCGACATTTGTACGCAAATACATATGGTTTCTCTTTGGTGGCTATTATGGTTAACACCATCACGTATTGGCAGTTCATAAAAGTTTTAAGATTAGGAGAATATGAATAACAGAAATATATTTTTAAGGTTATAAGTTATCACATTCAATTTTTTTTATGTTATCACATTCACAACATCTCGTATTTGTTATCCACTATACACATATATATATATATATATATTCACAACTCGCATTATTCATTAATTAATTTCATTATAAATGATATTTTAGAAGTCGTTTGCCATCCAGTATAATGATTACACATAAACACAGTATAATGATTACACACAACATATAAGTTATTAAGCCATCAAATTGTTAGCGTTCGCTATAACTATGTTGGATCGAGCTATCAAGGGCTATTGAGTTTTTTTTTTTAATTTTTAATTTTTATAGCTAAGCAAATCTCGTTTGTCTTTGAAGAATATGCTACTCGTTGATTCTTTTCTTAATACGCTAACACGGGTAGAAGGTGCAACTAGGGATATACATTTTTTTAAAGTTATTAAAACCACTTTTTTCTTCGTTTCAATTTTTTTTCTTTTTCTTTTCTGGTTTCATCTATTCCTATTGCGGTCTGCTCTTTAATTACAATAAGTAAATAGATGCTAGCTAGGATTAGATTTGGTGGTGATAAGCTTTGACCAAGTTTAAACAAAGGTTAGGATTTGAGAATTTGGGACTATTAGGGTTCAGATTTTGTGATTAAAGGTCTAATATGAGATTGAACAAAGCTTATAATTAATGATAATTTTGGTTCAGAATGTTGAGATTCAAGTTTATTTTCATGATTGAAAATATAGTGATATGGGGAAAAATTAACTATTGGGATAAGAAAGATTAATATGAATAATGTTTTTATGAAGTGAACACGTAAAAATTAAAAGCTTATAATTTTTTTATCCAAACATGTAAACGGACAAATTATGTTATCCAAATGTGCTAATGTCCTGTTTACCCGAATATGTGAACTCCATAACCTTCTTATTTTCCTAGTATATGACAACAAAAAATGAGTAGGGAATTTGCTGACGATAAACCAATTTAATAAATTTATCTATCACATCTAACCTAAAGAGACACATTGCGTCAGTCTGCATCAAAATGAGTCTTTGCCGAAAGGGTTACAAAATGATTTTGGCCAACTGTGAGAACGTTTATAAATTGATTTTTTTTTCAAATGTTTATATATCATAATAACTACGAAATTATGTTTGGTGAAAGTGAAAGGCATGTGCAAAAACATTTGCCAAAGAGAGATTCATTCCCCTTCGGACTAAACCAAAATTAGTAATTATAACTTTTGCTTTATTCAATATTTGCTACATTAAGCTGAAGGAATGTGCACTGCACAGATATTTAAAAAATAAATAAAAAAGGGAACGCGGCACCGAAGTATTATCACTTTATATCTTATTCTCCTGGATGGATTTATGATTCCAGTTCTAACAACTACTAGTGTAGCTAATAATAACAAACCAACAGTTCGCCAAATTAACTAGATAACGATGAAAACTAACTCTGTTGTACTAATAATTAGAAAAGGCTGTATCATAGACTTGTAATTTTGTAGAGTGTATACTAGGACAAGGGAACTTGTAGTTTAGTAGTTTCTACATATTGTTTGAAGAAAAAATTGATTTGCATATATATATGATCCACGCAAACCAAAATTTTTAGGGGTTCTCAAAACTTGTCTAGCTATATTGCATCCATACAAATTAAAGGTTTGCTGGTCAACTTCTTCTTCTATAAAGAAGGATGGTCGAAGGTGTCTTTTCTGATTCCTTCTTCTATAAGAGAAGGATGGTCGAAGGTGTCTTCATTGATTCCTTAGGACCTCCTTTGTTTGCGTTTGCAGTCTTGGCCACTCGGTTGGCTGACGACTAGCTTGAACAAGCGTGGGCAATGTCTTTTTAATTTGGGGTTTGAACTTGTTCCCTTTGATAGTGATCATACATCATAATCTCTTTTGTGCAAGTTTTATTCCTATTTAAGTATGTAACTATATCGTGTAAGGCTACATCATTTCACCTTTTTCTGAAGTTCATAGATGTTTGATATTTTTGAATATGAAAAATTAAGACAAATATAGAAAAAGTACAGTTGAAGCCGTAAAATGAAATGAATGTCAAAATTCAGTATTAGTTTTTAGTGCATGTTTGGTTTACTTATAATGCATGCTAGCCGCCACATCTCTGCAGTTGGCTTACCATCGTCCACCATCCTTTTATTGCACATTTTGTTAATTCGAAACTGAAATCAAATGCAAATGAAACCAAACTCAAACTGGTCCAGCCCAAAACAATTGAACAAGTTTGTGTTTGTGAGTATTACAACTAAAGATGTCGAATTTATATAGTTCCAGTTCTAACAAGGGACTAGTATACATACCAAACCAACCCACAATACAAAAGCTAACCTGTAAATCACAGAGAGAGAGGGGACAATTTAGGATGATGATGTTGTCTGAAAATTCAGGCCACAGTGGTATTTTCAAGTTCCATTTGTGCAACAGTCATATTGATAGCATCTATAATCTCCATCTTCTCCGCACCAACGGCTTCATCCATAGGAGTCCGCTCGTACCTACAAATTTTCAAGATTCTAATAGTTCAGCTTAGTTCCTTGTATAGATTGAGAAGAAAAATTAATGAGACAAACCGATTCAAAAGACTTAGACTAGCTCCTGATAAGATCAATCTCTTCACCACCTGTGAGTAGCTTTCAAGTTAGTAAACCAGTGAAAGAAACCATTATCAAGCACAGACATGAGTGTATAGTTATTATACCTCGACATGGCCATTCAAGCATGCCCAATGTAGAGGAGCATTGTTCTCATCATTAAGAGCGTTAATATCCTGCTCACCAAAAACAAAGCCTCTATCAATGAAATAATCTATTTGTTTCCCCATAGCCCATGGGTCATTAAAATTAGCGCCGGGGGTTTTTGTTTTCTTACCACTTCTTTACTGATAAGATAGTCCACTATTGTCATATGTCCATTTGCTGCAGCCATATGCAGGGCTAAGAAGACAACAAAGGGAAAAAAAAAAAAATGTTCCAACAGAGTTCACCAGATGAAATATGTCAAAGGTACAATCTTTTCGCATCATTTGTTCTAAATTCACACATTACACATTCCAAGGATCTAAGCAAGAGTTTAAGAGTCTCAAATTGACTGTGGCATTAATAATGAAGAAGAAAGTGAAGAGAAAGCTATTAACCCCAAAAAATGAAACTTTAGAAGAAACAGAGAATGTAAGAAAACCTGTACGGCCTTGTGAATCACGAGAGTCAAGAGAGACACCATCAGAAACCAAGCTTCTGAGATCATCAATATCATTGTATCTAGCAGCCTGTCAATCAAAAACACAAACATCACATAAGAAACTTAATTTTAGCTGACCCAATTAACAATAGTTCAGAGAAGCAAAAACCCAAAACTAATAAAAGTAAACCCCAGAAGTGGGACATGAATCGGTAGGAGAAAGGTTTAAGGATTAAGAGACGGAGAAAGACCTCGAGCAAGTCGTCAACTTTCTCTGCTACTGCGATTGTTTCTGCCCCCATCCTCCACCGGACAATACTAATTTCAATCTGAGGGTTTCTGCTGTACGATGCCTTGTCTGAGGTAATTGTCCCAAGTATGAAGTATGTATATGTTCGGCTCTCCGATATAGTTTTGTTTGGGAATTAAAAAAAAAAAGGTTAACTTTCAATAAAATTAAATTATAAAATCATTTTTTTCGCCAGTTTAATATATATTATACAGTGAAATTTATTTACATATTTAAGCCTCTAATAAAAAATTTAGATGATGAATTTTTTTTATCAACACAACATTTTAGTTATGGACCATTAAAATCTATTTCATAATAAATTATATATTATTTATTTTTATATTAAAACGCGTCAAAATATAAATTATAAGCAGCGGTAGGGATTTAATTTGGTCGCATGTGATGTGAGCACCGTTTAATTTCTGAACGCGACTGCTGTTCGTTAGATTGCTGAATTAGGGTTTTTGTGTGCTGGAGGAATTGGGTTGGGAGGAAAATCTTTTTTTTTTTCGTGTCAAATTCAAATTTCCTTATCTTCGCCGCTATGAGTTACTCTAGCCATGTCTTTGATGAGAAGCAAGTGGAAGTTTTGTCTCTTCAAGATCAGGTTTTTGTTCTCGATTTACCCTTATTAATCAATTAAATTAATATGCAATTTTGTAAAATGGAAAATGAGTTTCTTGTTTGCTGTGTGGTTGATTCCCTCCATCTTTAGCTCTTGAGTTCTTGATCTCATTGCTTAATTGATCTATAAATGCTCTGAGAAATTAGGGGTTTCGTGAATTTATGGTTTTGCTATATTGACCTCCCTATTCGTTTTGTAAGTCAGCTAGTTTAAATTTGGGGTCTTTGGTCGTATTCATGGCTTTTTTCGTTCGGGTTTTACCTGCTGTATGTCTATATGAATTTGGTTCTCTTTCTTATATCCGAAACAAAACTCTTTAGGATGATGTTCATGATTCTCTTTATAACTGATTTCCTCTTATATTTCGTTATCGACATGTTGTTTTCTTTTTCTAGATTGTAAAGAAGTCTGAAGAAGTGGTGAATGAGCCAAGTTTCGGGAACCATGGCTGCTGTTGTGCAATATGCTTGGATACAATACCTCTTCAAGAAACAGCTATGGTTAAAGGCTGTGAACATGCTTACTGGTATGTCTGATTCTTGGTTAATCCAGAGTATTTACTTTCCCAATACTGTATATTCTTTTGTTCTTTTGTGGGATGATACTGATTTGGTTATTAGTGATCTCATTTTACCTGTTTATAATTCTTTTGTATGATCACTTTTAGTTCTCAGCTCAGTTTTTTAATTAACTTTTTAAGAGGAATGATTCATTTCTATCTACCTTTATAGTGTGACGTGCATACTCCGTTGGGCAAGTTACAAAGAGAAGCATACCTGTCCACAGTGTAAGAATCCATTTGATTTTCTCAATGTCCACCGAGCTCTTGATGGAAGGTAACTTCCATCTTTCTATACATCTGGCTACATTTACTGTGCCTTTCTTACTCTACTCTTTTACATAATTTTCTATGCTCCTTCCTTTCTAACTAGTTTTGTCTGTTATATTTCACTACAGTGTTGAAGATTTCATGTTCGAGGAGAGTGTATGCCTCCTCCTGAGAGCATCATGGTTTCAGCCACTGGAAACAGTGGAGCTGGTTTCAGACAATGACAGTTTCAGTTATGATTTTGACATTCCACCTGAGTATGAAGATGAAGATGACGATGACCTTGACGAGTTTTATCTGCACGGTTCAAATCTTCGTCTAGGAAACCGGAGGTGGGGTGACAATGGCTTTGTCAGATCAGGCCGTCAAGAAGCAAGGCCGGTCCAACATAAGAACCGAGTTGGCCAAGCTTCTGCCTGTGAATCCGGCTCTACTTCCTCGAGTGAGCCAAAGGATAAGACTAGCAGTGCCGTAACAGGAAGGCGTGCGAAGAGGGCTATGAAGCGTGAAGCTGCAAACAAAGCTGCAGAAGCAGTAGCAGCTGCAAAGCATGAGGCCCATTTGGTTAGGTTGGGAAGGAAGTGACTGTGGTTGTATCTCTGTAAATTATATCAACCCCCGACCTAAAATCCACTGACTTCCCATACTTGAGAATCTGTACAGCAGTAGAATCTAATAATGGTAGAAGGAGAAAACTTTCTGAACCTCTTCGTCTTTGAAGATCCTTTGCTAGATTTGGTGTATTTAGTCCGCAATTTTCTTAATAATTGGTTTAATGAGTGAGACACAGTGGCTTATGATGTGAAAATTGATCATATGGAATGAGGATTAACTGATTATGAACCTTATAGTAATGATGATGATGAGTGGGTTTTGGTGGGGTCTGCATTTGACTTTTGCCAATTTTTGGGTGGTGTAGGCTGAATGCTAAGCAAAATCAAAGCGACAAACAAAGTATTTCTTTTATTTATAAATTGATCACAGAAAAGATAAACTTCTCAATCCTTTACCTACCCCATTAAGACCATGGAATGATGAATCCAAGTCAACTCTGTTGACGAAATTGTAGTATTTATTGCCGTTAGTGATTGAACATGCTCAAGGTTGTTTGATCAGATTCTTCTGTGAGAAGTGTGGTTAGATCTTTTATTCATATCAGTCTTCATAATCATCATGTTTGTCATCATAATGTTCTTTTTATCTTCTTGAAATTCCTCTTCTACTATAATACTCTCCCATTTCATATCTCCTGAATTTCCTCAAAGCGAAAGCTCCTCTTGCTTCACCAACATGTCTACCTCTCTCTTTTTCTCATGACTTTCCTTTGAGGTCATGCTACTGTTCAGCTTCAGATACATTCTAAACGTTAAATAATCTTCACCTTTCTCTTGGTACTCTTGATGATCTTGTGAACATAAAAAGGCACAGCACTTTCTTTGATCATCTCTCTCTCTCTCTCTTCTTTTTTGTTTCCTTATGGAATCTCTTAAACAAGCTTCTTCATCTAGGTTCTGTTACCATCAAGGCTTCTCAGGCGTTCTTCAAGTGTTTGTTCACAACGCAAGAAACATCCACAACATCTGCATCTACGATAACCAAGATGTCTACGCCAAATTCTCTCTCACTTACAATCCTGATGACACCATCTCCACCAGAATCATTCACAGAGCTGGCAAAAACCCTGAATTCAACCAGAAGCTTATGATCGATGTGACTCAGATTGATGCTGCTGTCCTCAAATGTGAGATTTGGATGATGAGCAGAGCTAGACATTACATGGAAGATCAGCTTCTTGGTTTTGCTCTTGTTCCAGTTTCAGACATCATAGGTCAAGACAGTGTCACACAAGACTACAGTCTCTCATCCACTGATCTGTTCCATTCCCCTGCTGGTACCGTGAAGCTCACGCTTTCCATTGTTAACCCTTCCGCTGCTTCATCATCATCATCTAATCCAAAGACTAACACTTCAATTTCTTCTGAAGTCGTGTTGCTTGATCCGCAAGTCTCTGAAGCAGTGGATTACACGAGGATTGAGTTCCCAGACGTCAATGTTGCTAACGAGAACAAACAAATGGTTAGTGAGTACTTCAATGGATTGAATCTCAGATCCGGAACTGCTTCTTTTCTGTGTCTTGGCTCGACAAATGTACCAGTGACCGACATAACGATGGTGTGCTCGGAGGAGAAAGAGCTTTATGGGAATGGAAGTTTTATGGCTTCTTCTTCAACAACAACAAGCTTAAGCGATGACAAGAACACAGCAGATTCAAACGAGAAAGAGATGACAGAGGTATCAAGAAGGAGAAGCAAAGAAGGAGAAGAAGAAGACGAAGATAAGAAAATGAATGAGGAAACAACGATGCAGAAACAAATAGCTGAGATGTATATGAGAAGTATGCAACAGTTTACTGAGTCATTGGCAAAGATGAAGCTTCCCATGGATCTTCATAATAAACCACACGAGGAAGATCACAACAGCACTTCGGCTCAGATTCAGAATCGGAATAATAATGCTAAGAATATTAATACTAATAATAATGGAATGGTGAAGAAAAAAGAAGGGTCTCGTGTCTTTTACGGTAGCAGAGCATTCTTTTAATGGAATCATCATCTTATTTCCAAATAAGTTTATTAACATTTTAGCTTATTGGCTAATCGATTTTTTGATGTTTCTCTATCTCCACCCGATTATTATTATTATTATTATTATTATTATTATTATTATTATTATTATTATTATTATTAACTAATAATGTTTCTTACCGGATTAAAAATCGTTTGCAATTTCTTTTTGTAGATATAATTTTTTTTTTATAGACCATGTCGCTTCATTTGAAAAAAAAACTCTTCTAACTAATTTAATTTGGATTGACTTTTCATTTGTTTTCCTTTAGATCAAATTAGTTAGATATTTTGAATATTAAAGAAAGGGAACATAGTCTCATAGAAATTATTCTATAATATTATTAAATGTAATGTCCGGTCAGACCGAAAGACTAAACCCAATGGCCAATAGACAAATATTTAACACCCAAAATTAGTAGCAACTCATGACCCATTAATAGCCCAATTAAGAATATGTCGATTTCATTTTCATACTCCCAAATCTCTCTCTACCAAAAACTACTCTCCAGTTCAGAGCTGAACTGAGAAGACATTAATGGATTCTCAACCTCCGGCAAACGAGTCCTCCCCGCCGTTCACCGTCGGAGAACTAATTCCTTTCTATTCCAATTATATTTGGAATCGCCTTGCTTCCTTGTTTCCAACTTCTAATTCAATTTTGCTTGGGAAAATCTCTAATCTATATCGCCAGACTGTTACGAGAAAACGTCATGTTTCCTTTCCTCTTCCTCTGCCCTCAACCTCGTCTACGTAAGTTTCATCTCTTTGATTATATATTTTATGTCTTTTGGTAGCTTCTGGTACTTTTCTTCGTTACTACTGTTTGATGATCGCGGCTCGGAATTTAACTTTGATACTTGTGTTTCGTGTTTGTTGATTATATCTCTACCGAAAAAAATGAAGACTGTTTTGACTTTTGAGCAAACTACCATTTTTGATATGTTCAGGATTACAAGCAAGCTCTCGGCGGATACATTTAGGATTTATGGTGTTTTGGAGGAAATAATGGCGGACGTCCTCGAAAATTTGCATGATATCCACAAGAGCTTAGTTTTTTGGCAATCTAGAGCTGAGGTCAATCAACAGAACATTCGATGAGATGTACCTTTTCTTTCACTCATCTAAATGCTTTTCTTGGCTTTCTTTTTTTATTCTATTTGACCACAGGGTTCCAATGCTCGAAAAGCATATTTCATGATTTTCGAGAGAGGACCTGTAGCTTTTCTGAACGAGAGTACCAAATTTGTTACCAAAAGTCTCAGTGAGGATTCTGCAATGCAGCATCTTTGTAAGTCATCTTCATCTCACATGTCGGAAAGGTTGCGGGTCTTGCTGGAGTTAAGATCTGCCCTCGCTTCCTTTCTTGCACAGGTTTTCTTGAAAATTTAATTCCTTTTTAACATAAGTAACCCCATTATTAGTTTCTGTGCATGTGTATACTAATGTCATTACTTTCAATGGGCTCTCTAGCTTTATGTTGAATTGGATAAAACTGGTGAAGATCTTGTGAAGAACCCAGAAACATCACTGCCATCATTGTTGGCTGTTATCAATGGATTGTTTTCGAACTTAGAGGGATCTTTCACACATTTGCATGCTGAGCGTGAGGTTAACACACTGGTTTCTTACTGATGATCTTACTTTTCGTTGGTGTCTGACTCATTTATCACTGTGATGGATCTGAGTTTCATGTTTCTTGATTTCTCTTACTCATTGACTCACATCTCGTTTGCAGTGTAATTCTTCTGTTGATGGAAGTTACCCAATGCCTCTTGTATTTGATCGGCTTCCTGAATTTAATGAGGAAGGATCCCAGTGGACTGATTGTGAACTTACAGATGCAATCAACCTGGTTCATAAGAATTTGGAAAAACTTAACTCACATTTATCAGTTATGGTAGGTGTGGCTGTAGTTTATGTATAGTTGGCCAGCATTTTTGTTAACAGAAATCATCATGTAAAAATAAAGATCTTTCATTTTATGTAAACTCTGAGAGTTTTTCCTTCTTGCATTTCTTTTTAAATAGGTAGGGAAACATCGAAAGCCAAGGAGGATGACTCTGTACTGGGTCCGGTATACATGTGGTGCAGTTGGGCTCTCTGTTTTCTCTATATGGCTACTACGCCATAGTAGTTTGATGGGAAGTTCGGACATCGAGAATTGGATTCATGATGCAAAAGAAGCAACAATGAGTTTCTTTAGTGACCATGTTGAGCAACCGGTTTGTTCCTAACCTTGCTCAGATCTTAAGGAAAAACAGTAACTTTTATTCCTGTTCCAAATGACTAGTTTCATAAAAACTCTAATTAAAGAGTAGGAGTACAAAATGATAGCTATTGCGACTCTCAGTTTGATCCAGTTCAAAATAAAAGTGTGATGAGTTAATATAATTGAGTTATTAGTTTGTTACATGAGATTTTGGTAGTCTAGAATTTCTGATTAAGTTTCTGATTTTTGCAGCTGCATTCCATTCGAGATGAGCTTTTTGATACTTTCCGGAAAAGGCACAAGGGTGTTATGGAAACTGAAGAAGTGCAGCTGACACAAGACTCACTGCATAGGTTGCAATTTATTTAGTTCTTCATGTTTATTGACTGCATTATTAATGCTCTTACTACTTTGGCGATTCTAACATTTTATTTTGTTTGCAGAATGCTTAAGAATTTCTGTGAGCAGGCTACACGTGAAAAGGTCCCCGATAATGCATCTGATCAGGAGATGCTTGAAGTTGTTATGAACCGGTACAACTCTGAACATTATACTTGTTAGGAAATTTAAGGCACACAAAATTGCAGTAACAACAATTACATTCTGCATTAATGTAAGCAAGGAAATAATTGAGTACAAATTCTTGAGTAATAATGGACGTTTTCGCATGACTATGTTAGTCATTGGCCTCATTAATAACTGTCATCAAATTTGGTAGAATAATTTCCTGTCAAAGTTCTCACATGTCTGAAGTTCTTGGTATGTTTTGGAAATTTTAGTTTTACCTTCTAAGTGCAGGTATGAAAAGGAACTTGTGCATCCTATACACAACCTCCTTAGTGGAGAGCTTGCTCGTGGTTTGCTCATCCAGGTAATTTAATTTCTTGGCATGGCTGGAATTAGTGGTTTGGGTGATTCTAATCACATCAGAATTGTCTATTTTTCAGGTCCAAAAGCTGAAACTTGATATAGAAACGTAAGTTTAGTTAATTGGTAGTTCTTAGTTAACTAGAGTAGATCTCTTACTCATTTTGTATAAAACTGAATAATCCTCTTCTGCAGAGCGATGCTTGAACTGGATCAGATACTCCGTGCAAATGAAATAAATTTTGCCATTCTTGCTGCATTACCTGCATTCTTTCTCAGCGTTGTTATGCTCACGTTACTTCGGACATGGCTTAAACAGGTTAGGGGATTGATAATTAAAGCATAACCCAATGTGCAAATTATCCATAAATGGGGTTCAGTTTTATATTTATAAGAGTCATTGTGCCCAGTCATGAAGTTTTTGTTATCTTTATTCATTTTTAACTTCAGTGGTATGAATCAGGATAGCAAAGCTCAAGGAAGAGGAAGAATTGCTCGTATTCACAGGAGATTACTTGTCGTAGAAATTGAAAAGAGAATTATGCAGTATCAGAGCTACATTGAACAAGGACTTGTATGATATCCACTATTTTCCTTTTTCCCTTTATTTTTAGTCATTATTGCTTTACGAATTGGTCTTCTGAGAAATCGTGTGAAAAGTTTCTGGCCGTTTCTTGATGATGTTACAGGAAAAAGATGCAGAAACCGTATTTGGTTTGCTAATATACAGCCTCGAACGTTTGTATCGGGTTGTTGAGAAACCTGCAAAAGCAACCGGCGAGTGGGATTTGTAAGTTTACTCTGATCCCATCAAACGTTTAGCAGAAAACAATTATCAAGCAGTTTAGGTCTGTGTGTGTTTGGGTTGTGGTTGAAATGACTGATGTGTTTTTCTATTAAACAGAGTGAAACAAGATCTGATCGAGCTAGGAAGGCCACAGCAGCAAACATCGTACAAGCTAACGGTGACACAACGACTAGTACGTGTTTATGACTGCTTGCTTCCCACTCTGAAGCGACAATAATTTATTGCGGCTTCTAAATCAAGAAATGTCAATTTCATCCAATCATTCCTCCAGAAATGCTCCCATTGGATTTATTTTTGCACAAACAACGAAGATCATTTTTCCTTGAGATGGTAAAAACAAAGTTACGAAGTGTAACTTACACTTGGAAGATTTTGAAATTCATGATCTTGGTTTCTCGTTTGTTGCAATTTAACATATCAAAACCTGTTTTCTCGTGGTCTTAAAACATATTTTTTTCGAAATCATCTGGTCAGAGAACATAAAACGTCGTTTTGCTAAAAAGATAAGAGAAGAAAACTCCTAAAACATCGTCATTACGTTATCATATACAATATAAAAATCATCCAATATGATCGTTTTATGAATATAAAAAGCATCAGATGAACATTACGTTTGAGTCATTCAACAATGCGTTCAGAATTCAGATTGGCGTGTTAGTTTAACTCCATTGATTCTATAAAGAGTGTCATTGGTTGCTGCTATTAGATATATATATATATATAATTCGGGTTCACAATACAAAACTCAATAACGAATTTTCAAAATCCTATCGCCAGAAAATGCCAAAAAGTTTTTAACGTACTGATGATCTATGACAAACCACAGCCTTGCAAGAGAGATCATCATCAATGAGCCACAAATTCAACTCTTCAAGCCTTGTCCGAATCATATTGGAACCCATCTCGGGAGACCAATATACCACCGGCTTGCCATCTCCCAATGATTGGTTTACGTTGTTGGTATTGGTATTCTCTGAAATACCCATCATCTCTACAGTCCTAATCCTCTTGCCTTTTTGCTCCACTAGCTCTATCACTAAATGACTCAAATCTAGACTCTGTTTTGAGGAAGGATTCTTAGTTGCTGAGGATGCGATGCTGTGTAGAAACTCCTTACTCCATAACTTTTGAGTGACTGATGAAGATTGAACAATTAAAACTCCAGAGCTTTCCCCGATATAGAAGTCGTACTCTGAGCTGACTCTGTTAAGGATAGGACCTTTATCAACCAAAAGTGCATTACTTGATAATACCCAGGTACTGTATCCAAGTTCTAAGCATTTCTTAACAACGTAAGCATTGCACAGATCCTCCTTTACTGAGTTTGGGTAAGAATTTTTGCTTTTTATCAGCTTGTTCAGAAACATATCTGCATCAATCACAGGATGTCCTCTTCTTGAAAGATCATAGAACAACTCTGAGCTCGGGCCTATAAAAATGTGGTTTTGAGTATTAAGCTTTTCGAAATGGCAGAGTAAGTTCTTGGTCAACACCATGTCTGCATCATATAAACTGACCAATATTATGGTTTTCTCTCTCTGCACAGAAGGAAGAATGGTGCCAAGTTCATTCAGGTTTCTCACAACTCTACCAGGAACAACTTCACTGAAACAGAAATCGTACCACTTAAGGTTGCTCAAGGGTTGGAGATTCAGAGAATCAGAACTGATAGAAGTTTTATTCAATAACTGTGAGTCTGGCCCAGCGGTTTTTCCATAGTTAACACCAGCATCCCTGTGAGAGACACTTAGAGCCCTCTCATTTGGGAAACTGGTGTAGATGTTAAAATAGCCACTAGAATGAACAAACTTTATGAACCAAGGTGTCCATATCCGTTCTCCAAGCCTCTTGTACCATCCATTTGACACCTGAGCAAACATCCCAGATAATAAATGACCTAAAAAGTTTATAAATAATGAAATCCACGAAGAAGAAAGTACATGTTTGAAGTTACCATGCCATCAAGGAAAGGCTTTTTGCCATTCGCTTTGTGCTCGTCATACCATAGTCTGAATTCTTTCCACGGTTTTGGGAAGAGAAGCTGTCCCCAAGTTCCCACAACCTGATATAAGAGAAGATTCGTTTTGGGATCTACCTGTAGTTTATTCCCATGTTTACCTGCAGTTGAGTTGACCACTATATCATTCAGTCACCATTTCCACAAACTGAAAAGCACACGAATCCTTGATGTATACTTGCATAGTTCTATTACCTGGGAAATGTATATCCGATAAACATATAAGAAAAAGGCAGCTTCCATCAAATTCGTTTTCTCTCTATTTGAACTAGTAAGTTGAAATTAAGGATACAATTTATCACCAGCCTTACAACTACTAGTAACCACAAGGGATGATAAATCAATCTGCTACTATCCTTAAAAACCTGAATATTCTAATCAGATTTGAATTCTTGGAGGTTAGGTCTACGACCTGGATTACTGAATCGCAGAATAGAGGATGGTACCTGGAACGAACCTTGGTCTCTGAAGGGAAGCTCCAAAAATAGAAGGGTTGAAGTTGGAAGTATCATAGTAGTAATTATGAATGATGCGTTCCAGAAAACCATAGTAAAGTGGAGAAACCTCAAGATCATCTTCAACGACGAAGGCAAATTCGTGATCTGAGCTCGGCCACCAAGCCTCCAGCCATTGCGCTTGCAATCCAGCGTTGTCAGTCCGATAGTGGACAATTTTGTCCCCAAATCTCCACTCGAATCTATCCACAAACCCTAAGATTTCCCTCGCGCTATTCAAGTTATCTTCAACCGGTGTATCGTTCCGCGCGAGGTTGAAATGATCGATGTAGATGTGGAGGTGAATGCGTCTTCTGTCTCCGGAAACGCCGTAATCAGCTGCGGAGAGAGATCCGAGACAGCGGGAGAGAGAGTGGAGACGGTCGTAGGTAAGGACTTTGATGAGGAAAGTGAAAGGAGGAACATTATTGTAATTTCGCAGGAAAGTAGTTTCTACTCCGGCGTCAGAGTGAGTTGTCTCGGAGACGAGAAAGAGGAAAATGATGACGGAGATACAAAAGAGGAAGTAGGTTTTTCTTGGGTTGAGCTAATGCCGTCGCCATGGATCTCGTTTAGGTTTCTTCACGATTCAGAAATAACAGAAAAGATCAGTTTCAGCATATCAAAATATGATTGGTCAATGGCAATTTTATCATAAAAACCATTGAAACAAACATGACTCTGTTTTTACTTATTTAGAATACAATTCTGAACTTCATAGCAAAACCAATGATGCATCCAGCTAGTTTTTTCCTCGAATTTGAAGCTGGCCAGTAGCACATCAGTAATACTACCACAAATCACTAAACTCAATCCAAAAATTTCACCTTATCCATTGGAAACACTAATACTTTTTTTTTTTTTGTTATAACATGTTAAGTATTTTTATACCAGAGTTTTAATTTTATGACAATGATTACAGAGAAAACGAAAAAAGCAAAAAGACCGGAACAAAACAAACAAAACATCCAAAAATATTCAAACTCGATGGGTGTTTACCCGAATTCGATCTGAAATACTAAAATATCCGATCAGATCCTATATCTCAACACCCAAATATCTGAAATATTCGACTTGAACACCCAACTCTAGGTGATGGTTCATGTGCATTGTTTCCTTTTTTCTTCCAAATTTATAGTATCAAGTTGGACTACTAGCTAATTGATGGTGTAGAAAGTAGTAAAATTTTGAATTGCTACAATTATGTTGTGATCTGTGTGATCATAAGTGTGTACATGACGAATGGCCCAATGGAAATTGTGGGCATTGTCATTTGTCACAGATTTATTTCAACTTTTCGTCCGACAATAATTTGGAAGAACCGAGAGTCACCATCCAATAAAAACAAAGTAGCTCCCACATCTCACACAACGTTGAAATCCCACCATCCAACGGCATCCAGCTTCTTAGAGATGGAACACACCACAGCCGTTGGATCCTTTTACCTTTCCATCTTCTTACTTTTTCATAAATAAATATATCCACATGCTTCACTCTTCTCTCTCACTTCCTCAACTGCTCCGATCGTTGTACTCGATCGTCCCAATCTCGCCAGTAAATCTCTGCATTTTCTTATCTGTAAGTTGTTCTTTACTCATTTTAGTTCTCATATGTATTGTTTCCTCTCTCTCTCTCGAAGCTGAGAAATCTAGGGAATACAATTCCTACCACTGACTGTGACTCTGATATTTTGATCGAATCATTTTCCTCTGTGAATATGTATTATTTCTTATTAGCAGCTTAAAAATTCTCTGCTGTGCTTATTTGTGTTTATTTTTCTTTTTGGATTGATTTGTTCAGGATACAATACAGATTGTTTGATCTCGTATCTCCAGATTTAGATGTTGACAGTCCATCTTGTTTTCATTTAGATCTAATCCAGATTTGTTTGCACTGTTTTGTTCGTGTAATGTTGATTTCTAATGGAGATTCTTGTCTGTGTATTTGATTTCAGATAAATAGAAGATGAGAGAAATCCTTCACATTCAAGGTGGTCAGTGTGGGAACCAGATTGGTTCAAAATTCTGGGAAGTTGTTTGTGATGAGCATGGGATTGATCCCACTGGTCGTTACACTGGAAACTCCGATCTGCAGTTGGAGCGTGTTAATGTTTACTATAACGAGGCATCGTGCGGAAGATATGTTCCCCGTGCCATTCTCATGGATCTTGAGCCTGGTACTATGGACAGTGTCAGAACTGGACCTTATGGTCAAATCTTCAGACCCGACAACTTTGTTTTCGGGCAATCTGGTGCTGGAAACAACTGGGCTAAAGGGCACTACACTGAAGGAGCTGAGCTTATTGATGCGGTGCTCGATGTTGTACGCAAGGAGGCTGAGAATTGTGATTGTCTTCAAGGTGTGTAAACTCTGCAAAAGTTTATTGGAGGTCTTTGAATTCTAGTTTTAGATATTTTGTTCTAAAAGTGATATCTATCATGAATGTTTCAGGTTTCCAAGTTTGTCACTCGCTTGGTGGAGGCACCGGGTCTGGAATGGGAACTCTGCTCATTTCTAAGATCAGGGAAGAGTATCCTGATCGAATGATGCTTACTTTCTCTGTCTTCCCATCTCCAAAGGTCTCGGACACAGTTGTTGAGCCATACAATGCAACACTTTCAGTTCATCAACTGGTTGAAAATGCTGATGAGTGTATGGTTTTGGACAATGAAGCCCTTTACGACATCTGTTTTAGAACACTTAAGCTTACCACTCCTAGCTGTAAGTCCTTTCCATGTTCTTTTATTCTCTGTAATTGTTTTGTGAAATTTGAATCTCTGATCTCGGTAACCAACCATGAATGTCGATGTTTAGTATTATCAATGCGTCTTTGATCCCAATCTCCAATTAAGATTCTTTTTATCTCAACTGTTTGTTGATGTCTTGTGATGGTTTGACTGTAACAGTTGGTGATCTGAACCATCTGATCTCTGCAACCATGAGTGGAGTTACATGCTGTCTTAGGTTCCCTGGTCAGCTCAACTCCGATTTGAGGAAGCTTGCCGTGAACCTCATCCCTTTCCCTCGTCTCCATTTTTTCATGGTTGGTTTTGCCCCACTCACATCCCGTGGGTCCCAGCAGTACCGCGCACTCACCGTCCCTGAGCTGACCCAACAGATGTGGGATTCAAAGAACATGATGTGCGCAGCGGACCCGCGCCACGGACGGTACCTAACAGCCTCAGCCATGTTCCGTGGCAAAATGAGCACTAAAGAAGTGGACGAGCAGATGATAAACGTGCAGAACAAAAACTCTTCCTACTTCGTGGAATGGATTCCAAACAACGTGAAGTCAAGCGTCTGTGACATAGCGCCTCGAGGTCTCTCGATGGCTTCCACTTTCATTGGAAACTCAACATCAATTCAAGAGATGTTCAGGCGTGTTAGTGAGCAGTTCACTGCTATGTTCAGGAGGAAAGCTTTTTTGCATTGGTACACAGGTGAAGGTATGGACGAGATGGAGTTCACTGAAGCTGAAAGCAACATGAACGATCTTGTCTCTGAGTACCAGCAATACCAAGATGCAACTGCAGATGAAGAAGACGAGTATGAAGAAGACGAGGATGAAGAACGTGAGATATTAGATCATGAGTGAGTGAAAAAGCTGATATTATTGATTTTCAACTACCCTCTCACATTCTTTTCCTTGCTCGTATATGTGTTATTGAGTTTCATATTTCTTGTTTGTCATGGTCTCCGAGTGTGAAAGTGAGGCCGGAGCTAAACAAAATTTATGTGTGTGGTGTTATAATTGGATTCCATTGTGTTTTATATTAAGCTCTTGGCTCTTGCTGCATTCAAAGAATTGGTTTTTAGATTAGAAGTTAAAGTATTGATTTTGACTGCCTAGGAAACAAGTTAACCGCGGATGTATCAATCATTGGTGGCGTGGCAGTCAAAATCAATACTTCAAAACTTCTAATTTAAAAACTTTAATGTGTGAATAGTAAAAGATTCAACTTTTTGAGGAGCAAAGATCCTAATCACGCATTTTATGGCCACAAGATTACTGAATAGTTTTTTTTGGGATTTTCTTAAGGTTAACTCTTAGTATTTGATTTTTTGTTTTTGTTCTTAAATGATGATATTAAATTGCACGACTAATATTGATTTCTTTTACTACTATTTACTGTGGAAAATTTTATCAGCGGAGATTACCCTAATAAATAAGTTTTGTTTTTTTTTTTTTGGTAAAACAGTGATAATTAACTTATTGTAGTCAAAATTAAAAAAAAGGATTTTGATAAAAAAAAAAAATGTAAGTCTTACAAAATTAAAATTTCCTTTCCGAAACAATTACGACTAGGAGAAAAGAGCATTAAGAGAAGATTGAGATATAAGAGAAGACAGAGAGATAGAGAGAATCGGAGGAGAAATCGAAAATGGACGAGCAAGAGTTTCGTAGCCTCCTTGATCTCTTCCCCGTCGTACGTTCTCGCGACTACCGTGTAAATCTCTCTTCCCTCTATCTCCGCACAAACTCTTTTGTTGCTGCTACTGTCAACTTACTTGACTCTTCCGAAAACCCTAATTTCCTCATTCTACTGTAAATTTTTCGAATGGGCTTTTACTAGCAACTTTTTGCTTTAAGTCTAATTCTCATCTATCGTTCTGAATTGATGATTTGAAAAATTGATGCAGAATTACAAACGTCACAATATTTCCGATGCAGAATTGATTCATTACTCGCTGTATTTTATTTGTTATGGTTTCTAGTACAGACTATTCATTTGAGACTTTTGGTTACAGGCTGATTTAGATTCTTCAAAGCAATCAACTTCACAGTCAGTTGTGGATCGGGAGGTACATTCTGATATCTTAAACCCCCTTTTTTTCTTTATTTGGTGATGATATATACACACTTGAGATATGATAGAACTTGAAATCATCCAAATCAGGTAAGTGAATGGCACGATGCACCGAGTAGTGTAGATGAATCGAAAGAGCTGCAAGATCAGAAAATTGGTCAAGGTATGCATCTCTTTCCTACCTTTAGATTTCGACTATCTGGAATACATTTTTCGATTTCTGAGAGATAGCGTAGAGATATTGTTTTCCTTCTCTATAGATAAAATCAAATGTGTGTAGAAGCTCCCTAACCTTATTGAGGGAAAGTTAACCAGAGAATCAGGTTTTAATTAGCTCGTCCTTCTAATTATGAGTCTATTTGGTATTCCTTATCTCTACTTGTTAGCTTGGAGGTGAATGTTCTCGTTGATACATTGGCATATATTGTCCTGTCTGCTTGTCTTAGACTTCTCACATTTATCTATTTTATCTTTTTGCTTTATCCTGATTTTTGGACTTCTTTTGACAGATAAATTCTGGGAAAAGCTGAAAACAGCTGCTGCGAAGAAGGTGATTTTTACCACTGACTTTCTTTAAACGTTTCTAGTTGTTGAATGAGATTTAGAGTTGGAGTTCCTTACATCTAGTATACAAAGTTTTACCGTGGTTATCGCATTTGATGTGGAATTGTTAATAAGAGATTGGCCAGAGAATGAAGATCGATATCTTGTTTTTTTTTTTTAATGTCTTGTCAAGTAAATACTTTATATGAAAGAATTGATTCTTGACTCTGATTCTCCTACTTATATCCCGGAACCTTAATGAATGTCTACCTTGCAGGTTGGTGAGGTTGAAGCAGAGAGGTTTTGCAAGGCTTTCGAGAAACTCCACAAGAAACTGGTATGTGCTCCACAACAAACTCCACAAGACGCGTTTGTTGCTGATCGGTAGTAATGGTTACATTTTCTTCATGTGGTTTTGGTTTCAGGTGTATGAAGAATTGCGTCCACATGTTGCAGAGGAATACTTATTAAACTTAAATTGTCTCTAATACAATATGCTTCCAAAGGTTTGTTGATGTGGAGATACTTGAACTCCTTTTTTTTTAATCATAATTATGTATGAGTGACAAAATTCTCTCCTTCTAGATAATCTAGATATGTTTCTCATCTTTTTTTTTAGAGAAAATGTTAATGTTTGGGACATGATTTCAATTCTTACTTGGAAACAAGAAGTCCCAAATTCTCCATGTTTAAACGGAATCTTTTACCATATTTCTCTGTTTTGGCTTTTGATTTTGACTGATGAAAATCTCGAAGCCGTCCCTGCAGTTTCTCTTGAATTCTCTATAAGATTTAATTTTTTCATCTTTCAATTGCCATTCATGCCTTATTTCGATAGGTCTCGTTCTGTTTCTTACATTTGCCCACACCTAAAAAAATCTTTTTTTTTTTTATCTGAGTAATTCTCCTTTTACAGCTATCTTAGAATGATGATAAACTATTCAAACATATTTTATTAAATTTGTAAGCATGAAATAAACCTGTTATAATCTTACAACTTTCACATCTAGTTCTGTAAGAGGTTATAGCTTTATCATACTTTCAATTAACAATGATGTTCATTCTTTCTTTTTTTCTCTTTGGCACCAGCAATGATGTTCATACATCATTATCGAACTATTCGTACCACACGATATTTCTACTAGTTTCATATTCAAACCAGAGGGTAGAGTAGATGATTATGCATATTCACACACTAAAATTAACCATCTTAATAAAAAAAAAAAATACCACAGAGCAAGCCAAGAAGCAGCATTTACTATTTCCAAAGACTAGTTGTTCAACACTCTTAAATCTCATTCCTCCAAATATAACACATAAGTTACAATCATGGAACATCACGTCCGATATAATGTATATCAGTATGAAAAAACGTAAATAAATATGGTTTTTTTCGTTTGCACAAATGTGTTTTTATTCAGACAAAAATTCACAAAACTTGTAAAAAAGCAAAAATTTATCTATTGTGCAAAGGATTAGGACCTGTGAAGACCCTTCTCTTGTCATTTTCAAAACCATTGTCACCACCACCTTCATTATTATTTCTTGCTCCTCCTGACGCAGCATTGGAATGAAGATCATGAAGCTTTGGGTCCAAAATTCCAGGCTTCTTCAAGCTTCCATGAGCTGAGTGATGATGAATATGATCAAGAGAAGACGATGAAGCTTTAGCGTACAGAAACAAAAGAAGAAGAAGGATGATGAAGGCACCAGTAGTGATGAGTTTCCGATATTTTCTTCTGGAGTAGTAATTTCCCATAAGATAGATAGATATTATATATATATATATATAGAAAGAGTTTATCTAGAAGTGATGGATTTTTAGAATTGATTTCAGAAAGTGTAAGAGATCTGATGAAGGTCTCTTAAATTCGGTCTCCGAGTCTGTTTAGAATGAGAGTAGAGGAATGAAAGTGATGGAAGAGAAAGCTGTGGGGCTTTTAACCTATGACTTGCTCTAAAAGTTTGTTGATCTCTTCTTCATCACTTTCTAAATTTAAAGAGAAGAAGAGAGTCAAGGTTCGTAATATCATTTTTTTCATAAACCAAGTTTTGGTTAAATCATGTCCAACGACTTAATTGGTCAAGTGGTATGAATAAATGAGTGTGGTTAATCAATATTTTACTTAGAGAGAGTAATGAGGGTGTCATAATAAATAAAGCATATAGAGATAGTAATTATATCATATGTGAAGGGGGTCAAATTAGAAAGAAATAGAAAAGAGAGAAGAAGGGGGGCAAAAAGGGAATTGGAGTAGTGATGATTCTAAGACTTTGCTTTCTTTGGGGAGAATGATGTTGTCTTCACTCCCTTTTTCATTCTGTTATTCCACACCCACATTTACACTCCCACAAATGAAACAAAATATCCACCTCCCACTTCAATGTTCACCTCTATTATATATATATATATATGATTCTCTTCTTTTCGTCTTTCTTAAATACTCCCTATTACTTCTTTTTGTTTGTTTTATTAGGGAGTAAGAGACAACAAGCAAGTATTTGCATAAGAACTAAACCTAATTGAATAACACCAAATCAAATAGATTTTCTTAAAAAAATAAAACAATTATGTATAATCAAATAATATGATTCTCCAATATCATATACCTACATTCTTGCTAACCATGGGCACTCCTGATGTTAATTAATATAAGCAAGTACACATGTATTATCGTTTGTTTTTATGTTCACAATTTGTTTTCCAGAGATTGACTCAAATCAGGTTAGACTTAAGACTAAATCCCTAAAAAAACTTTAGTTCAAAAGTTCTATTTTTTGTTTTTTTTTGAGTTTTATCTATCTAAGCTTCGAACAACATTTTTTCTAAGGATCGGACCAGCGGTTAGTGCGATTGATTATTGGTTCGAATACGGTTTAGTTTTAAAATACACCTCTTTGTTATCTGGGCCGTGCTTTAGGACGCGCGTGAAGCCCACGTGATAGCCTTAGAGTAAAAAAAAAAAAAGGAAAAAAAGCTGAATGTTGATTAATTGAAATAAGGGAGACGAAGAAGAAATTACAAAATTTCCGATTGGTTAAGAAAACAAAAACTCAGAAACCCTAAATACTCCCTTTTGGCTCTCGAACCTTCCTCGATCTCTGTCCCCTTCTCAATCACTGCTAATCAAATTTGGGCGGGAATTCGGATACCCGACACCAACCACTTCCCCCCGCTTTCGATTTGTATCTTTGGGAGGTGGATTCAGCTACGGGCCCCGTTTATAGGTTTCTCACAGCAAGATCTGGCTTCTGAAACTTGTATGCCTCTTGTTTTCTCAATTCTTTCTCGTTTCAATTGATTCTCGGATTTTGCTGATTACTTCGCTGTTTGATTATTTTTTTTAGCTTTCTTAGATAAGCACAAATAGAAGAAACTTTCTTATTGACTAGATCGAAATTGTATGGATGACATATCATTTCATTTTGCTAATACATACTTTCGACTTCTTCCCAATTTTTAGTGCTTAGTTTCATTATTTAGTTTCACAAGACGTGACTTTAAAAATGAATTTGGGTAGCAATTTATGCTAATTCAGTCTTTTTTTTTTTTTTCAGTTCTTAGTTTTATTGAGACTCTAACAGCTTCGTTCACTATGAAATATGAGCTGTTGATTAGCTAATTGTGTATTAATATGCTTTCCTTGGCACACTACTGGATGTTTCGTTGAATTTTTTACCTTTGCATGTGCAGTGATCATGCAAAAACAATTCAGGGTGCGATAAAGAAGATGGAACCTGATTGTACTAAATTTGGAGGTACATTGGTTTCAAATTTGGAGCTTTCAGTTCCTGATATGTTTTATGCGGCTTGTTGTCCTTTCTTTTTCCCATTGAGTCATCTTGAGGTACATATGCATTTGTTTTTTTTTATAAGTGCAGGTCCAAAAGAGCTGTGTGGTGCTGTGGATCTTATATCTCAATTCAAACTATCGCAACACCATGAATTCTTTTGCAAGAAATCCCTTCCCGTCTCTCTATCGGATTCTCATTATCTTCATGATGTGGTTGGGGACACAGAGATCAGAAAAGGAGATGGAATGCAATTAGATCAGCTTATTCAGAGCATATCCCAGAGCAGCGAGAGTAATACTCGCATCCAACCTTTTGATATAGATGAGCTTAAGGAGGCTTTCCAACTAAATGATATGACCCCTGTTGAATTGCCTCCAGTAAGAATTTTCACTCAACACTCTTTCTCTTTTGGTGGTTTTGAACTTTAACTTAATGATACAAACCCTTTTCTTTACGAATATCGATATTTGACATTACATTGTACTAGGAAATTGTGCTCAATAATGTATGTCTCATCTCCTATAATAGCCAATTCTTTGGTTAATTGAGAATCGTTCCCTAGAGATAATTGACCTAGCTACTAGCGCATGAATATGCCCTGTTTCTTCTTTCAGGCAGAGAAGGGAGCTCCTACTATTCCGCCGAAGTCTAAAAGTGAGTCGAAAGATAAGGACAGGAAACATAAGAAACACAAGGACAGGGATAAAGGCAAAGATAGAGAGCATAAGAAGCACAAGCACAAGCATAAAGATAGAAGCAAAGATAAAGACAAGGACCGAGACAGAAAGAAGGACAAAAATGGCCACCACGATTTGGGTGATCATTCTAAGAAACATCACGATAAGGTATGAGTCATGTTGGTTTGTTGCAGGTGCCTGTCTTGCCATAGGAAAATAGCGTAATAGAATATGTACTTGCTGCTCTAGAGTTGGGTTGCTTTCTTGACGGTTGACTTATCATAGAATTTGAAGATATAGAGGCTGCTCTATAATAGTTTTATTGTAATATTGATTGGGTTTCTGATCCTATGGAAATCTCATGGAGCCTTGTCATTGATACTTCAGAAAAGGAAACACGATGGAGATGAAGATCTTAATGACGTGAGGCACAAAAAAAACAAGGTAATTGTAATTGGAGGGGGTGGGAGTGGGGTGGTTACTCAAATTTATCCGGATCTTCTTTGATACTCAACTTTTAATTCCCACTATAAGTTTTGTGCACAAAGTGTTTGGACGACTACTCATATGTCTTTAGTAAATTGTATTGATTTGACTCTGAATTTAACTTGTTTCAGCATAAAAGCTCAAAGCTTGATGAGATGGGTGCAATAAGGGTTACTGGCTAAGAAAGTTGTAGACATTCCAATTTTGTACTCTGCAGCCCAGTAGGTGTCATGGAGAGATTTAGAAGCACTTTCCAACTCATTGTAGACAACTTATTAGGTAAGCATCTGTATACTGTCCTGTCTCTTATGTATGATATGCTTGTTGTTCTTGGTCGTCCATCGATTCATTTTTGTCCAACTCACTTTGGTATTCCGGATCCTTAAGACATACATCTGTCATAGTCCAGATGCTGTAATTTACGGCATTTGAACCCATATATTCTTACTTAAAAAAATGTTTGTTATTAAAATTTTTGGCAGATACCCTAGTTTTGTGTGTTATTTAAGTTGCTGAAATCCAAATAGGGCAACATTTGCAAGGGAAAAGTGCTCATGTCCCAACTGTGTGGCTTGTTATTGAATTCTTCTCTTGTTTTTAAGAAAGTTGCAAAAAAACATATCACAAATCTAATGAGATATTAGAACACTGTCAGCTAACACAAATGAGGATTGCTTACATTTTGATTACACTCTTATATTTCAAGTTGTGTTGAACACGAGGATTTGCTTCTATCTAGGATTGGCTTTGTAGGTTAAACGCCTGAAAATGGTGAATACATTCCTTGAAGAAGAAAGGGGGAATTTGTGAAGAAAGAAGTAGCAGAATTCGTATTTGGTGGCAGCTATGTAACATTTTGTTCTTGGGATATTTTCTTCCAATCTTTTTTTGTTTATAAATCATAATGTTTACCATTCATGTATAATAATTTGTTATCTAATTAATGCTGTTTAAAAAGGGTATTGTTAATCCACTTCTTTTACTTACGTCAAATGATTCACCTGTGTAAAAACAAAATCTCGAAAAATGTTGCATTAAAATTTCATCCGGCGTTTAGTACAAGTAAGTGCACATTAACAGAGACTTCAAACACAGATTCTAACATTAGAAGCCATCCCTAAAAGCTCTCCATTGTTAACTCTTATCCATTCGCCACCTATCATAAGGCAGCTTCTGCTGACCTCTTCATCCTTACAAGTCAGATTCTCTTCTGCTTCAGTTTCCTCGTCTGCGTGTTCTGTATCCATCACAGCTTCTTCCTCGTATGTTTCTAACGTCACATCGTTCGATTCAGAATCTTCTGCACCCTTCCTTGCTCGCTTACATGCTAACTTTTCCAATTCCTGACTACTGCACTCAGCTCCTCTCTTGGCACTCTTATTACATTGTGCATGTTTTGAGTTACTCTGAGAGTTCTGATGGTCCAGAAGAGGTAAACGTCCTGAAGATCCAATGATCCGAGGCAACATACCAATTGGACAAGGACTCCATGTTTTCGCCTTTCTCCATCTATTACCGGAGTTGTCTGTGTCATTACCTTTCTTCTTTGAGAGTTGGAGTTTGACAAACTCCAGTCTCTTTCCTGCATTACCGAGATTTTTCTCTTGCTCAAGGAGCGTTGAAGGAGTTGTTACAAGAGTAGAACTCTGTTCCAATGGAACACTTGCAGAGCTTTTACCCTTAAGAGAGAGTTTTATGAGCTTCTCCTTCAAGACACGGTCACCCACAATCTCTGCAAGTAGAAATGCTGATTTCAAAATCAGTTCGTGTCCTGAGGCTCCCAAGAGAAGGCATTTACGAATAAGTTCCGTAAAGAAAATGCTTAGAGGTTTCATTTCTAGAGAACTGTTTCTCTGAAAATGCTTCGACCCATTGAGAAGACCCACAAGCCATGCAAACAAGAAAGGAATCTGTTCAACTCGAGAAATCTCTTCCGCTGACTTTTCTGTAACATCTTAAGAACAACAAACAATTCATGCAAGCTAGAAATGATTAGGAGCCTAAGTTGAGATTCCTCAGAGTAAAAAGTATTCAGAAAAACCAATAGTTACCCGTTTCATATCTTCTCCGTTCATTATTTTGGATCATATCAAGGACTGCCTTGAGTAGAGTCAAAAGTAACTCGGGTTCTCTATTTGAGAATTCCACGATTACAGGTTTCCATTCATCTAGAAAGACCCTGAAATCTTGGCCAGACCGATTCTCAAGTTCTGTCGACTTGGAAGAATCCAAGGCCTTGAGTAAGAATTCAAGTAGAACAGATGAAATTTCTGCAGAGAAAGAAGGGTATAAGTCAACAAGGCTGCTTACGATCTTCCTTATCCTTTTATTGGAACCTGAAATCACAAAATTACTTAATTATCATGATATAGCGGCAATCAAAGCAGAAGTATAATCAAATTATGTCATTATCTTGCTAACTTCGTCGAGGTGCTACACGGAAGACATTTATGAGTTCATACTGTCGTTCGCTTAGTATAACCATCCCTCAGCACAAGGTCCAAAACAATAAAACTGAGTTGTCTTACATTTATCTTTGACCAAAGGGGAGTCAAATTGCGGATTCTGCTTAAGCTGCAAGGAAAAAGCAAGTTTTCGGAGTTTGGATTTGACTTCTCTTCTAATGCTAGCTGTTCCATCTCTCTTCAAGGGAATTTGGTACTTCTGAGGCTCCCAATAAAAAGATTTCAACCACTCAAGTGCCTATAGTGACAAACGCATGTATGCAAACAAGTTAAAATCTTCTGCACACAAAACACCTTATTAAAGAGACAACAAACACTATTTTTGGATCTTAAGAACAAACGTGTTGATTTACAGGAAAGCTGATCTAGGATGCCAAACAGAATTAAGAAGGAATAAAGTGTACCTCAACTGCAGCATCCCGAAGCACCGAGAGTGCAGGGAGCTCACGGTGAGAACCCTCTACAATCAAATCAAATCACAAGTATAAAGCAGCATCAAAAATTTATTATTTAAAAGCAAGGAAAGGCACCCAAAGATTCTTACCATGCCGAAGATCAATTAATTTACGTGGGATACCGATTGCTTTAGCTGCTTCTGCAATTGAAAAGTTTTCTCTCCTCCTTGTCTTTTCAATGACACAGTTCACAAGCCTTCATACATAAATATGTGAGTAAACAATTGGTAGGAGTCAAACCAACCCAAACTTAATCAAATAGTGGGAAGCAAAAGTCATAGTGACCTGAGTATTCCCATGCAATAGAGCATTTGAAGTAAATGCTCGGAATATAATGCATCTGCTGATTGTTTCTCCCTCCTTAATTACTCACAAAAAACAAGAAAATGAGATGAAAATTCAAATCATGGAAACATTAGAGAGACTAACAGAATAAAGCCATCTTTGAGTTGAATTTCAATAAGGGAACAAGTAACATCCACAGGAGCTGGAAGTGATCCTCTACTTTGCCACGTTGCAACCTAAAATCCGGAAGAAAAAAAACAGATTAAAAATCTAAACTTTACACATATAAATGAACCATTAAGCTCTCTGGTCTGAAGCAATAAGCTTGATTCAACTAATTTAAATATTATGATTGTCAGAGTAAATACAATTTCTATAGCAAGTCTTTGCATTACCCTTTGTAATGCAGAAGCGACTCTATCAGGAGAAGAAGAGAAGAGAGACTCTCTGACTGAGTCCCACTCTTCCCAATTCAGCCATGGGACCTGTTTGAAGCAGTCCGATGATGATTTCTGTTGATCTTGCTCACCGAAAAACGATTCGATGTCTGCTAGCTTCTCCATTGAAGAGTCAGCTCCGAAGATTTAGGATTTTCCCAAACAAACTTGGCAGGACAAAAAATTAAACACTTAAAAGAGCAACTGAGCTGAACCCTCTCTAATGGCGCACTAGGGTTTTAGAAATCCTGACTTTTATTTTTATTTTTTCTTAAAACAATAATTTTTATTTTAAGTTATTTTAATAATGAAGTTATTTATGCTTTGCTCTTACTTATTAGCATTGATGCAATTTCTCTTAACCTTCTAATATATTATGAATGATTTATCAATTTACTGAACACTTTGTTTCTTATTAGTTATTAAGTTGGTTCGGTTAATTAGTATCGAATAATCTTGAACACAGACAACATGAGTTCACCTATATCAAGAAGTAATGCACAATGAAAGTGGATAAAAAAAAAACAGATATATGTGATTTATACAATGTGAATAATGCAGCAACAAAACTTCGTTTCCATTAAATTAATAACCTCAAGTAAAGTGCTCAAGGAATATCTAACTTCATCACATACCCAAATTGAAATCTCCATACACAGCTTCTAAAATTACACAAGTAAACGAACCAATGAACAAAGCAAAGAAAGCCTTACTGCCACATTATTTGACCATTAAGAATTTAAGATTATAACCACTGCAATCATTTGCCAAACACAATCCGGTTGACGACATCAACAGGCAAAGCGTAGGCGGGATCAATTGCTTTGACTCCAGGATACTCAAGGAGGGAAAGCCCTGCACCAATTTTATGAAAATTTGACCATTTTGGCTTCACATAAACGGAAAGGAGCCTAAAGAGAGGCATATCAAAGTTACCTGCAACTCCAAAGTAGGTGTGGAAGATATCAACAGCATCGTCAGGTCTGTCTGAGATGCCTCCGTTGTCCAAATCCTATCCAATTTCAAATTAGTAAAGATGAGAGTTTTCAAGCAAAATTAGCAGCTAAATGACTTTTCTTGACTTATAGCCGGAGACAAACCTGGCAGCCCAAAATGAACTTCACAAGCTTTTCTTTGTCGATCCAATGAACTCTGTCTATCATGATTAGGCTCGATAGGACCCACCAAGAATAGCAAACCTGGTAATAAGAACAATCAAAACTCTATGAAAACCAAGGAAAGTATACAACGGTATCTCTCTTTGGACAGGAGCTGAACGCCTACATCAGGGAGTTTCTCAGGTCGTCCATTTAATCCCCCACCCTCTTTTTGTCTTTCACATAACCACCAACCAAGTAAGTCCTTATCAACACGATGGAGACTCCCGGTGAGAGCAAGAGCACCCACACAACAGAAAACTACAGAAACAGAGAAACAAATAAAGATTAAATGTCTTTTACCATATGACCCTACAGTGAAACTGTCCAATATTATCTACACAAGGGTGTAGCAATAACACGTCAGCTACAGAAATATAAAACATCTGGGTATCCAGTCATTGGATTGGCCTAAACTCAGTAAGGTCACGTGGAGACACTAATTCCAAGTAACAATACGGTAGATGACACCAAACAAAAAAAAACTCAAATAGCATATCATACTCTGTCCTGCATGGGACTCTGCCCCAGGTGTACACCCAAAACCACCATCCAGGTTTTTGCAGCTCACAATGTAATCAACAGCCTTCCCCACATTGATTTTGTCAAGTGTTTTCAATAATGAGAGACAGCATATAGCTATGTACGAAAACCTGCATAAACAGCTTGTAGTTAAGATTCAACATAGCAAAATCAACAACAAGAAATATACAAATGTTTTTGTAATACATGGCCAGGAAGAATACCTCGTATCTATCTCTCCCCACATATCTCCTGAGAAGGAACCATCTTCATTCTGTAACCCAGCAACATCTAATTTTGTATATAGGAAAACTACTAATATCTACTATAGGCAATTTACGGAGTTTTTTTGCTTGGGGTTTTACCTCATTAATTATTTGACAATATGAAAATTCTATCATGACTACTGGTGAAGAAGAACAAGTTTGTAAAATCGACAATAAGCTAAGTGCCAAAAGATACAACTTGATACTTTCTCAACGTCAAGAATGTTAATTTTGTCAAAGAGGGCCAGTATTTGCACAGCACTGAGTGTATATAGAATATGCGGATCGTGTCCAACATTACCGGAAAAGCCACCTGCACAGAGATGAACAAGTTGTAATCAACTTATAATGCAGCAACATTTTATGAGTAAGGATGAAAATGTGAAACCCCACAGCAACTTCAAAGGTCCACTTAATATTTTTGCCAGCTTACTTAGTAATCACAGGAAATAATTTTCCAAGACACCTGCTTTCACTGCCTAACCCGTTTATCCCTTTTTCCGTCATTCTAACGTTAAGTTAAAAAGAACTGATCTGCAACCATATGGTATTAGATATATGTAACGAGAAGTACACACCACATTCATGCTGGCAGGTCATGATCCATGAAACCACTTCATCTTCAGGAACAGAGCCCAGCTTGTCGAGTAAGTCGAGAGTAGTCAGTCCCCAGTATGCACCATTCATTCTTAGATGATCCATCACCACAGACTCAAAACTCTCTTTCTTCTAGCAAGTTGAGATAATTGAAAAGCAATTGAAAAGAAGAAAATAAGTAATAATCATAGTGATATAAACAGTGAGAATCAGGAAAGGGTTTCTAGTGGTACCTTTTCTGCCATCAGAATGTAACGTACATGCTTGTCAGCAACGAGCTGACCCATCTGCCATTAGATATCCATAACAGATTCAAACCCGTATGAGATTTATCAAAAGGGAACATTTTTTTTTCAAATCAAACTCAACTGCCGCATTCAAATAACAAAAACGAGACCAATCAAAGACCAACCTGAACTAGAAATCGATCATAATCATTGAAGAAAATCGAATTCGTATTGAATTAAAATAGAGATGATTGGCCAGGACAGAAAAATTGGTTACCTGATTAGAAGACGTAGAGCTCATCAGCTTTGAGGTAGAAAGCGAAATTGTGATTCGGAGACTGAAGATCCAATGGAATCTCTACGTCTTCATTAAGGAAAGGGTTCCATGGAAACCACAAACCGGTCGGTTCTGCTGAAGTTTCGAAAACCCCTTGAAAACCAATCCGTTTACCCGGTTTTATCAGTTGGTTTGCGTTGACTTAAATTGATCGGCCTTAATAGAATAGAAAGGTGGAGGGAGATCATTTGCCCAAAGCTTCATCAATGGCGCTTACACCTCTGGATGCACTCTTCTTCGTTTTCTCCCTATTTCTTCTATTTCCGTCGCCTTCCGTCTCAGTTTCAGCTACTCAGGTTTTTGTTTGATATTTCTCGTCTATGGTTCGTTCATCGTATTGATTTGAGTTTGTTAAAAAGTAACACTGAAAGCTCCTCCCACTTCCAAACATATAATTCTTAAGCAGCAGAATCTGTAGCTAAGTAACAGATTTCAAATTTAAGTGGTTTCCTAAGCCAATTCATTAACTTTCAAGAAATTGAAATAGAAAAAGATGAACTTTGGAGATTGGTTTCTAATTTCAAATTTGAATGTGTTTTCTTTTGCAGTTTTGTAGTGCAGGGAGAGAGTTTGGTGTGTCATCTTGTGGGGTTTCATCGACAAGGATTTTGATCAAAGGAGGTACAGTTGTGAATGCACACCATCAACAACTTGCTGATGTCTATGTTGAAGATGGGATTATTGTCGCTGTGCAGCCAAACATTAAGGTATAACTCATTCTCTTGTCATGTATCCAAATTCCAGTTTGATCTGCTTAAAAAATTATGTTGTTGGTTTAAATTAGGTTGGGGATGAAGTCACTGTACTCGATGCTACTGGAAAGTTTGTCATGCCAGGTTACTCAATTGATACATTCTTATTTTCATAGTTATACTTCTGATACATGATCCTAGTAGCAAATTGTGTGTTATTTGTTCTTCCTCTCTCATGTCTTCTTTGTTTCTTCAATGTAAACAGGAGGAATTGATCCTCACACGCATCTCGCCATGGAATTTATGGGTACTGAGACTATTGATGATTTCTTCAGTGGTCAGGCAGCAGCATTAGCTGGTGGAACAACTATGCATATAGATTTTGTTATACCGGTTAATGGGAATCTGGTGGCTGGTTTTGAATCCTATGAAAACAAATCCAGAAACTCCTGCATGGATTACGGTTTTCATGTGGCTGTCACAAAGTGGGATGAAGGTGTTTCAAGGGACATGGAGATATTGGTAAAGGAAAAGGGTAAATGTCTCCTGATGTATTGACTCCTCACAGTTTTGGAGTTTCTATCCCTGCTTAGATGAATCTGAGTGCATGTATCTCTATATTTATAGGTGTCAACTCTTTCAAATTCTTCCTAGCATATAAAGGATCTCTTATGATCACTGATGACCTCCTCCTGGAAGGCCTTAAAACATGTAAGTCCCTCGGTGCCTTAGCGATGGTTCACGCTGAAAATGGAGATGCAGTGTTCGAAGGACAGAAAAGGATGATTGAATTGGGCATTACAGGTCCAGAGGGACATGCTCTCTCAAGGCCTCCTGTGGTAATTTCAGCCAAGTGTTTTCTTATTTTTAATACTGCCTCATAGATTTTCTCTTCTCTTGTATCTGGTCAAGCTGAAATAAAAGATCTTTGTTTAACAATGACAGCTCGAGGGAGAAGCAACTGCTCGAGCAATTCGTTTGGCCCGTTTTGTTAACACGCCTCTCTATGTTGTTCATGTGATGAGTGTCGATGCAATGGACGAGATTGCTAGAGCTCGAAAATCAGGTCTTCTGTTTCAACTCCTATATGACATAATTTTCTCTTCTTTTCTCATTTGTATAGAAACTACCCTGATTATAATCAATCTCCTATCCTAACAGCCACTAGTGTAGTAACTTAGGGGTTGATTTCCAAAGTACCTTTCAAATTATTTATAAAGTATTTAGCTCAATTATAAAAATATTTCTTTATTATGTATTTCAGGGCAGAAGGTTATTGGAGAGCCTGTTGTGTCTGGATTAATCCTCGATGATCATTGGCTTTGGGACCCTGACTTCACAATCGCGTCCAAGTAAGAAATGAAGAGTCCTTCAGATCTATTAATCAAATGACTCCCGTATGAGTTTTCAGGTTTTCAAAGTTTTTTTTTTTCTCAATTTCGTAGGTATGTCATGAGTCCACCTATCAGACCAGTAGGACATGGAAAAGCCCTACAAGATGCCCTTTCAACAGGAATCCTTCAGGTCACTTTCTTCGCTGGTCATAATATAGAGAAACATGACCTAAAGGATAGAACTGTTGAATTCTTTGAAACATTTATTTTCTCCTTTTCTTGGTATTATCTCTGCAGCTTGTTGGAACTGATCATTGCACCTTCAATTCTACTCAAAAAGCTCTAGGACTTGATGATTTCCGCAAAATACCTAATGGTGTTAATGGTAATAGCTGACCTGACTGGTTTCTTGCTTTGTTTGCCCATTTTCTCTACTAACCTATGGTAAACACTTTGAACTTGCTCATATGTAGGCATTGAAGAACGGATGCACCTAATATGGGACACGATGGTGGTAGGTACTTGTCTACTGAACTTAAAATCTTTCTTTATGTACAGCAGTTATAATCATTTTTTGTATCATAATCCAGGGGTCTGGCCAAATTTCAGCTACTGATTTTGTTCGAATAACCAGCACCGAGTGGTATATATGCTCTTTTCACTGAGTCTCTTAAATACTGAATTATGCTTTTCAATTCATTACAATGAGCTTAATTACAGAGTTATGTGATTGGATTTTAATCATCAGTGCTAGAATTTTCAACATATATCCACGGAAAGGAGCTATCCTTGGTGGCTCGGATGCAGACATTATTATATTGAATCCAAACTCAAGCCACGAGATTAGCTCAAAGTCTCATCATTCAAGATCCGACACAAATGTCTATGAGGGCAGAAGGGGAAAGGTAAAACACATTTTTTCACAAAACATATGGATATATGATGTCAGAGTGATAACATTTATTCATTTGGGATGTGAATCATGATTGTTAAAATCTCAGGGAAAAGTTGAAGTGACAATAGCAGGAGGACGAATAGTATGGGAAAATGAGGAACTTAAAGTTGTTAAAGGAAGTGGCAAGTATATAGAGATGGCTCCTTTCAGTTACCTTTTCGATGGTATTGAAAAATCAGATGCTAATTATCTTTCTTCTCTTCGAGCTCCAGTTAAACGTGCCAAATCTCAAGCAACATAAACTGCACCTATCTGTGTATTCATCGTTTGATTCTTCTATACATAACATTTATTTTCTTTTTATAATATAATAGATTGAAAGCGCGATTATGAATAATGTGTATGTAACCTGAATTTGACATTGGAAAAGTGATAGCATATGAAAATTACCTTCACTTAATTTTGGTCTCTGTACGTGATAATATCGGTTTGGTAGGGTTACTTTGGTTTAGTGGTTTACCCGTCCCCGCATGCGCAAAGACGGTTCTACCCTTTTCCTTTTTTCTATCCGTATAAATCCATCGACATCGGACAAACATTTTATTTTTATTTTTTTCAATAGAGAACTTTTATCGGCGACGATAACAAATCACCGGCGAAAGAAGTAAGAGAAGAAGAAGAAGAAGAAGAAGAAGAAGAAGAGAAGCTATGACAACAATGAGTCTACGCAAGGGAAACACAAGACTCCCACCGGAGGTAAATCGCGTGCTTTACGTTCGTAACCTTCCGTTTAACATAACGAGCGAGGAAATGTACGATATCTTCGGCAAGTATGGTGCGATTCGTCAGATTCGAATCGGATGCGAGAAGGCGACAAAAGGAACGGCCTTCGTAGTTTACGAAGATATCTACGACGCCAAGACTGCCGTCGACCATCTCTCCGGCTTCAACGTCGCGAATCGATACCTCATCGTACTGTATTACCAGCACGCGAAGATGAGCAAGAAGTTCGATCAGAAGAAGAATGAAGAAGATATTGCCAAGTTGCAGGAGAAGTATGGAGTCTCTACCAAAGACAAGTAAAATTGTCCTCAGATTTCTTTGCTCGTCCTGCGAATTAGGGTTTTTAATCAGGGATAACAAAAATTTCTTATCTGTATGAGTTTGCTCATTTGTCCTTTACATCGGCCAATCAATGAAATACCTCCTTTTTAATCTCCAAATTAGCTATTTCTGTTACCAAATTTGTGTGCTTTGATGCAGCCAATGTTCTGCTTAGAGTCACTGCCTTTGCCATTGTTGACCTTGTGTTTACATTTGTATCTTTTCAGTATTGGTGTCAAAGTATTTTGCTAGGACTAACACATAGAAGAGATATTGAAAAAAGAATTGAGAAACTCATGGCACTTTAAGCAGTAGTAGTAGACAACCAGAAACGAAAATGTACATAATAATCAAACACCTCCCCAAATCCCCACTTAATGATTTTTTTTTTTTTTTGGTTTTGTTCCCTTCTTAAGCCTTATCCTCCCTTAAAGATCTCTCCTCTAGTTCAATCTTTAGCGACCCGAGAATACTTTCTTTTGATATTTGCTTTGCCTTATCTCTCATTTGAGAAGGAGGATGAGTTTCTCCACCCATGTGTTGCTTTCTTTCTATATTCCCTCTTCCTCTACTTCAACAATTCTTCATTTGAATGAAAGTTCACGCCGCTTCTTTGGGACAGGATCCGGGTTTCCTTTTCTCATCATTGCCACAAATTCATCATAATTTATCCGACCATCCTGCATTAGAAGTTTGTTCAGTGATAATTAGATTGTTAGCTGCTTGTTACATTTGAAGGGACTATTGTTTCTTACATTGTCACCATCAACCTCAGAAATTATCTCCTTTATGTCTCTGCCATCATTCATTCCAAACTCCCGGAGTGCTTGTTCAAGCTCTTCCATTGTGATATATCTGGGAACATCATGCATTATTTTGAGGTGAATTTCTAGCTTCATATTGCTTTCTCTTCTGTTTTTGGTGTTTAAAGTCTTTGAGAATCAATTATATAACACACACTGTTAAATGCTTACCCGCTGTTGTCCTTGTCAAAGTGTTGGAAGGCTGAGTAGAGATGTTCTTCTCTGTCAAGTCTGTTAATATGCATTGTGGCTGCGATAAACTCACCATAGTCTATTGTTCCATTACCGTCAGCATCGGCCTGTAAAATCCCATGATACATAGAGCAAATAACAAAGAATTAGTGGTGAGTCTCCTTCCCTATTGTAAAGCTAAAAATCTTGCAAGTACATGAAGGATGACTCACAGCTTCCATTAACTGTTGAACTTCATATTCTGACAGCCTTGTACCTTGCTTAGCAAGACCTTGTCTTAATTCCTCGAGTGTAATTGTTCCACTGCTATCAGTGTCCATACCTTTAAACATCTCCTTCAATCCCATGATCTCTTCCTCTGATAAGCAGCCTGCTATCACCTGTTCCATAGTTTCAGGTTTTGAGGTTAGGATACTCTAAGGAGAGTCATATTCCACTCATATATTATATTGGTAAGGGACATGATCGTTACCCGTAATGCTACTTTCTTGAAATTGTTCATTGCTTTGAATTGCTTGAGCCTGGACATCACCGCGTTGTCAAGAGGAACATCTGGTGCTTCTCCATCCTCCTTGATCCATGGATGGTCTTTACAAAGGGAAAAAAAAACATTAGATAAAATAATTTTGCATGTAGAGATTAAGCAAGCTATGCTTTTAACATCTTTGGTATGTTTGTAGATGCTTACTGAGAACTTGGGCAGCAGTTAGTCTTTGCTTGGGATCAGAGTTGAGCATCTTCTTAACAAGATCCCTCGCCTGAGTCGAGATGGATGGCCATGGGTCACTTGAGAAATCAACATGTCCCCTTAGGATGGCGTTGAATATCTCGTTCTCCGACTCTATGATCAGGTCAATGCACAATACATGAATATAAATTTTTATAAAATCATATATTTTTGGGTAGACAGAAATAAGAAACTGAAATATATCTTTACCAGCCCAGAATGGTGGGACACCACATAACAGGATATACAACATCACACCAATACTCCAAATATCAGCCTCTGGTCCATACTTCCTTTTCAAAACCTCTGGTGCAATGTAATAAGCACTCCCCACAATATCCTTGAACACCTCTCCTGTAAAAACAAATTTTGTATTAGTAAAAGATTTTAGAATGAACGGGCTTTTAATGATTTCCAGTATAAAAACCTGGCTTGTAGAAAACAGACAGCCCAAAGTCAGTAGCTTTGAGAGGAGAATTCTCATCTTTGTTGAGCAACAGAAAGTTCTCAGGCTTCAAATCCCTATGAATAACCCCCATTGAATGGCAAGTATGCACAATCTGAACAATAGTTCTTAGCAACGAAGCAGCTGCTCTCTCGGAGTAATGTCCTTTAGCAATAATCCTATCGAACAACTCTCCACCCGCACAAAGCTCCATGACCAAATGTACAGAATGCTTATCTTCATAAGCTCCTTTAAGCTCCACAATGTTTGGCTGACCAGTCAGGTGATGCATTATTTGCACTTCCCTTCTTACATCTTCAATGTCTTCTTTGTTCACAAGCTTTCTTTTTGCAATAGTCTTGCAAGCAAATTGATGACCTGTTGCCTTCTGAGTGCATAAATGCGTGACACCAAATTGGCCTCGGCCAAGCTCTTTCCCTAAAGAATATGAGCTCTTAACATCTTCCATTGGTCTACCTAAGACAGGTCCAACAGGGCCTTGTTTGGTTGCAGGAGGAGGAGAAGGAGGAGCGTGTTTGGATTGTGCTACAGAGGCTTCAGCGGTTTGACCAGTCGGATGTCCGGTGTGTGAAGCGGTTGCTCCACTGTCAAGTGTGGTTCCATCTCCGTTATTGTCTGAGTCCCTTCCGTAAGAGCAACAATTTCCCATTGTTGCGTAAAGGGTGGGGAGAGGGAGGAAGCAAAACTCAAGGAGGAAGAGAAATAGAAAGGTTTATATTTTTTTGTGTTTTTTTCTTCCTCTGGTTTTTGTTTCTTCTTTAGCAAGAAAATTTTAGGTGTTTTGGTTGTTAATGACTATGAATAGAATGTTTTGTTTTACTTCGCTGGCCTTCGGTTCAAAGGATTAGAGGGTTTATTGATAGGGAGGGAGTTTAGGACCAAAGCTTGCCTGTAATTTTTGGTATTTAAAGTAAAACAACATTTAGGATTTTTAGTTGTTGTTAAAGTTTCTCTTTCTCAACATTTAGGATTTAGGACAAAGGTTGAGAGCAATTTCTGGGGATTTGTATTTGTTATCTGTTACAAAACTGCCTGTTCTTATCTTCCAAATGTCAACTAATTTTTAAATATCAAGATTGAAACTTCTGCCTGATATTATGTTTTTATATTTGATTAAACGCATTTCATAAAAGAAAAAGGTAAAAACAGACCTGTATGCAGAATTTGAATTCATCAAATCTGGTACTTGTTTAATATTTCACTATTTCTGAATTAATAAAGAGAAAATCAGAACCTTTAAATGAAAAATATTCAAAAAAAAAAAAAAAATCTCATGTGTTAACCTTAAGGAAATAAATAGTCAACGACCACCGATTTTACCAACTTTGGAGAAAAAAAATTGATTACTATAATTAGGAATATTTCCATGTGTATTATTTTACTTATACTTTGAAATTTGAGTATCCAGCTAGCAACCAAAAACAATGTCAACTTTTGGATTAACATTATTGAAATATTTTATTAAATAATATTCAATCTTCTTGATCCACATCGGATTATCATAAATCTCTCAAATCTCTTAACAGAAACAAAACCACTACTTAATCCCTGTCTAGGTGAGAGGAGGTGAAGGAATGACTGAATCAGTATGAGAAGGGTTAGCTCCTTGTGGTGTCCAACTGTAAAGAATCATTCCCAATACAAGTATTATTGTTCCTGCCATGAATCCTTTTGGAAGTGATGATGCAACTCCAAGGTACGGTAATGGCATTGTGAATAGAAACACTGCAATTGGCACTGAAACTGTCGATGCAAGACACGAAACCACGGCCGATGAAATCTTGAGGAGTCTTAAAAGCGCAATGTTGTAGCCAATGTTCACTATCACAAACAATAAAGGCAATAATGGAGCCCCATCACATCCTGTTGTCATTGTCCCGATGTTGAGAAAGCAAACCGCACCATCTTTTAGGTAGCTACCGAGTTGGTTAAAAGGTATGCCCCAAAGTTTTGAAAGAAATGGAAGAAGCAATGCAATGCAGATGGCCTAATTTGAAAAGAAAAAAACCACCAAAGAGACGAGATTACTTAACTTGTAATGCAAGTCGGAGCTCAGAGAGAACAGGGGATAACTTAGGCTCAGAAATAACCTACTTGGAAAGCTGAACCGTATGAATTTACTATGAACAGATCGAGTGATGCACCCTGAGATAGTTAAGAGCATATGATTTTTCAGTAGTTCAAACAAACAAAAATAAAACATCTTGAAGCATGATGGGAATTATAGTTTTTATGCAAATACCTTTAATCGTTTTTGGCTATCTATAAAGATGACTTCCTATAAGAAAAAAGAAATTTGAGATCAAAGAGAATAATAGCACCAGCATTAAAAAGCTTATAACTGGGTGGTTAACACTTTAAAAGACCTTCAATACTGTATCTGCTCCTTGAAGCAGGAAAGAAAAAACCATTAGAAGAATCCAAAGTATTCCGGCTTCCTTTAATGAATGAGCAGCACCTGATCCACTGAAAATGCAAAACATTTATGGTGACTTCTGTTGTGTCCTTTGTACAAATAGAAATCTGGTTTGATGTCGACCAAGCAGACCGAGCTAATCTAACCTTGCCACACTGACGATTACACCAACAGCTACAAGAGTGCATCCGAGTAGTTGGTTTACACTATATCTCCTCCTGAGAAAAATTATGGAGAAGAAAATTTGCCAGACAAGAAATGTCTGCATGGAAACAAAAACGTGTATGCCATTAGATCCTAGAACTTGATATCATTCATACGGCAATCAAAGTTTTCAGCTTTTCACACTTAAACCAAGAATTTGAACATACAGAAGCATAATCATGATTTAAGAAGTTTTACTATTACAGCTTCTAACCTGAGATAAAACTGTAGTAGATGGCCCCGAAAGATTTGCTGAGTATAGAAAATGAAGTTATGTAAGATAAAGGTGTTCATGCTTCTCATAGCACTCTCATCCCCTCATAAAACCAATTTAATTAAGGATATGCATAAAAAAGTAAACGTTACCTGCGGCTGCCATTCCAGCAGCTGCAGCTAGAGCCTCTAAGATACCAACAACTAAAAATGGAGTTTTTGGCACCGAGAGCATTGCATCTGTGACACTTCCAGCGCGATATCGAAAATACAAGATAGTATAATATACAACTACATACCTACATGAAGGATATAGCCAAACAAGAATTTTTTTTTCTGTTAATTTAAGTTTGATATATAGACAAAAAAAAAAATGTTTCCAGGACACTGTACCCAAACATAAAGTATAGTGAAAAAAAAAAAAACAGGATATTTACTTTAGCTAGACTAAACATTTAGTTAAGCACATGTGACATAATCTTATAGTCTTCAATTTCAACATTATGATAATTACCAATTTAAACATTTTGTTGACATGTTACGATTCAAGCATCTGAAGCAAGGCTAATCAAACATAGCTAGCAGACAGCAAACACATGGAAAAGGGACTCCAAGAATTAGGTGTGTACATTCGGTTTACTATGGATTCCGGTTTGGATTCCCTTTAGTTTTTGGTTTCAGATAAAACTTACCCTAATCACTTAGGTTTGGTTTAATTTCAGCTCCCCTGATATGTATTGTTCTGTTTGGTTTAGTCAAAATATTACAAAATGGGAAACAAATCATAAATCTCGGTTACAAATGGTTTGCTTCGATACACCATAAAATGCGGTTAGTTCTACTTCCATAGTCTATAGTATACGGCCCATACTCAATACTATTACTAGTAGGGCCATTAGGAGATCTTCTAATCAAGTATAAGCTAATGGGCCCCATAAGAATATTACTTAGAGGCTCCTAAGGGGCGGATAATGATATAAAGTATGGACGGACTTAAATCAATTTGGTTCCACCACCTTTTTTTTTTTTTTTTTTTTTATAAATTGGTTCCACCAACTTACAACGTTTTTTTCTTTCCCTCTAACATGTTCAAGGATTACTTTTTGTAATATATTCAACGAATTAAATTTGCATATGTTTGTAAAATATATTAATACCTATAGTTTTGTGCTACATTTTCTTTATTCAGTATATATCTTTTTGCCAATATAATAGCATTCTATATTAATATATTCTTATTTGCAAAAAAAAAAAAAGTTATAAGATAATAGTGCTTTGTGAAAACTGAATATATACATATATGTTTATACACATATACACAAACTTCGAGCAGTCGTATAATTAATTCAGAAAATGTGAATATATATACATTGCATATGCCATATGGAGAAATGATATAATGCGCCAATTAAGTGGAAGTATCCAACTCGAAAGGGACTACAAGCCAACTCTGACCCGTTGCCAAAAACAAGTTTCTAATTTTATTTGTGTCTCTCTTTGAATTTTCAAAATGTATTACATCACACTTCAAATTTTCAGAGTTGTCATTCTTGAAAGAAAAAAAAACACTCCTTACCTTTTTTTTTGTTTGTTTAATTAACACACCTAACTTAGAGATCCCAACCTGATCACCAACAAATATTCCGGACATGGGAATTAATCTTTAGCATTACCGTACCAACCGTTAAATTAATGCATTGCATATATACCAGAAAATGTCCTTTAACATAATAAAACTAGAAATATTAATGCATACCATTAGGATTATGATCTAATAATAAAACTAATTAACGCAAGCAAGAGAAACATAAATCGAGAAGGGCGGAGATGGTTTACCCGAAGGTGGAGAGTTGCGCCAAGAAGAAAGGGTATTGCTTCAGTGGAACCAGTGCGAGCTTGTACATCACACGGTTCCCAACTCCTAACGCCGCCGTAGCCGCCGCCCAAATCACTATCTCCGCAGTCTTGACATGCTCTGCGTCGATCACGTGGCCACTACTGCTCCCTTCTATCTCGTTACCGCCGATCGCGTAAGCGCACACGCCTGGCTTTGTAATATCCGCCTTATCTCCGTCATCAGATTCACCCCAGGATCTCGCCGGTGGCACCGCTTCGATTATCCACCGCTTGTAACTTGGAGTGATCAACGGTAGACAAGGACTGATGTGATTTCGACGGATAAGGGATATGGATTTAGGTCGGTTAACGGAATGCGATTGGACCGAGCTGATCGACGCGGTTAAACCGGTGGTTAAGCGGCGGGAAGTGGTTGCCATGGTGGATTAAGGCCACTGGAATGAAACCGAGAATGCTAGTTTTGTGGGGGGAGAGAGTGAGAGAGACGGAAGTGACTTGCTGACTTGGCTTTTATCCTTTTTTCCAATTACCTTTTTTTTTTAATTGAACTAATACATATCTACCAACTTGTTTTCCAATACTTTTAAGACAAACTATAATTAGACAGATGTTTTAAGTATTGTGGACTTTTTTAACTTTAGAAAAGTCAATTTTATCCCATGCTTTAAGTATTAAGTTTAAGCCGTTTACGAGGCAAATTGCTAATGAGTAATGATTATCGCTACAAACAAAATAAATGAAATACATGTTTCTGGAACCGTATATATCATACTACTTTTAAAGCGCAAGAAATGGATGAACTCAAAACTTATTTAATTTAATTGAGTTTATATCTATATTAGATAATAATTACCCACACTAAACATTTGGCTAAAATATATAGATATTTGGTTCATATCATAAAGCTGGTCCTTTCAATTCCAGTAAACCAATCCAAATAGAAAAGAAACCATACCCATTAAACCACACTGAGCTTTACCCCTTGTATAATGGTAATATTTTTTTTAAGAACCAAATTAAGTTCGAACTTACTTGTTTTTTTCCCTTTGAAAAATACAGACCATTTAGAAAGCTTGAATTCGGTCTGAAGTTGAAATCCAACCAAACTCATCTATTATAATATCAAATTTAGTTTGATAACTATATTTTGAAAAAATTAGGAGATAAAGTTGTGTAGTTTGTGACTAATGTCATCATTGTGTCGTCGTCAAATTCAAATTTACATAAGAAAAAAATAGTAACAAACAAAAAAATTCTAGAAACCCGAGTAACCAACGAAACCCAAAAAAAAAAAAAAAAAAAAAGTGTTGTGAATTATCACCGCACCGCTAGTGAAAGTAAAGAAGTGCATAAAACAAAAAATGTCATTGTCGTGGCGGCTTTTGATTGGGCCAATGCATAGAAATAGACTGGAGCATGATGTGCCAGAGCTTTCCCTTCCCTGTCTCTCCCTCCTTCACTCATCTTCTCGTGTAGCTGCAGTAGGTTAGACCACTTGCTTCTTTTAGTTTCCTCTCTGAAGCAATTTCGCTGGAAAGTAAGTGAGAGGCTTGGCGAAATGGGATTGAATCCAGCATTCGATTCGGGCTAATGTGTATAATTTGATTCGTTTGAGGAGCTCTTGAGAGCAAGCAATTTGATTTTTTCTTCTTATTTTGATCTTTTTTGGATGCGTCGTTCGTGGTTTGATTAAGTGTACATCTGCAATGTCGGCTTCATTAGCGGCTTTGCAGAGGCCACAAGTTGGAGCTTTTAATACGGTAATTACAGTCTCTCTACTCTTATTCCTCTTTGGTTCTTATCATTTGTTTGCTTTATGGGAAATTGGAATACTGATGAGATCAGGATTTATGTGTTTATTTCTTATTGAAGGCATATGTGATAGTACGATTTTCTTATGTGAAAGATTAGATTTTGCTCGAACGACTGTATTGGGTTAGAAGCCAATAAACTAGAGTTGCATTTTTGGGAATTCTTATTAGATAGTAGCTAATATTATTACCTTTCTATAGAATGTTGGTTCAGTTTTTCTGTAATTGCATATTATGATTTATGTTGCTCTAGTTTCTACTTATCAGGAGATTACCTTGCTTAGTCTCTCTTGAAGAGTTTCAGATATGTTTTTCTTTACATCTGTAGCTCTGAGTTTTTTTATTTGTATAGCAATTTCAAAGTACAGCAAACTAGTGATAAACCTTCGTTGAATTCCATTATAATTTTGACAGGTTTATAAGAGTGGTTCTCTCTTCATTTCATCTAAAGGTGATATTACCCCCTTCTTTCAAGATTATCTACTCTGCACCTCTACCCCTTGTGTATCTGTCTTGATACCTTAGTTACTATCTTGTCGTCTACTCAAATTTTGTTTTATGTCATTCTGATTGGCAGGACTAGGTTGGACATCTTGGAAGAAGCGTTGGTTCATCCTTACCCGAACTTCTTTGGTGTTCTTCAAAAATGATCCAGTGAGTATTTGTTATACTTATATTTGATCATTCTCTAATTCATATAATACGTTTACCGTTGATCTGGTGCTCAGTTATCACTTCTTTTATGCCCCTGAAATAACTAGAAAACGTATATATCCTACAATCAACTTGCTAGAAGCTTAGAAGGATCTTGATTTACACTATCAACTCCCAATTTTCTTGAACTGCTTTATACCTTAACTCATTGTTTCAACTGTTTGACAGAGTGCATTACCACAAAAGGGGGGTGAAGTAAATTTGACCCTTGGAGGCATTGACTTGAACAGTTCGGGGAGGTATATATTTCCTACTGCTGTTGTTGTTTTTTATAAGAATATCTCCAACTTCCTAGCCTGTGTTAACGTCCTCGTCTGCAGTGTCGTGGTGAGAGAGGATAAGAAGTTGTTGACTGTATTATTCCCAGATGGGCGTGATGGACGAGCCTTCACCCTCAAGGTGATTTCTATATTTAAGAGGCTGTTCTTCCCCTCATTTGTTATGGGCTATGATTCCTGGGTTATGCATCGCTATAATGCTAATTATTTGGTTCACTTAGGCTGAGACATTGGACGACTTGTATGAATGGAAGGCCGCCCTAGAGCAAGCCCTTGCACAAGCTCCTAATGCAGCACTGGTAATCGGCCAAAATGGAATATTCCGAACAGAAGCCAGCAGTACAATTGAAGGGTCCTTTAATTCATGTTAGTTCTCACTTATATTAGTATTATCAGCTCCTCTGCTATGGCTCCTTTCGTATTTTCTATATATATCAATCACATGCTGGCACGCAGGGAGGGATCAGCGCCCATTGAAGTCTTCGGTTGTTGGAAGACCAATTTTGCTTGCTCTAGAAGAAATTGATGGAAGTCCATCTTTTCTTGAGAAAGCTCTTCAATTTCTTGAGACATATGGTGAGTATTGGCCTCCTGGTTCAGTTAGTTTCGTCTCCTTTTTTATACCTCTAGAAAGTATATTCAGTACCTTGTATATTTTGTTTATTTCTTTTTCGATTCATCATTTAGGCTACTATAGAAGTGGTTATTTTAATTGCCCATGTAAATGTTTTTGTTTTTATCTTGCACCTTTTTGTCTGCACAGGAACCAAAGTTGAGGGAATCTTAAGGCAGTCTGCAGACGTTGAGGAGGTAGAACGTAGAGTTCAAGAATACGAACAAGGTATTGATCTTGTCCATGTGAATCCTTTCTTTTGGGTATAAACTTCGGGAAAGTATATATATATAGATATTTGTGTAGGTACTAGGGATTAGGATATAAGCTCATTTCCTGTGTTACGTTTCCAATTTCTTTCTCTGAAAAGTTCCATTTTAAATGAAATTTTCCAAATGTACTTATCTAGGAAAGACAGAATTCAGTCCTGAAGAGGATCCACATATTGTTGGAGACTGTGTTAAGGTACTACATTGTGTGTCAACTATGATTTCCAGTTGTGTTTATTGTGTTAAAATATTTTTGTCATGTTATTCTATCTGCAGCATGTTCTGCGGCAGTTGCCTTCTTCTCCAGTTCCAGCGTCGTGCTGCACTGCTTTGCTGGAAGCTTATAGTAAGTCTTTGTGTACATGGAATCTGTGTTTGTACTTTATTGTATTTGTGTATATATTTGTGTATATAATTCATGCTTCTCCTTTTTCTATAGAAATTGATCATAAAGAAGCTCGGGTTAGATCACTGCGCTCTGCTATAATTGAAACATTTCCAGAACCAAACAGGCAACTACTGCTGCGGTATGCTTTTAAATGTAGTTGAAATGATCACAAACACTGCTTTGGCATTCTATTTAGGCACTAAAATTAGGAGGATAATTAAATCCTCAGCTGCATATACCATGGGAAATATGTGGTGCTCTTATGGAAAAGCTGCTTGGAAGTCCGTTTTCAGGTTACTTCAAACAGCTTTATTCTCAACGTGGTTTGTATTATGCAGGATTCTAAAGATGATGCATACTATTTCCTCTCACTCCTGTGAAAACCGGATGACGCCATCCGCTGTAGCTGCTTGTATGTCCCCATTGCTCTTACGTCCTCTACTGGCTGGAGAATGTGATCTAGATGGTTTTGAAACTCTGGAAGATAACTCTGCCCAGCTTCTTGCTGCCGCTAATGCTGCCAATAATGCTCAAGCTATTGTCACAGCCCTTTTGGAAGATTATGGGAATATGATCAATGTAAGATTCCAATCGATCATCTGACTGTATCTGGTTCCACACAATACTATTTTCTCAACTATTTGTTTGCAGGGTGAAGACCTTAAACGATGCTCCACTTCTACTGATTCTCATATTGGTGACAGTGGGCCTGAGAACTCAAGTGATGAAGAAGATATAGAAGTTAGACGTTCTGACTCGCATAATCTGGATATAAAAGAAGGGGAAACAGATGCTGATAATGATGTTATGCTGAGCAGAAAACCGAGTGAGAGCAGTGATTATGCTGGCAGTGATCTGTATGACTACAAGGTTTGTTCTTGCCATCTTATCCCACTTCCCCTTATATCTTGGTCATAGTACACCTACATTCAGAATTCTTAAATATGGGATAAGTTTTAAGTCGTTGCAATTTGTATGCATTCCTTCAATCATCAGCTATTATCTTTTTATCTTTCGTTACACCTTATGTGGTCTTTTGGTAGATAGGTGCCACGTGTAGTTATAAATGGTGCAAGAAGATCCAGCCTAATTTATTCTTTCCTTGTGTGAGCTTTCTCTCAGGGATTTGGTGTTGAAGATTCAGATGCTGAGTCTCCTAGAGACATCCATTGTTCAGTCGAGAGTACTCACTTTCCCACTGGTGTGAAAAAACAAATCGAAGAGCCTATTAAAGATAAAGAAATTTCCAGCGTATCACTTGCTGATAATTGTCATCAATCAGGGAGAGATTCTATGCCTTTAGTTAATCCTAGTTCTCCTCTCACTGCCCCTAGACACACAACATCAGCTGAGAAATCTGCAAATAAAAGTACTGGCTTATCAACAGTCAGTGCGAAGCATTCTTCATCTTGGGGAAGGGGCAGTGTAAGTTTTTCATTTTCTGGCATGATTAATCATAATTCTGCTGTCATAGTCTCTTCAGCTGACATTCTTTGTTTACTGTGTGTAGGGCAAAAAAACACCTGCTAAAGGATTTGATTCCTCAGGAAATGACGAGTAAGATAATCCTGAATGCATATATTCTGATTTGATAGCTTCCCTATTTGATTGTCTGCGGATAATGGTCGTTAAGTGATTCAATCAGTAATATAGTGCATTTGTTTCTCAACCCTTTTTTATTCTTAATTACAGACAAGGTCGAAAGGTTTTAACATATGTTCTCTAGCCAATTTCCATACAAAATATGTATGGTTGATTAGGTCAAAATGGTCTTTACTGAAGCAGCATTCAACTTCACTTTTAAATTAGGAAAAGAAATTTTCTCTTTGTTCTTATTAGCATGACGTATGCTGACGCCAAATTATTTTGTTGCTTTGTAGGCTTCTTATACAGAGGCTCGAGCTCATGAAAGATGAGCTGCGGCAACGAATTGCTAAGGAGGTATTTGTGTTTGCAGCAGAAGTATTATTATATGCTGATTACATAATATTGTTGTATTGATTAATTAGAACACTGCAGGCTAAAGGAAATGCTGCTCTACAAGCTAGCTTGGAGAGAAGGAAGCAGGCTTTGCACGAACGTCGTTTGGCACTTGAACAAGATGTATAAAACTTCTCTTGAGATTTTGTGTTTATATTCTCCAACTTTTCTGTATAATTTGAAGGAAAATAAACTTCTACTTCGCTGACAAAGCCTGCCATGGAATTGTCAGGTGGGCAGATTACAAGAGCAGCTGCAAGCTGAGAGAGACCTACGATCCGCTCTTGAAGTTGGTCTAAGCATTTCTAGTGGACAATATAGCTCACAAGCTGTGGATTCTAAAGTCAGTATACACTTTAGCTTGAGACGTCAGCTTTATTTTTATCCGGTCTATATCTCTTACTCTCCTTAGTTCTAACATCACAATAAATGTGAAGACAAGGGCTGAGCTTGAGGAGATTGCTCTTGCTGAAGCTGATGTTGCAAGATTGAAGCAAAAAGTTGCAGAACTCCATCACCAACTTAATCAGCAGCGACAGCATCACTTAAGTTCACTCCCAGATGCTCAAAGCCATCACCAATTTCTCCAGAATCACAATACTCAACTGTAAGTTTACACTCTACACCTGGTTTTAAGCACTAACTTAAGTAAGATTTCAATATTTCATACCAAATATTACCCAAGAGTAAACTCGCTGAGAGAAATAACTCTCTACTTTTACAATGTCGCAGGAAGTCTTTTCAGCAGGACTTTGATTCCATTCTTGCTTTCGTTAATCACGAAAGAACTCAGAGAACGGTACATAAAACATTGACGCTTTTACCCTACTTTTCATAACCAAAATAATTGGATAATCTTCCAGTAACATTGACTTGTATTGAATCATATAGGATGAAACTAGCATAAGAGCTGAGTGGAGGAACGGTAGAGGACACAACAGACAAGTACCAGGGTCACCTATCTTGAATGAAGCATCCTTAGGCATTCCAATGGAAGAGTTTTCTCCGGTTAGTGTAAACTAGTTAAAAAAGAGTCTCATGAAATCAGAATTCTAACTTTTTGTAGTGCAATCATATGGTCATATAGGTAATGGACTACACAAGAAATCATCATCCTCCTCCTGCAGCATCTGCAGCACTAATGGAGCTAACCACTCGTCTGGATTTCTTCAAGGAACGACGTTCACAACTTATGCAACAGATTCATAATCTTGACCTGAACTACGCATCCTCTTCTTCTTCCATGCACCGATCCACTTCTCCGCCATGGAATTAGACTCTTTTGTCCAACAAACTTAAATATGTAAAAAAGTTTCGTCTTAGACTCTTCAAAAACCGGTTCAAGATCAAACCGACTATATTTATCCACGAAAATGATGATAAATTATTTACTTTTTTTTTCCTTTTTCTGGCCGACATAAAAATATTGTTTTTTTTGTTTTTTTAATCAAAGAAGTAAAAAATATTCTCTAGTTAGTGGTGCTTAGTATTTAATTATTCCAAAAGAATGATTCGTCAAGGAAAAAAACTCGGTTTACGAATCCATCAATATATAAATATATATAGTTCCAGTTAACACGGAAGAAGAGAAAAGCTCCGAATCAATTTGTTTAGAGATAATTCAGAAAGAGAGAGAGAGTTGAGAATGGCGGATCAACAAGGAGGAACAGTCGTCGGAGGAATTCGCGATGTTGATCCAAATGCAAATGATCTTCAAGTTGAGAGTCTCGCTCGTTTCGCTGTCGATGAACATAACAAGAAGGAGGTTTTGTTTTCTCCGCTCTTTCGCTACTTTTGTTATCCTAAAATCTATTTAGTCGATCGACGTACAGCAAATCGCATAGTTTATCATCCGATCTTATGCTTAACCGATCATTCTTAGATGATAATTTGAAATCGCATCACGATTTGTAAGCTTTGCTGAAACTTTAGGGACTGCGTCATTTATAGTGTTTACCAATTTCACATGTCAACCATGATTTATGTTTCTCACGTTAGATTCATTCCCAAGTGTTTTTGGGCGATTGTTGGTTGGTTGTGGTCTTCTTCCTAATAAAGTAACCTTTAATCACTAATTCACTACCTTAGAAACATATAAATTTCTAGGTTTCAGGTTTTTTTTTTTAAACTTGATCATTTCATGGCTCTTATGTAGAACGTGACTCTGGAGTACAAGAGGCTCCTTGGTGCGAAAACACAGGTCGTGGCAGGAACTATGCATCATCTTACTGTGGAGGTGGCTGATGGTGAGACCAACAAGGTCTACGAGGCCAAGGTTTTGGAGAAAGCCTGGGAGAATCTCAAGCAATTGGAGGCTTTCAAACACCTTCATGATGTTTAATCTTCCTGTTTTAACCACTTTGGTAACTCCTTTAATAAGTGAATGTGATTTCCAGTCTATGTGTGCCAACTGATACTCTGTGTATCTCTCACTTGTGTTTGTCTATTGCTATTAGCAAACTCTCACTTTATATCTATCTCATCTGCCTTTATTTTACAATATATTATGATGGAAATCAAAGCCATGATTAAAGCTAGAGGTGATGTGCATCTCCATCACATTACTAATCATCTCTTCATATGACCACATGTTTAACTTGGTATTTGAGGTTTCTCTAGTATCAAAACTTAACTTGGATCTGAAATGATATCGAGGTCGAGGTGAGACCATCAGTTACCTAAGAATCTAACATACGGGGAAGAAATTTGATCAATCTTCTTCACTGCCTTCCTCTTATCTTTAACCACAAAATAGCTTGTGAAACTAGAATGTCGGGTCAGGATTGAGCTCGGGTAACGAAGATGAGTTCTGTTTATAGAGAAATGGGATGAGACAGCCGAAGGAATAGTCTCATTCTCCTTGAGAGAGCGAACAGACAAATGGATTATAGTATTACTTTTAAAGAACGTAAAATACATAGTGCAAAGCATGCCTTTTCTGTGTGTTTATCTACAGTAACAAATCTGCCAACTGCTTTGATGAACAATGCGATATTCTTTTTATGAACTGTTTGATTGAATACTTCTGGAATCTATTTTCAGTTCTTAGTTAGCTGTCACTGGATTTTTTTGTTAGGCTCAACAGAACTCCGGTGCTGAGAGAAAGTGCCACTACACCAAGTGATGCCTCGGTCGATACATGGAAGCCTGCAGGGAGGAAGAAATGTTGAGAGAGCTTAGTTTTTGTGCTAGTTATATGTTTTGTTTAAGCAGAAATTGTGAATGCAGAAATATCATATATACCAAAGAAATCAAGGATCATCTTGAATCCTATGAAGCCAAGAACAACTGCTATTGATGGCTGTGAAAGGCAAAGACAAGATTAGATACAAATCATACTTGTCCATGGGTACCTAATAAGCATTACTGCTAATGACCAGCGTTAAGGAACTATCTTATTATGTACGTGATGCTTAGTTTCTTTGAGTATAAAACAGAGATGAACTGAATAAAAAATAAAAGAAGTGATGAAAGATACCTGCAAGTATTCCAACTCTTCCATTCCTTCCGAAATCAGTGTATAGAGAGACCTAAGTCCTGTAGCAAATTCAAACATCAGAGGTAGAAAAAATGAAACTCATGAATAATCATCCACTGAAATTCATTTCAAAGTTCGAAGAGTATATCAAAGAGACAGTATACACAGGACAGTAACAAGATTAAGTAGAGGCAAGAAATACCTAGGATTGCAAAGATATTAGAGGTCAAGACAATAAAAGGATCCCTCGTGACGCCGAAAACAGCTGGTATTGAGTCAACCTAAGAGAATGGGCAACCAGTATCAGTGCGTTCCTTCATTTTTGAAGAGATAAAACAGATTCACAAAGTGGTGAGGGAGGATACAGCAAATGCAATGTCACTGAGCTCGATCACTGCTACTGTGAGTAACAAGGGTGTGGCCTGCCCAAAATAGGTGAGATATATTAGAAACCAATCAAAAGAAACTATGATGAATACTTGATCATGGAATCCATATGCAAAAAGACTTAATAGTGACTGGTATATTATTTATATATACTTACTTTCCAAATGCCATCTTGCATTGTGAAAAATCGATTTCCATCATAACTTGCTGCCGGCAGATAAAGACAAGAGAAATGAGGACAAAATCAGCTATGGAAGCATGAATATTTTTACGCCTGACTATATATCACCCAGTCAAATAAGCAACTGGCAGTAACAGGAAGAAAAAGACCAGGTACATTACATGTGACAGGAATAAATCTCTGGCATGTCTTGACAATATAGTTGTCGGATAGATCTTTATCATCTTCTTCACTTGCAAATAACTGCATTAACACATTGGGGACCCAAAAAATTTAAGAACAGAGCACTCTTAATGTTCCATATCAATAGTTGTGCGTAATTATGGATATAAATGCTATGCACCTTGAAAGAAGAATACAAGAGTACAGCAGCAAGCAGTAGGTTGACTGCTTCAAATTTCTGAAAAGAAAGCAGGGAGAAATCAGAACCTAATGAGGTGGAAAAACGAAAAAGATAAAACAAATAAATTCATTAGAAGACATTTGGATCCAAACATAGGAATCACCTGAAGAGTAGCTGTTCCTAGTAATATGAGCGTGAAACGGAAGACAATTGCACCAGCTATGCCGTAGGTAAGTACCCGATTCTATAGAAAGGGCCACAGAATTAGAATACTCTATCATAGTCAAGAACTCAAAATATCTGTGCAGGTAGTTTGGTACCTGATACATAAGTGGCACTTTGAAGTACTTGAAAACAAGAACAAAAACAAACAAGTTGTCCACTGACAAGCTTTGCTCCAATAAATAGCTGCAAGAGTTGAAAATGATTAATATGGTTAATCTCCATGAGAGCTAAGTGAACTTGTATATTATCAGATATCTAAGCTCTACGCACCCAGCGAAAAACTCTGATGCCTTGCCAACACCTTCCTTCAAACCTATTCCAATTCCAAATGCCACCGCAGTGCTTACCTATTGAGATAAATATGACATTAGGCTTCGCTCATAGATATAAAAAAAAAAAAAAAAAAAAAATAGATGCAAGAAAATACTAACACACAAGGCAACAGTCGTGAAGGACGTTTTATATGTTTCTTCTTGTTGATGATCTTTAAGAGCTCCACCATCTACTGATGAGGTGCTTGCACTCTCATCATTTTTGTGTGGTAGAAGTTCTCTGGTCTCCGTGTCTTTACTAACATGCCACAAACAAATTATTGTCACAAAGACTAAACCTTTTCCTTTCTCTTCTAAAGGTGAGATGTTTATTGGTATACAATAGTCTCTTGTTACTAAAATAAAGATCATAATGTGTTTCTGAAGATCACCACAAACAAAAAGATCGACATAGCGATATCAATCGACCAAAAGAATAATCCTTGAGACTGAATCAGAAAATGTAGGGGAAAAACAGAACAAATTTATTTTTTAGAGAAGAAGCATTCACCTGAAGAAGAAACATCATCTTCTTGATCAGTATCTCTGGAGGAAGCAATAGGAGGAAGATGAGAAAACCGACGACTGGCAGCTGAAAATATCGTAATCCAGAAGCACATTAGCATGAAGCAATATAGATGAAGATGAAATTGTCGATTCACACTCACACACATGAAATGCAATTATGTGTGAAGAGAGAAGGAGACCTGAAACGAGAGTAGGATTTGTAAGGTGAGAGAAACGAGACTCAGTCCATCTACGAGCTCGGAAATTCGGCGGAACCACCGGAATGTTAAGAAAGATTCGATCCGATTTCGCCGGAGCAGGGAGAATTCGGTGGTGGATAACTGAAGCTAAGCTCATAGCGTTTGCGTCAAATCCAAAATACCAAACTGCGAGTGACCACTATCAATCGCTGAAGACCCTTTAAACGTTGTCGTTTTTCTTATCCTGCAACCGGACGGTTTTGACCCGACCCACTTCATTTTTGGTAGTTAATGGATTTCGGTTCGGATTTTTCAATACTATATATCAATGTAAATTCTAATTTTCTATAGTAGGGTTTAAGCTTTATTTTCTAATCAAAATAATGAAATATCATTAGTTTTTTACTTTCGGTTCCATGATCCTTCACGAACGACTGTTGCACCGGTATAACAAAATTACCGGTATTAACTTGCATTTTGTTTTCCTTACAGATTATTACGTGTACGAATCGCAGCTTTGAAACCTTATGTTCTTATGTATAACTTTGAAAGACTCTCTTAGATAGAGATACATCATACATGTGAGGTTTTTCTGGGCACTTGAAATTTTAAAAAGTCTCCTTAGCCCTTAAACCACGACGGTCAACTAGACATCATTTTTCAGTAAAGTAATCTTTTTCTTTGGTCAAACTTTACATTTCAGTAAATTTGCATATATATTTTTGGTCAAACTTTGCATTTCAGTATATTTGCCTTTTTTCTGTGTCAAACTTTGCATTTCAGTAAATTTGCTTTTTTGGGGTACAAATTCCGTAAAGTGCATTTAATGCATGCTTTTTGTTTAGTTTTGGATTTTTTATTTTTAAACAGAAAACCCAGTTAAAAATGGTTTGTTGAATTTGTACAACGTTATTACAAAAGTGATCGGTATTCTTAAACTACGAGACTTCTGTCCTGAGTCCTAGCCGTGTTAATCCTTATTAATCAGTTTTTTTGACAACTGAAATCAAACAAAAAGGACAACTGGAATTAAGCGTAAAACAACGGAAAGAACTATAAAAGAAATCAATGGCTCAGATAAATTCTAACACGAAGACTTTGGTTTGGTTTTTGCAACTCATTTTCGATTTATTTGTTAGGTAAAACAAAAAAAAAACTATTTTGTTGACCAAACCCTAATTCGCATAGGCATTTCAATTTGGGGATTCGAAACGGCGAGTTAATATTTTGTTTGTTTGGGTTAATATATATTTATTCATAACATCGCACTCCTCTCGTTCCTCATCCTCATAGCCTTAGCTCAGCTTCTTCTTCTTCTTCTTCCTCTCCGGATCTCGCAACTTCATCAACGACACCGTTCAATCAGGTTCTCTCTCCCTTCCCTTCACTGATCTATACTTCGATTTAGATTCTTCTCCTAATCGCATTTCTTTTCGCGCCTTTTAGGTTTTCTTGATTCCTTCGAATTTCGTCCCTCCTCTGTCAAAACATGACTTCTTGTTATTGTTTATTGATTTGCTTCCGCTGCTTCGATTTTTTCTCCGCCATGAATTTGCGTTTTCACTATATTGCGATCCAGAAATTTAGCTCCGGAGATGTTGTTTGATTTAGTTTGGCAGATTGTTGTGGCGTGTTTGATTTCTGATTCATTCTGTCTTTGGATCCATACGTTTGTGAAATCAACGATGTAGTATACTAGTCGTCTCTGTGAAATCTCTGTTTCTTTATATCCCACTGAAGAATCTTCGGCTTTGACCTTTCAGTTCAAATGACCATTGATCTTTGTTGTTCAACAAAAATATGTATTTTCCATTTTCTGCTAAGAGAAGATTGTTTTAAAATCTATGTATTGATGACAATCTCGTTTTTATGAAAACTGTAGGGTAACTTTGTTTTGAGAAGATGTCTAGCGCATCCAAGTCTAAATCGAGAGACAAGAAGGTCTTGAATGATTCACAGAAGACACCTAGTAAAGCCTCTGGATCCATGGGTGCTAATATGGGTGTTGTGGCTGGTGCTTACAATCCGCTTTTGGGGACTTTTCAAACCGTTGGGTCCCTTTCAGCAACTGGTTCTTCAGCTCCTCACAATAATGGCCGGTTCAAAAACATTGATGAGTCTGATTCAATTGGAGCTGATTGTGATTCTGTCTCCAATAATGGTAGCTGGTCAGGTGACTCAGAAGATCACAAAGAGAAAGCACCTAGTACTGCTGCAAAACAAGAAACCATTCCGGGTGCTGACAATGAAAAACGAGAAAAGATGCGACTGAAGAATGAAAGAAAGCACCAACGTCAAAAGGAAAAGCGAGCTCATGAATTACATGAGCGGTGCTGTCATTTTTTGATGTCCAGAAAACTTGAAGTCCTTGCTCAGCAGCTCATAGCTATGGGGATTGCTCATGAGCGTGCAACTTACGCTCTAATGTTAAATGAAGGGAAAATAGAGGAATCTATCAATTGGCTGTTTGATGATGGTGGTGCAAAAGTAGCTGATAAGAAACTAGAGCCTACAGCTGGGAACTTAAAAATTGATATATCAGAAGAGTTGGGTAGAATCTTGGAGTTGGAAACTAAATATAAGAGTACCAAGCAGGATGTAGAAAGAGCTGTGGTTACAGCAGAGGGGGACATTGAGAAAGCAGAAGAATCATTAAGAAAACAGAAGCAAAACCAATCTACTGCTTCTGGAAAAGTAGAGGATATTAGTGATAATACTTCTGTTAGTGTGTGCAAAGTCCCTTTTGTGCACACAAGTCAGAATACAGTAGCCCAGTTGCAACCTAGTTCAGGTATGTATCCTGTAAGCAGTGAAGAAGCGCATGACAGAAAGAATCTCGGTTACCCCAGAGGACCCAGCTACATCAGTGGAGAAACCGGAAACCAAAGTGTAAATTCGATTGATAGAATTCACCTGAAGTTGCAGTGGATGAAACAGCAACAAAATGCTGCCCTGGAAGAGAAGAAACGCATGCCATATCAACAGAAACCACTGTCACGGCCAACAGAAGAAACACATTATGTGGCAGCTCTAGGTGATCAATTCAAGAGACTTCAGCAGCAAGAAATGAGGGAACCAGCTATGGGGATGCAGCAGCAGCAACAACGCTCTCAATCAGCTAACACAAATGTGTTACCTGTCTCTACCATGAATCCATCCTTTACCGTAGCATCAGCAGCAGCAGTAGGCAGCGGTTGGTTCCCTACAAGTAGAGCTGAGGCGGCTCTATCTAATGGAAACTTGCCCCCAAGAACTGTGATTCCTGGTGATCTGGCTAGAAGCATGATGTACCAGCAACTTCAGTATCAACAATATCAAGGGCAAGGGAACAATATCAGCAATGGTCACAGAATGGGAGGGGCTGTGTCTCCAGCAGCTTCTCTTGGGCTCTTTGCAGGGTCTGGATCATTGGCGGCATCAGGATTGTCTTCTGGGATTGACTGGAAAACAGATGGATCGAAGGGGCATTCAGATTACAACTGCATCGACTGGAGTATAGACAGAGGCCTAGCTTTTCCGAGACCAAGCCAACAGTACGTGGCAGCAGCATCCCCATATGAAGCACAGATGAATGGAAGGACAAGAATGATAGGGAATGGGATGGGAGTGCAGGAAGCTGCTTTAGTGGGAAATGGGAGGGAATGGACTTCACCTTTTGAGAGTAAAGATCTGTTTAGTTTTTCTAGATAGTATGTGCCTCCTCCGCTTTAAAAGGTGATTTTAAATTCTTCTTCTAAAATAAATGAAAAATTTGGAATGAGAGAGAGATTATGATGATGATGGATGAGATAGTTTGAGTTTATGGTTCCTGATTTTATTGTTTGCTTGTTTGCTCAACTAAATACATCTTTCAAACTTCCTAGGATTTTAAATCCCTGCATGTTTAACATGGAGCTACCCAAAACATGCTTTCAATAAGTGCATACCATAATGCATGCATGTTGTTGATGAAAAAGTCATTAAATAGTATAGTAGCCAAACATCAACTATTCATCAGTCAGTCATCACTTTGTATAGTGTTAAATGTTAATCGACGGATCAACCTAAAAATTAACCCAAAGACATTGTACCTATCTGAATACACAATATGAATCCCTCAAAATAGAGTTGTGGACTTTTAAAGTATTCAGCCCAAATTGAAATAGGGTAATTTGGTTTTATTTGGGTTAAGGCTAACCAAACTATCTATTGAGAAGAAAAAAAAAACTATCATCAAGCTCTGATTCGGACTGACCATATTGGTGGAGGTGAACCCTGGAATCAAAGACTTAGCTTGAACAGCACATTCTTAATTTTCACAGCTTCTTTGTCGCAGATAGAGCCTCGTCAGCTGCTACATCATCTAGCTTGCGCCCATTCATTTCAGAAATGACAATCTCTGCCTCCTTTGACCTCCATTCTTCTTTCAGCCCAGCCACTAGCTCATCGCCTAAACAAACATCTAATAGCAGACCCTTCTCCTGCATCTCTCTGTAATAAACATATGCTCCCATATAATCCTTCAGTTCACAATGCCCTTTCACGATTATGTTATATGTATCAGCTTCAGGATCCAACTCCCAGGCTTTCATCTCATTAACCAAACTTCTAGCCTCGCATAGCTTTCCTGCCTTCAAATGTCCCAGAATCAAGCTGTTATACGTTGTTTTATCCATTCTTATACTCTGCTCCATCATCTGCTTCTGCAAATTAAAAGCCTTATCCATATCTCCATGTATGGCGTAGCAATGAATAACCCCATTGTAAACTAATATGTCTGGTTTCAACGACATCTCTCCAAATATTTTCTCTGTGACCTCTATCCCTTCCTCCGTGCATGCACTGATCAAAAGATAATATGTTTTCATATTGGGTTGTATTCCTGATTTCTTCATCTCTTCATACAATGTGATACATCTTTGCGCGTTACCGGCACGTTCATATCCAGATATTAGGGAGTTGTACGTGATTACATCTGGTACTAGACCCTTTCTTTTGATTTCGAGAAGCAAGTTCTCAGCTTCTGCTAATTTTCCATTCATAGACAACCCATAGGTGAGGGTGTTGTAAGTCACCAAGTTGAAATCTATACCCTTCTTGGGCATCTCCTCAGAAAATCGGAAAGCATCTCCTATCTTCCCCTTTGAGCAACAACCATCAATTAGCATGTTATATATCCTTACATTGGGTGAAACCCCTCTGTCTTCCATATCCCTCTTAACAATCTCAGCTTCAAGAAGCTTAGAAGCTTTACACAACCAATTTATCAGATTTCCGTAGCTGATGACATTCGGCACTGTCCCGTTGTTTTCCATTTCTTTAAAAATGTCAAAGCACTTATCAAATTCATTCTTTCTCCCATAGCCCCCAATCAGGATGTTATATGTCTCCACGCTAGGAGAAACCCCCTTCAGTTTCATTTTGTTAACCTCTAGTTCAGCATTTCCCATCTCCCCCAATTCACAAAATCTCCTAATGAGACAATTATACGCCAAATGACCTGGCTTCATCCCTTGTTTCTCCATCTCTTCGATTTTCATTCGAGCTCCAACAAGATCACCTGTTCGACAGTAGCCATCAATCATCGTGTTATAAATAACCTCGTTTGGGACAAGCCCCCTATCCATTTCTCTCCCCAAAATCTCTTCCGCCTTCACTATTTTTCCTTCTTTGCATAGCGCATTCAACAGAATGCTACACGTAAAAGCATTCATTATCACGCCAGAATCAACAGCTGTCTCATAAACACCCAAAGCAGCCTCAGCTTTTTGGTTACTTGAATAACCATCAAACAGAATACTGAAGGTGAAGTCATCAGGTACAAACCCCTGATCCTTCATTTCCTTCAAAACATTCTCTGCAGCTTCCACCATTCTAGCTTTAAAGAGACCCTTAAGCAAAGTATTGAATGTAATCAGATTAGGTACAACGTTTTCCACTTTCATGCGTTCTCTTACTTCAAAAGTCTTTTCTAGATTCCCAGCTTTGCAATATCCGTCGATCAACGTGTTATACGTTATCAAAGAGGGTAATAATTTGATTCGAAGCATTTCGTCGAACAACTGTTCTGCATCCTTCATCCTTCTCGTTTTACACAACCCATCAATAAGTACATTAAAAATAAACACACTGGGAAAGATTCTATCGTGCTTCATTCGATTAAACAGCTCTAATCCTTTACCTATATCATTCAATTTGACGGCGGCTTGGATAGCTTTCCCATACATGAACTTGGTCGGAAGAAAATCAGATTCCAGAATATTCAAAAACACGTTTACAGTAGTTTTGAATTGTTTCGTCTTCGTAAGATAATCGAGTAAAACAGTTAATGAATCTGAGCTGGGGAAGATACCTTCATTCCTCATGGCGAAGAACAAATCCGGAGATTCAGAAATCATCTTAGATTCGATTAGCACGGAGAAAAGCAAGTAGGAGAAATCGTGTTTCAGCGATGGAGATGATAGAGAGAAGGCGGAGAAGAGTTCTTTCGGCGATGTGAAAGGCGCAAAATCCGACTGAACCAGCGAAGAGAGGATCCCACGCGCCGTTTCAATTCGATTCTGCTGGAGAAGTACTCGGAGATTCCGTAGCTTTTCATTTCGCTCTCCGTCTCCGGTGACGGAGTTCAGAGGCGAGGTTTGTTCGTGTTGAGATTCGAGTTCAGGGTGAGTTGTATCGAAGGTAGTAGAGAAGAGACGAAATGAGCATGCTGAGGACTCAGCCAACTTGACGGTGGCGTGACAAGAAGATATCGAGATGATTCGTAAGCGAGTCACCATCGTTGAGCTACCGGAGACGCTCGGCAAAAGCGAAGACACATTTATTCTTATGAAAATATCTTTTTAGTAAATCGAATATTCGGATGTTAATGTGATTTTTGGGTTGAAATTTCCAAAAACGATCATTGTTATAAGTTTGATATGTAAATGCACTAATAAAATTAAAACTAAAGAAATTTTGATTTATCTACTTTTAATTTTGTATTTGCCACGCTATGGAATTATTCTCTAATTTCAATCTCCCCTTCTTAAGATAGACAAGCCTTTGAGATATTAATTCTGCCCAAACAATGATATCATTCATTCAGTTGGTTCCACCTCTTAGAACATGTTGTAATGTCATAATCTAATGTATTACGATTGCTGACATCTCCATAGATGAGAGGCAACTGGAAAAAAAAATATATGATGGGTAATAGTCTTGAGTTCATGTCACACATTGGATCGCAGATACAACACAAAATCAAACATAGCCAAAGATGTGAATATGTAATTATCCAACAAATTTCTTCAAAGCAAAACAATATTTATACTTATTGTCATAACATACAGATTATGAGAGATGAAATTTATATTTGCATCAGCATTTAACTTGTGATCTACAACTAGTAGTAATTAAGAAATATTAAAAAAAAAAAAAAAAAAAAAAAAAAAAAAAAACTCTGCACACTACTGAACAGAAACTAAATTGCAATCCAAGGGCTTCAGATGATTTTTCTTCAACCTCAAGAATTTATTCAAAACTTTCTTAAACTGTGGAGGAGCCTTAGATGGAAAAACCTTTAAGTTCAGGGACTTGTTTCGAATATCCATCGTTATCTTTGAAGCTCGTATGATTCTCAACTTCAACTTCAACAGAAACGAGTTTCTCTTTTCAGCGACGGCAACAACAATCTTCTCCGACTTCTCTTCTTCTCGATTCAGAAACCGATGCAACAACAACTCATACACGTTTCCTCTCTCCTCAGGGTTCCTTGCAAAACACGTTTCAATAAACTCTCTTGCATCGCAAGGCACACTGTCCGGAATCTCTGGCGATTTACCGTCATCTAGAAGAGTCATGAGATCTTCAATATCAACACCGTTCCATGGCACCTCACCTGTATACATCTCCACCACTAAGCAACCTAACGACCACAAATCTAGGGTTTTCTTGACGGCACCTTCATGGAAAGACTCCGGCGGCATGTAAATAAGCGTTCCCACAAACGGAAAATTAACCTCCCAGTGATTAGGAACTTCTTCGACTTCTATGCAGTTTCCAAAATCAGAAATCTTCAACTCGTAAGAGGAGTCTCCACAGGGGAAGATAAGAAGGTTATCAGATTTGAGATCACAATGAACATAACCATGACCATGAATCGAAACCAGTCCTTGAAGAATCATACGCGTGAAGTCTCTAATCATAGGGTCCGGTAATATTCTGTCGGGGTAATTGTCCATGAAAGAACTTAAACGATGCGTACTCAAGAAGCAACTTGTAGACTTTGTGTCCGTTAACGCTGAAACCCTCTTCCAAGTGGTTCTTGTATGCTAGAATGATGTTGGGATATCCTTTGAGTTCGGACAGAATCTGAATCTCTCTGTTGAGAGAGTCGTAATCGGCGGCGTAAGAGGTTTTTACGGCGACTTGAAACGAGGAGCCGTCGCTTCTGGTGTATTTGACGAGATCAACCGAACCGTAATTACCTTCCCCTAGGAATTTAACGAACTCTTCCTTTGATTGCATCTTTTTAACAACAAGAGTTTGTTTTAGGGTTTCTTTAAACTCGAACTGAGTTACAAGCGTAGAGAAAATTGTATTAATCGAGTAGATCGCAGCGAGAGAAACTTGAAAATTTTGCAGCAAGAGAGGAAAAAGGAAATTGGGGTTAGAGAGAAGAGGGCATGAAACATTTATAGAGTTTAGGTTCAAGTCGATGCCTTGAGTTTCTTAACGTTAGGATTGTAACGAGTCTAACGACTAACGAGAGAACAAAAAAAAAAGGAAATTGCAGTGAGAGGGAGATAAAAAAAAGGAAACTTTTAACATTGAGTAGCGATTTTTTTTTAGTAGGCGATTTTCCATTTATACTTTTCGGTTAAGTAGGCGATTTATTTATATATATATATATATATATATATATATAACATTGATAGAGCACTAGAATCAACACTACCTATCACATTTAAACAAAAAAAAGTTGTCCCTCGTAGTTTGCATCTCTTATTAGTTATAAATCATATAATCCTTGTGTTTCTCTGCCAGAGATTTTCCATTTGTACACATTTTCATATGCCGTAAGTTTTTTTTAGTTATAAATCATATAATCCTTGTGTAATACGTCAATAATATAGTGGTGCGAGTTCACATCACAAAAAATTGTAATTTAGCGCAGAGTTTTTTTAATAGTTTAGCAATAAGTTGCCAATTTTTAGTTTATAAATCGATTTAACTGGATTTTGTGTTTGATTCTAACTACCATATGAATTTCTCAAATCTGGTGTACCTTTGTATGACTCACTTTAGATACAGACTAACGCCATTTTCTTTTCGACAACTATCCAAAATGTGATGCACGCGTGTGTGTACAACTTTTACTAAACATTTTTTTTTGGAAATGTAATACTCTATTACTATTACAAAAAAGATATATTTTTTCTTTCTGGGCACTTTAGCACAGAGGATTTTTTTTGGGGCAGTAAGATTATAAGAAACTTACATTAATTTGACCCCAAAAAACAAAACAAAATGATTAATAATTCAGTTTGATCAAGACAGAAAAGGTTGGAATATGCAATAATTCTACAGGACTAAGACATTTGGGTCGTTGCGTAAACTTGTCACCATTTCCTCTTTTTCGAATATATGTATGGTTGAATATTCTTTTAACTATATGAAATTTGAGAATGATTAAATTTTTTACCAAATGTTTTAAAAAACTAACCATTTGTTTTAGTCCGAAAATCCTTAACGATAAATCCTTTACATTTTATTAATGCGAAATTTTGTTTTCAAAATTTCACATATACTGTGTATGTATATATATATATATAGCGAATTTACAATTGATTAACTTAACTAAGTTAGACTAATAGTCTCTGTTATCCCAACTATAAAAGACAATCGTTGATCGCGTGGAAATAGATAAACTGACAAATCACCTATTACTCTAATAGACATATGCAAAACATGCTCAATAATTTAAGTAGCTGAATGATTAAAAACAGCTCTTTATCAACGACGTAATAGCAATGATGGAGACATATAGTGGTATGGTCAGTTGGGACTTGGGAGAGCTATCAAACAAAAAGCATATGAATTCTCTTTGTTGCGTGTTTAGCCAAAAATATATAAATAAATTATACGTCAGTTTAAAGTTTCAAAACTTAGTTTATTCTTGGATTTTTCGTTTACTTGAGTACGTCGAATTTCGTGAACATTTGGCTTTTGAAATTTGAAAATTTGGATATAGGTATAGACATTTTTACAAAATAGTAACGGTACATATTTTTAACCGGACATTCTAGGACAGAGCACTTTCTCTGTCAGCTAGTACATAGGACATATGCCATTAGATACTTTGACTAAAAACGAAGTTTTGTGGGAACATTTTCCCCAATACATTTGGTTTTATATTTATGCCTAACTTACTAGTGCTTATAAAATTAGTTATCTTTCCTATTGACGAGAAACATTTAAACGTTTAACAATTATTCTAATGGTTTTCGAATTTTAATAGTCGACTAAACTACTCCACCAACTTGGCATCTTCAAATTAAATAAGCCTTCAATTTTAATAAGCCTGTCAATGTCAATTACAATTCTCAACTATTTATTATTTAGGCTTTAAAAAGACTTCACATTTATTACCTATTGGACCCGCCTGAATGTTTTTTTGTTCATGTAAGAAGAGATCTTCTCAATCCTTTTCTTTTCTCTTTTCATTTTTTGTTTTTAAATATTTGGCTTTTGGTATTTTGTTGGCTTCTGGGTTTAAGCCATATTTTTCCACCGCCTCTGCTTTTCAGCTGCTCTTATTTGCTTCGTTTTCAGGTCATTTCTGCTTTACTAAATGTTTGAAAACTTCCATCTCTCATAATTTTTTAAGTGGTCGTGGTGTGTACTATCTCATTAGATCTCCCTTCTTTTTGGGTCTTCTTCTTCAAGAATGAGCTGATACTCTCAGAAGAAGAAGATTAGTTTTTGATATCTCATTTCTGGTAACATCTTTTGACTGTGATTTTTAATTTGGTTTCTTGGCTCTTTCTGGGGAACTTCTGTTTTTTTTTTTTTAATTCTTGGAAAGTTTTTATCTTTCGTATACATTTAGTAGTTAATAAATCACCATTTAGTAATACATTTAGATGTTACAAATCTCTGCTTAAAGAATTTAGGGTTTAGATTCCATATTTTTTTCCTTAAAAACTAGGAAGAAGCGGCAGAGTTTCTTAAACCCTTTGTCCATATGGTCACTTTTCTTTGTTATCGAGCGTCTAATTAGTGAAAAGCTTATTACTTTATCTTAATCAAATCTATAAAATTTGGTACTTTTTTTACCAAAACAAAAAAAAAAAGTTGCTACTTTACCATTTAGACAGTGCTCTTAATCTTGTTTCTGGGGAAATTTTTCAGAGAGCAATTGTTGACAACTTTGGTGGTAGGAATGGCAGAAAAAAAGAATAGTGACGGAGGAGGAGACGTTGTTATCAATGTTTCAGGTGAGGAAGTATCTAAGCGTTCCAAGGAAATGGCTTCACCAGAGTCTGAGAGAGCAGTGCCCATCAATAAAAGCCCTTCTCCTGAAATCTCTAAGCTTGTTGGTAGTCCTAACAAGCCTCCTAGAGCTCCAGTTCAGAACACTGAGGGTCTTACTCAAAGGAAATCTTTTGCTAGGTCGGTTTACTCAAAACCCAAGTCCCGGTTTGTTGATCCATCTTGTCCTCTAGACTCAACTAAGCTAGAAGAGGAAGTAAGGGATCAACTTGGGACTGGTTTTTCTTTCAGTAGAGCTTCCCCAAACAACAAATCGAACAGGAGTGTGGGGTCAACAGCACCGCTAACTCCAAGTAAAGTTGTTGTGGAGAAAGATGAAGATGAGGAAATCTACAAAAAGGTTAAGATGAACAAAGAAATGCATAGTAGGATAAGTACATTGGCTTTGATAGAGTCAGCTTTCTTTGTGGTGGTTTTGAGCGCTTTGGTTGCGAGTTTAACCATTAATGTCCTAAAAAAACATACTTTCTGGGGACTAGAAGTCTGGAAGTGGTTGGTGCTTGTGATGGTTATATTCAGCGGAATGTTTGTGACGAATTGGGTCATGCGTTTGATTGTGTTTCTCATAGAAACAAACTTTCTTTTGAGAAGAAAAGTGCTCTACTTTGTGCATGGCTTGAAGAAGAGTGTTCAAGTCTTCATATGGCTCTGCTTGATTCTTGTTGCTTGGGTTTTGTTGTTCAACCAGGACGTGAAACGGTCTCCTGCAGCCACAAAAATCCTCAATGTTATCACCCGGACTCTTATTTCTCTTCTTACAGGGGCGTTCCTTTGGCTGGTGAAAACACTCTTGTTGAAAATCCTTGCAGCCAACTTCAACGTCAATAACTTTTTCGATAGGATTCAAGATTCTGTTTTCCACCAGTACGTTCTTCAAACGCTATCGGGTCCTCCACTTATCGAAGAGGCAGAGAGGGTGGGGCGTGAGCCAAGCACAGGTCATTTGAGTTTCACGAGCAAAGTAAAAAAAGGAACGGTTAAAGAGAAGAAAGTGATTGATATGGGGAAAGTTCATAAGATGAAGCGGGAGAAAGTATCCGCGTGGACAATGCGGGTTTTGGTGGAAGCGGTTAGAACTTCAGGTCTCTCTACAATCTCTGACACATTGGATGAAACAGCATACGGCGAAGGGAAAGAGCAAGCAGATAAAGGAGAGATTACTAGTGAAATGGAAGCTTTAGCTGCTGCTTACCATGTCTTCCGAAATGTTGCTCAGCCTTTCTTCGGGTGAGAAAACAGTATTTCAATATTCATTTGCTTTCCTTTTTTCCTTCTTTTCTTGTGCATTATCTAATGGAAATCAGTGGATTCGGTTGTTTTTTTCAGGTACATAGATGAAGATGACTTGCTTAGGTTTATGATCAAGGAAGAGGTTGATCTTGTGTTCCCATTGTTTGATGGTGCCGAGACTGGGAGAATCACAAGAAAAGCTTTCACAGAATGGGTGGTAAGTCGCCTCAAAACACTTTGATGCTCTTTATTCTTAAAGATAAGTTATGGTATGAAAAAATTGGAGAAGTGTGGAGTTTATTTTGTAACCTCTCTCTCTCTCTTTCTGCGATTCTTGATTATAGCGACGTGTGTTTTGTTGCAATTGGATCAGGTTAAGGTGTACACGAGCCGGAGAGCTCTAGCACATTCTTTGAACGACACAAAAACAGCGGTTAAGCAGTTAAACAAACTTGTGACAGCGATTTTGATTGTGATAACCGTTGTCATTTGGCTGCTGCTTCTAGAATTAGCAACGACTAAGGTGTTGCTGTTCTTCTCCACCCAACTCGTGGCTCTAGCTTTTATAATCGGAAGCACTTGCAAAAATCTCTTTGAATCCATTGTGTTTGTCTTCGTTATGCATCCTTATGATGTCGGGGACCGCTGTGTTGTCGATGGTGTCCCGGTAAAACTCACCACCAGAGATCTTTTAAAATCATATAACACATCTCTATACTCCATAAACATTTTTTGCGGTTTTTCAGATGCTGGTGGAAGAAATGAATTTGTTAACGACAGTGTTCTTGAAGCTTGACAATGAGAAAGTGTATTATCCTAACGCTGTTTTGGCCACGAAACCGATAAGCAATTACTTCAGAAGTCCGGATATGGGAGACACAATAGAATTCTCTATTGCATTCTCCACACCAGTATCGAAGATCGCACATCTCAAAGAAAGAATTGCTGAGTAAGTATCTTAAACCATTTGCAACTCTTTTTGTGCTTTCTTGTAGATCAAATCTTGAAAGAGTGATTGGGTTTGTGTGATCAGGCACTTGGAGCAGAATCCACAACATTGGTCAGCAATACACACAGTGGTGGTGAAGGAGATAGAGAACATGAACAAACTGAAGATGGCTCTATACAGCAATCACACCATCACGTTTCAGGAATACAGAGAGAGGAACCTCAGAAGAACTGAACTTTCTTTGGCCATTAAGAGAATCTTGGAGGACCTTCATATCGATTACACTCTCCTTCCTCAAGAAGTTCATCTCACTAAGAACTGAAATTTTTTCTAAAACCGATATGGTTTTTATACCAAACATTGCGGTACTGTATTGCTTCGACTTGTATTCGACTCAACTTCCATTTCTTTACATGCATGATTGTCTAGTAAATGCTCAAAAGTCAGAATTCCGCAGAAAATATTGGAACATATCTAAACAAGGGTTTGAAACGTAATTTATTTTCTACAACTATACCTTAGAAAACAAAAATTATCTAAAAAAAATTAGTTGTACAAATGTAGAACGCTCTTGCTCGATTTTATAAGAGTTTAAATATCAATGAATCATGTATTAATGGAAAGCTCAACCTCGAGAAAAGATCATGTATTAATGAATGCTAATGGCTATTAAAGGAACATTGTAAGAATAATGTTTTTTTTTTTGTTAAAGAAGATAATGATAATGTTTTTTTTTTTTGAAAATAAAAATCTTAAATGTTTAAAATCGAGTTAATGTAAAATCTGACAAAAATGATATTTAATGATTTTATTGGAATTTTTTTACAAGCCCTTTTATTTAATAATATCTGGCTTATCCCTTAGTATATATAAATATGTATCAATGTTGATATGATTGTACCATTACAATGAAAAAAGCACAAGTTAACATGTTGGCAACAGTGTCTATTCTCATTCTATTAGCGTTGTCACAAGAGAAAACCATTGCTGCAGATGCTCCTTCTTACGATATTAATTGGGCTTTTCTGAAAACCACAGTAGAGATCAACAATCGTCTTAATGGTGGTTTAACAATAATTCTTCATTGCAAGTCAAAGAATCATGATCTCGGTGTCAAAACTATCGCACCGAATAGTTCTTGGTCATTTAAGTTTAGACCAAACATCTTTGGAACAACACTCTTTTTTTGTCATTTTCAGTGGGCTCAACAATTACATTCGTTTGACATTTACGATGATTATAGAGATGGTGTTAGACAGGGTCATCCCTGCATCGACTGTAAGTGGAATATAGACCAAAATAGACCATGCAGATTTAACTACAAGACCAATGTATTTGACCTATGTTATGACTGGAATAAGTAGAATAAAAGAAACTTGTTATTGATTCCCTTATTTATTTCCTTTGGTTTCAATTCAAGTATTCACCAATTAGATTTCGTTCCAAATTAAATCTAATAAGGCCATGTACGTACATCTCATCAAGACTTGTTATATATACACTTATACCAATGCAAATTCAAACAAATAGTATTCAGCAGAAACACACACAATTTGGTTAATACTTTTTAACACGAAAATGTTTTTTTTTTCTTTCAAAATTAAAATTTTCCGAGAAACAAAAGGAAAATAAAATTACCAGAGGCGATACAGCTGAGCATATGGAGCCCCTAGGGAGACATCATAAGGAATCAGTACATCTCTGGGCCATGCGAAATATTATAGCATTATAAAGACTAAAGAGCCCACTGGGCCACACTGACGTTTTTTTCCTTCCCTTTGATAATGTGATTCTGATTTACGTGTCTGAAACGTTTTTTTTTTTTTTTTTTTGGTTTTAAACTGACTAAAGAGCCCACTGGGCCACACTGACGTTTTTTTCCCTTCCCTTTGGTAATGTGATTCTGATTTACGTGTCTGAAACTTGTTTGCGTAATCACTGATTTACTGATTTAGTTAGTACTTAGTAGAAAGTAATCATGTGATCTTTTGACTTCATTCATTTTTATACGCTCAAAGGGATACGTCGCTTTCGTCCTACAAAACAGTATCGTGCTATTCACTTATAGAACATTATTAGCTCCGCATTTAATTGCCTAATATAAATATAAGGTCTGTTCGATCCAAAACAACAAACTCATATTAATCAACATATCTATAGTATATTATAACCTACTACGCCTATATTTTATTCTATTAAATGAATATATTTATTTGCCACATTTTGACGATACTAATAATCATGCTTTCGATAAATTTGGTAACTAATATTTCCAAAAGAAAAATATTATACTCGATAAATTGAATTGAAGGTATAGTTAAAGCCATAATACTTTTTTCAATCTCATAACAAGAGCGTTTAAAAAACACATAGCAGTTACATCCCCGAAATGGTACCAAATGCAATATGTGTATTACTCGCTTATCCAATGATCTTAATACAACATATATTACCTAAATTCATTACGTATTATGTGCATTAATCATTAGGAGTTTGAGGGGGTATTGTTGTGTGCAAATACATGGCACGATCTTTAATTACTTCGATAAATATACCTAGTTGTTGACTTTGGTAACAATCAGTGAACTTCCTTGGCGGAATAATTTAATCCGCCACATAATTGAATGGAAATAAGCAATAATCATATTCGTCTCTTTGACTAATTGTATATATATGGCAAAGGTAACATTTGCGATGATATATATATACATATACCTAGATAAGTCATCTTTCTCAAATTTTAATTGATAAATGTATAGTATTTTTAGTATTAATTTCGGAGAATATTATAGGAAATGGGACATGCATGGTTTGGGCCTTATGAAATGTTGAATTGTTCGTTTTAAAAGAGCCATGTTTTCGATCAAAAGAAAGAGAGCCATATATATCTTAGAAGTCTGGTTATACTTATAGGCTTATAGCTATAAGAATAATGTATCCTTATTAAAAAAATAAAAAAAAAACTTCCCTGCACCGGCAAATTTTTGAATCTAAGATATTAGACTTTATATCAGAAAAATATGGTTGAGAATAAAACTATATGATAAAGCTAACATTTCAGAGCAATGTTTATACTAAAGCGTATCAACCTCAACAGTTAAAAAGAATAAAAATTCAAAACCAACATGACTTGACATGGACTGAAAAAGGAGTATGTGTACGTGCGACCGTGCGTGTAAAATAATTATTAGTTAATTGTAGAGAAGTAATGGAGAAGATTGAAATCGAAACTTTAGAAGATGATCAAAGTGAAAAAGAGAAGTAAAGCAAAAGCTCTTGGCTTTCTCTGTTCCCATGGAAGCATCAGTACTTCATGTTCATCCATCGCTACAATCCTTTCACTTTATTTTAAAATCAAAACTATCGTTTTCTTTTTTCATTTAATTAAGCTTCTTTAATGTGTCCATTCACGATCTACTTCAATCACCCTTTGCTTCTCTTTTGGATATCGAATTTCTCGATTTTCCCATTTTCTTTTCTTTTTATACGCAGCCACAACACTTTCACATATGTTCGATTCGATGTTTTATTATTTTACACGCTTTATCTTATATATGCGTGTGTTACTTTCACATCATATCTTTCAAACCTCTGGAAAATCTAGATTTTTAATTAGTCATGATATTAATCAAATTTCTTATTATAAAATATGATTTTTTGCTGTTATTTAGATGTGACATTACTTGTCGATTTTGATAGTTTTATGTTTAGATTGTTGCAAACACACCCCTTTCAAACCGACATACCAGTTATGCACATATTTTAATATTTTAATCCACCAACTTTCATAATACCTTGTATATATGGAAAGTGCCTAATTACTTTGATATAATAATTGTATTGGGTAAATAAATTTGTATCGATCGGTAAAAGTAATACATATTATAAATTTTAAATAAATGATAATTTGTTCAAAAAGATAAACAAACGTACCTTCGACATGAAATACTCGCTGAAGGAATGTAGTAGCGTGTTTTTAATTTCACTGAACAAAATATAAGATTTTGGAACACTCTTCTGCTTCTAAATGCACATTATATTTACAAAATTGTGACCAAGTACAGTTGATTTTGTTGTTCTGCTGCTCTATATTTCTATTTAAACAAACAAGCCTTAATCAAAAATTGATGAACTTTTCTTGATATTAAATGTATAATAAAGATACGAAATAATCAACTTATATTTTAAAAGTGATTGAATTCATGAAAATTTGGATCTAAAGCATGTGATAGATACATAGAAAAAGAGAAAGTTGGTAGCTTGGGGTTTTTCCTTTGGGATCATCAACCACTTTAACAAATTATGCTCCATAAATCATTATACTTCTCAACACTATCATTTTCAAAATTTTATACTTAATTTACAATGGCCATTTGTTTCAATATTTAGATGTCAAGTTGAGGTGTCAACTAAGTTTTTCCAATATCGGTACGAGTTTTCAAATACTGAGTCTTTTGTTGCATCTAAAGAGTTCAATAATCGAATCATTATGTTGCAAAAGTTAGTTGAGCCAAAAATAGTACATGACTATAAATATTTTTGGTAAAATTAAAAATGATAAAATTACTGAACCCCGAAAAGTTAATGTTGGTGGCAAGAAAAATAAATATGGACATAAATTATTATTTTGTGTTTCTGATAACGTTTACTATTCAACATTTTTCTTTTTAGTTTTGAAAAACTATTAAATCGTGTTTGCTGATTTTATTTATAGCTTTGGTTTAATATTGAATTTGTGTTTGCGAATAAAATTAGGGTTATGACTTATGAGTTAGTTTTTTCGCTGGAGTACAATTTTTGTTTGGTAACAATAGTAAATATTTTACTATCAAAATTATACATATCTATTTTAAATAATGAACAGAACAGGATGATCAAATTTTCAAACACAAAATTTATAACACAGCATATAGTTACAAAATCAAAACAAATGTGAACAATCACATGCGATTTCTTTTTTTTTCAGCAATCACATTGGATTAAAACTTAAAACAAAAATCTAAGGAAAAGTAAAAAAAAAAGAGAGAGAGAGAGAGAGAGAGAGAGAAAAGCTTCACAAGATCAAACCAGCAAAAGTGGTTTCATACACAGGAAGTTCATTTCCGTACACATTATGATGATTCCCGACTAAATCCAGCTCAAACAAATCTGAACTTGAATCACTTGCAACATCATCATCATCATCCTCATCTTCATCTTCATAATCCTCGAAACCATTCTTCACCAAACTGTTTTTATGATTATTGTGATAATCTTTCAAAAACTCTCTCGCTATCTCTTCCACTGATCTCCTTCCTCCATCTTCCACATTCTTCTTCAACGACTTTCTCATGTTATTGCCGTTACTGATATAATCTTCTTCTTCTTCTGACTTACGCACATATGATCTGCTGGTAAAGCTCTCAGGGGCGATAACATTGACTGGAGAAAATCTAACACTTCGTTTGATACGCTCAGATGATTTTTCGTAGCTTTTGTTCAGACAAGACCTTGAGAAAGAAGAAGCTGAAGAACAAGTAGATGGATGATAATCATTTGGTTTCCTGACGTAATCGTCGTAACTCATCTTCCTCAGGTAGCTCTTAACAGCCGTCAATTGTTTTGAATTGTTGCTGAACAACGAATTTATAAAATTAACGATTCTTCCTGCAGGTGAAGCTGGAGTTTTGGGCTTCCTTTGATTACTAGAGCTCTTCGTCGATCTTCTGCTTCTCGCATTCTCCCAATTATCGTCGTGTCTATTGAATTTCGGGACGTCGGAGGCGTAATCGTAGTCGTCGTACACTCGGGTTGCTCTGTTTTGGTGGAAGAGAGTTTTATCCTCTGTTTTTCTTGGTTTTGTCTTAGAAGGACCAAAACATAATGGCCTAGACGAAGTTATCTTCTTAGCGTGATTTAGTTCGGTATCGGAAGATGAGAAAATACTGGAGTTGGAATCAGAGGAAGACGATACAGAGCCAAATAACCGATCTCGATGAATTTGCCGGTCAGGAATCGATCTGGTCACAATGCTTTGTTTTTTGGTAGTAGTGTTAACAGAGCCGACAAAAGATTGGGTTTTTTGGGTTTTAGGATCGATGGAATTGTAGATTTCATCGAGGAGGGTAGAAGAGAATGACGGGTTTCTAGATTGAGTTTTGGATTTATGCATGATTTGATCGAGAAAGAGGATTAAAGAAGAGACAAAAGAAGAGAAAGAAGGATTATGTCTTTTAACTCTTTGGTTTTTTTTTTTTTGCTGACAGGAGAAGAAGAATACGACGAATGAGGTGAGAAGAAAGAGGAATTCTACTTCTATATATAAGTGGTGATCTCGGCGCGTGTTGTTCACTTTAGCTGGACCACACAAGACGATTCTACAATTTCTTTATGTGTGCAATGTGCATGTACCTATTGTATTTTCTTCAATCTATGTCATTTATGTGAGGAACTAATGATTTTCTTTAGAATATATCTCAAATTTTCCGTATATAATAGATCTCAGAGTTTTGTCCTGATTCTTCCTAGTGAGGTATTCATTAAAATTTGACCAATATTTCTACAATTGGAGATGATTGGGTTATGTAGATGCAAGTGACAACACCCTAAAAATAGAACATTTGATATTTTAAAAAAATCATGAAAGTCGTAAATGAAATACAATAACCTATTTTAGAGAATCACATCAACATTTTTTCTTATCTATCCGCCGAATTCAGATTGTAGCCAAACCATAACGGATTGTCTCAGATTGCTTAGACAGATCTAAAACATAGATGGGTTTCTGAAAAGGATGTGACAAAAACCAAAATCAGTTAAGCTCTTAATTAGTTAAATAAATTATATGTTTATAAAATCTAAGCAAAGTGTCTCTTACAACCCATAGCCCTTTGGTTGGGTCGACAAGGACCGGTTAAGGAATTGTACTTGTTGTGCGTCTCTTTCTGTCTCACATGCTTCCTTCCTTTCTTGTTCCTTTATTGTTCCTCATATCATCAACACTTATGTCTTATTGTTTCTTTTCTATATCTTTGTCACACTTCGGCCGATATTGTTTCTTCACTTGATATCTCATTATCATCTCCAGTTTCTAAGTCTCCCCCGTAAATATTGTTTCTAGTTTGGACCATAATTGTTCCTAAATATAACAATACAAAACATTTTTAGATCAGACAAGATATAGTACAAAACAGAAACTTAAACAAAAATGACTTTTGTTTTTTTTATTCAAGGAAAAGACTTATTGTTTCTAAATTGAGGTTAAAAAGGGTCTCTCATTGGAGTGACAAAACTTGAATCATCAGAAAACTAGCCACCACGATGTCAATCATGATTATCATTATAGGCGGCTTGCATGTTAAAAGGATTCAGCTATATACATATATCGAAGATTATATGGATTGGGGTGTGAGATATCCAGTTATAAACAAAAAATTAACCTAAGAGTGGTGGTCTAATAGATTTTTTTTTTGTTTTTGGATAAAAGATGGTCTAATAGTTCGGAGTGTTGAAGATTTTCATGTAGATATAAATTAGGAATGAACGTTTTTGTGGGTCTTCTACCAACTGAAGAAATAAGTCTAAACTTGTTGCTCTTTTCCATTATTTGAAAAAAATGTTCCATTAAATTAATTATTCGTATAAAATGGTAATGAATCTTAAAATGGACACAACTATTTGATTTATAGGGATGTGTGCGAGAAACAGAAAATAAAGCAAGAAATCGCACGGGCGAGTCAGAGATTGAGCTGGTCAGGGAGAGACAATTAGGGCTGACATAAAAAAAGAGAGATTCACGCGGTGGTGAACCTCCACTCTGGTGTGGGTTGGTCCCACTTGTGACCTGGCACGTGAAGCATTCTTATGTTTCATCCATGGCAATGGGCCCCCTAGCACGTGTGGCCTCTCCCACACGCGTACGGCATTTCTTCTTTCACAGAGTCCCTGTGAGGAGTATGGACCACTCTACCCTATAAGCTTGGTCCACGTGTTTCCTCCCACACTGTGAATCTTGTAAGTTGTAACTGCATTTTGTCGTCCCGTCATTTATCATTCAACAATACACGGATCCTCAAATCATGTAGAGCCTGACAAAGTATTATGTTATATCATTTTCAATCTTTTATCCACTTGATCACATTTTTTTTAGATTGAGACTAACTAACATAAAATTATATATGTGATGAAACGTTTATCAATTTAAAGATTTACTGCTTAAGACATAGGAGCGATCCTCCAAAAAAAACATTTATCCAATAACACATTTGTATTTTCAACACCATTTACATGATTCTCGTGGAATGTGAATATATATTGTTTTTTGAAAGATAATGACATTGCTTATTGCAGTGAGAAACTCATAAAAGCATTAAATATTTTGGATAAAATGCCGACTACAATTTTTTTTTTTTTTGAAATTGATCCCTATGCATTGAAGTTTGTAAACAACCAACACAAGCTGAATAGTCCACATGCCAAGTGGGAGGATTGACATTAGCTACGCAGAATTTATTTATTTTTTTTCAATCAAAACCCCAAGATAGAGGTTTTATTCTTAATATCTCAGCAAAGTTGCTGTGAAATGACTGATCAAGTTGCAAGTAACTAAATTATGCTCAACTCGCACAATATCTCAGAAACAGAGAATTCAGATGTGTATTTTCTGCTGCATTCATTTGGAATTCAAGCGCTGTAAGTCTACAAGCTGGTAAAGATCTCCTCTCCGTTGCTTAACTAACGGAAGGCTTGTCCTGGAAAGGTAAAACCGAGGTTCATTTAGCGAATTATACGATCAACAAGAAGATAAACCAAATTCAAAACAGTTACAGTATTGTCATGATTACCTTCGTTTTTCAAGGATAGAGTAATCAATCTCTGCTATGATAATGTCCTCCTCATGCTCAGTCGTTGCTAGTACTTCTCCAAACTATCAAATAATCATAATTTTTTCGAGTTAAGTGCTCAACTTAACTTTCAAGACAAGTAACAGAGAAAAAACTTAGAGCTTACAGGCCCGACGAGGGTTGAGTGGCCCCAAGCAGTGTAGCCAGCTCCTGAATCTCTGGCAGGTGAGCATGTAGCTACATATAACTGGAGAAAGTAGAACACATAGTCCTATCAACTGCTCCATGAATTTTGATAGAGTAGATACAACAAAACTCACAGAGAGCAGAAGAAAAAATACTTGTATTGATAGCTCAATGAGAAATGCAGGTTTCCTATTAGTTCATCAAGAAATCTTTCAAAACTTGTATTTCTCTTTGGGCCATCAATACACGTATTTAACTATGTTAATGTACCTGATTATCCGTAGCCCTGAAATGGACAAAAGAGATCGAGTGAGCGGTCTGATTTACCCATGATGATTAACTAAGCCAAGGAAGTTCTTTAAAATAGTAGAGTGAATTGTACCTTGCCCTTTGTAGTAATTCCCAATGCAATGGTCCAGTTGTCATGTTAAAGGCTCCTGGGTAGCACAGTAAATGAGCCCCTGAAATTAATAGAGCAAACATGGGGACGATTAGTTTCTTTAAAACCCTAATGGACCCGGAAAAAAAGAGAGAACGCAAATAGTCAATTATAATATAAAGACTCACCTCTTGCAGCATATATCATGGCTAACTCCTGGAACCTGATATCATAGCAGATGCCTATGCCAATACGCCCCACATCTGCAGCAATCAACACAACCATTATCTCAACCGCTGCAACACATTAGAGATCTCTCTTAAAGAACTAGAAAGTGAGAGGTGATGAGAACGGTCCTACTGTACTATGATCTTATTACTCAATAATGATATTTCCTCAGTCAAAATAGTTGGCAAGGTCTTAAAAGCGTATTCATCTTATTGGTGAGAAAGTTTTCATCTTCACGATCATTCATAAACAAACACTAGGCCAGCGCGAAAAGATCGAGCTAAGTGGATCCCAAATCTGATAGGAGTTTTTAAAATTCTAAGCGAAAATATCTCTTAGATACTAGAGCAATAAGTTGATGTTGTTTATGGAGAGGCTGGCAAAAGAAAATTGAAACCTGTGTCAACGATAGTTGGTGTCTCTCCAGCAGTAAGAGTTTTAGATTCCATAAAAGTAATCTTCCCGGGAATGTCGATATCGAATAAATGAATCTGTAGGCACAATTCCAAAGAAAATAAAAGTAGAAGATAATATAACAAAATGTTGTGAGGAGTCAAAGCCAAAAAAAACTGATGACAATATCTACAAAATACAAAAGATGAATCAAGATTTTTAGAAGTGAGAGAGTAGCATCCTTTAACTCTATGGGGTAAAGCAGAAGAGAGGTGAATATTTCATTTTGTATGGAAAAAAATTTAACCTTTCGATGCTTAGCTATGAGGTGTCCATCGGAACCAAAGACACAGCAAGTGTTATACAAACGATCCCCAACTCTTTCAGGTATAGAGCCACCAATGATCGTAATCTTGAGACGTTTAGAAACTTGGGAAAGCATTGCTGTTGAAGGAGAAGCATCACCACCTTCATCAATGTCCTCCGCATAAACTGGGAAACTATCATTGGAATACGGACTGTTCCAAATTTCCTGAAACAAGTCCATTTACTTGTACACATTATTTGATCACTTAGCTTTTAATTAAAACATTATAATTACACTAAACAAAAACAATCAAATTTACGAGCAACAAACAAAATCAACGTAATGTAAAAGTGTGAGCAAATTAAGCTAATAAGAAGAAAACTCACAGGTAAGAGAACAAGCTTAGCTCCCTTGGAAGCAGCTTCTTCAATGGCGTTCTTCGCGTGAGAGATGTTTCTCTTTTTGTCAGCTGTCACAGATAGCTGACACAATCCGATGTTGAACTACAAATTCCAAAGATCAATCAAATCACGAAACGAAATGATCGAAAATAAATTACAAGAAAAAAAAAATCGACAAGGGGAACTAACTTTGGTCAACGGAGGAGCTGGGAGGGGAAGAGCAGATGGAACTCTGGCTTGTTCGGGTTTGAAAGAGGAAGCCATGGATGAAGAGATGGATCTTAAAGCTGACGTTGACGAAGATGGGTGCTTACTTGTCGATCTGAGAGATAATTTAGGGAAGAAGAAAACGGATTTGAGAGAGATGAAGCGTGAAAGAGGATTAGGGTTTAAAAGATTCTTCGAATTCAAAAGTGACGATGAAACTGCTGACTTCATTTCACTGATCATCAGATTCAACTAAAGCGTGTTTCAATAGTTAAAGTAAATATACAAATGTGCGGATAATCGAATTAACACGTTTCAACCATCTTTAACCACATTTTCATCCAATGTTTATCCTCCTACATTTTCAGATTTCACGAATCACCATTTTGTATTTGTCCTTCGTAGTTAAAAGTTGAAACCAAACATTTATTTATCTTAAATTACTTCCTCGTCTTGTATGATTGATTGGTCCAAAAAGTCCAAAACAAAAAAGGATGGGCCTTGGTACTTTTAATTTAAAAGCCCATGTAGATACCATTTAAAAGTTAGAGATGGTGGCCCACATTTAACTAAACCGATAGTGGAACAAAACCAGAACCATCAAGATGTTTCGCGAACAATACGGAAGCACTCCAAGATCGAAACAATCGTTCTATCTACATCTCTCCAGAACTCTCCATCACCGCTCCTATTTAAACGCCCTCATATTTCTCCATCAAAATTCAGTCAGTGCAGAAAACCAAGATTCAGAGAAGAAGAAACATCAAGAAAAGCTACACAACCAATTAAGTAACAATGGATTTGGGAAGGTTTCCGATATTTTCAATCCTCGAAGACATGCTTGAACTCCCAGAAGAACAGGAGGAGAAGGCCCGTAACACTCCATCAAGAGCTTACATGCGTGATGCTAAGGCAATGGCAGCTACACCAGCTGACGTCATCGAGCACCCGAACGCGTTCATGTTCGTCGTGGACATGCCTGGAATCAAAGGAGATGAGATCAAAGTTCAGATCGAGAACGAGAATGTGCTTGTGGTGAGTGGAGCAAGGCAGAGAGTGAACAAAGAGGCGGAAGGTGTGAAGTATGTGAGGATGGAGAGGAGAATGGGTAAGTTCATGAGGAAGTTTCAACTGCCTGATAAGGCGGATTTGGATAACATCTCTGCTGCTTGTAATGATGGCGTGTTGAAGGTAACTGTTCAGAAACTTCCTCCTCCTGAGCCCAAGAAACCCAAGACTATTCAGGTGCAGGTTGCTTAGTGTGTTCTTGTCTTTTTCTGGAAAAACATAGAAGTTGTTTCAGTTTGTGATCGTGTGCGTGTTTAATTATCGACCCAATAGTTGTTTTTTTTCTTTTTTTCTGTAAGATGAAATAAGAAGTTGTCTTTCTCCTTTTTTGTCTTCACATTAAACTTTAGTTCTTCTACAAAACATCGATGCGCCTACAAGACAGAAAAAATCTTGATATTTCAATTTCCGGTTTTGGTTCTGTATTGTTCGCTGGAATGAGAGATATAGTGTGAGAGAAATAGTGCATATTTACACCGTAACATGTAGTCTCGAATGATATTTTATGCACTTTACAATCTAACGTGAACGTGAAATCTGAGTACAATGTCAAATTTAAAAGTTTTGATTCCACCGGAAGGAAAATAGAGCTTTATAATGTAAAAGACATAATGGTAAAAGACCCTGTTTTTCATAGAGCTTGATGTGCTTCTAAACTGTCACGACCTTTTCTCAATTTCTTCGTTCCAAGTTTGCTTATGTCATACCCAAATTTTGCGTCTCACCATTACCTATACAATCACCAAAAATTGGACTAGTTTCTTTAAACGCCCACAAAAAGTATGCTCCAAGTCCCTTGAGTAAATATATAAATCTGTTTTGGTATAAAGGTTTTTTGACATAGCTACGGAAGTGAGAATCTTCATTAGTATAAAACTATAAATAGAACTTGTGGAGATACACTAAGCTGCACAGGGTTCTATTAAGCGGCGGCCGTTAACAATCTGTAGTTACAATCTCACAATAAATTGGAACACTTTTAATCCCATATAAGAGAAAACCGGTTTGTAAGGGTTCAAGCCAACTAGCTTAAACCGTTGCAATAGTTTGTATAGAGTTTCTAGAAGTTCAAAACATCCAAAAAATGAACTTATTGAAAGTCAGACTTTTGGTTGGATTATTCAAACCCATTATTCAACATACAGTAAAGAATAGTGTAAGCCAACTATTATTTATAACCTTAGAAGAACAAAGATGAAGATATAGTGTGACTGTGTCTACTCTTCAGTCTTCACACAACAATTACAAATTTCAAAGATTAGTTTATATTTATATATTGACCTGTGATTCACTGAATAAACAAACCCAACAACTAATGTGAACTGTGAAGTAAGGCGAGGATGGAAGAGGGCACTATATTATTGTAAGTTATGAATAATAATAAAATATTATAATATCCCCGTAATGCCTTCACTTGGCAGCTCGAGCAAACACAAAAAGAAAGAAAGAAGGAAACAAAGTGTGGGACCAAAAGTCTCCATCGGCCACCTAACGTGCCACACCGCCAAACACATTAGAGATTAGACTAAAGATGTCCGATACTTCCTTGACGTGTTCACACTCCTTTATTTCACTTTCTCGGTACAATCATTTGAGTTCTTATATTTATAATAGCATTATTGGGTTCGTACATATAATCTGTGTGTGAAAACACCCACTCCACAAAGTGTATAACAACGTTTACAACAGTCTGTTGACAAATATAAAATTGAAAATGTGGTGGAGAGAGATGTCCATTTCTAAACTCACCTTTCCGCAAAACGAACGTTAACGAGATAGAGAATCATACGTGTAGTGTACCGTTCTACTTCTCGTTTATTTTGATGATACGGTTGGTGACACAAAATAATAAATCCTTTTAACAGAGTTTATAAAATGGTGTATATTTCTTTCTGTAAGAAATACCAGAATAGTAGAGTATATATATATATATATATATTATTTGTTGGGGGTGATTGATAACAGCTATTATACACTTAACGGCATTTATAAAGAATTACTATCAAGTTTTCAATGATCAAAATGGGAAATTCACGAACCAAATATCCTTTGGAACATCTCAATGAATTCGTTACTGCTACAAATACCCTGGTAATACCAGCAAGTGTAAACGTCTGACGAATAATAACTTGAGGTTTTTATTGAAGTAATATATTGTTATAAAATATTGTAGATATCTACAAAACCAAGAGTAAGAAAAATTGCGAGTGCTTCTTTTTTGAATGTTAGTTCACATTGTCAAGTAGCAGGACATACAAATTGATTATTGCATCTATCTTTATATATATATAGCTGATCTATAGTATTAAGCAGCAACAACTGGTGATTTATGTAATGCAAACCAGAAAAAGGCCATGGAATAATTGTATTGACATACGATTATTCTTAAAAATGTAATTCCAATAAATGGCCTAGTTAGTTTAACAAACATTCAGTAGGAAGTTGATAAGCTTTTTCAACCAAATAGGAAAGTGATAAGTCTGTTCTTTAATAGCTGCTTAAAATATAGTGACAAGAAAACAGTAAACATTAGTCAATAAATTGCTTTGGATAAAAGTAGCAAGCAAAATTAAAAACAATATTTTTGGTTTGATAATCTAAAAAAGTATCTGTATCGCCAGTTCAACGTTTGGGGATCCAAGTTATTCAGCCAGACTCGTATGAAGATGATTTAAAGAAACTGATTGAAATAATTTGAAAATAATGAACATATTTTGCTTCCAAATTTGAATCTCTTACTAAAAAAAAAATTGGTTCCGCTGTATAAATGAAAGCCAAAAAATAACTAAAGAATTTATAAATTAACAAGAAAAATGTATATACAATTGGAAAAAAAAGAAAGGTGCTCTACTAAAGTCAACTAGCGTGTTCACACTAATTCCACAAGGTTGGTGTCATCCCAAAAAAATTTCGTTCTTTTATTTATGAACCCCAAAAAAACAAATCTCTCTTCTCCTCCACTCCAAATTAAAGACTTGACCTTTCGAAGCAAAACTCAACATAACGTGAAACAACACTACTTCGATGAAAGCCTCCGTTTTCCGGGACGAAGACGGAGCAGACGAGGAGGAAGAAGAAGTCTGTAATGTCTTCGACGGCGAGGTAGAGTCTAAGACAAACAACGATGACAAAAACCTCAAAGGATTTTTCACTTCCTTGCTTTTGATGGAGGAGCATGAGAAACAAGACCAGGAAGCTCGAAACGCTGCTTCCCGCCGTGAAATTTCCGATTTCCAATCTAATTACCGGAAAAGAGCGAGAACTATGTCCGATTACTACTCCGGTCTCAACCATTACTACACCGATGCTGAGGAAACCGCCGATATCAATTTGAAGAAGTCACGCGCCGTCGTTTCCGCAGCAGCTGCTGTGTCTGAATGCTCAGAGATGGAAGCGGAGAGCGGAGAAATCACCGGATCCGGATCGGGTAAGGGTTCGGGTCACCAAAGACGGTTATGGGTAAAAGATCGGAGCAGAGCTTGGTGGGAAGAGTGTAGCCGATTGGATTATCCAGAAGATGATTTCAAAAAAGCGTTTCGAATGTCAAAATCAACGTTTGAGTTAATCTGCGACGAGCTTAATTCAACGGTTGCGAAAGAAGACACAGCGTTAAGAAACGCGATTCCTGTGCGGCAGCGAGTCGCGGTTTGTGTGTGGAGATTAGCCACTGGCGAGCCACTTCGTCTAGTCTCCAAAAAATTCGGTTTAGGAATCTCAACTTGTCACAAGCTTGTTCTTGAGGTATGTAAAGCCATTAAAGATGTTCTTATGCCAAAGTATCTTCAATGGCCAGATGATGAATCTTTGAGAAACATTAGAGAAACATTCGAATCGGTTTCGGGTATTCCAAACATTGTTGGCTCTATGTATACTACTCACATTCCTATTATAGCTCCTAAGATTAATGTAGCTTCTTATTTCAACAAGAGACATACTGAGAGGAATCAGAAGACTTCGTATTCAATCACAATTCAAGCTGTTGTCAATCCTAAAGGAGTTTTTACTGACTTGTGTATCGGATGGCCTGGGTCAATGCCTGATGATCAAGTCTTAGAGAAGTCATTGTTATACCAAAGAGCTAACAATGGAGGGTTATTAAAAGGGATGTGGGTCGCTGGTGGACCTGGTCATCCGTTATTGGACTGGGTTTTGGTTCCATATACGCAACATAACTTGACTTGGACGCAGCACGCCTTCAATGAGAAGATGAGTGAAGTGCAGAGAGTGGCTAAGGAAGCTTTTGGAAGGTTAAAAGGACGGTGGGCGTGTCTGCAGAAGCGGACTGAAGTGAAGCTGCAGGATTTGCCTACAGTTTTGGGTGCCTGTTGTGTTCTTCATAACATATGTGAGATCAGAGGTGAGAAGATGGATCGGGAGCTGATCGTTGAAGTGATTGATGATGAGGTTTTGCCTGAAAATGGGTTGAGATCAGTTAATGCGATGAAGGCAAGAGACACTATCTCGCATAATCTACTGCATCACGGTCTCGCGGGTACTTCTTTCATATAAAGGGGCTATGGAAAATGTTCTTTACTTACTCTACTTCTATATGATAAACTAAGCTCACTATGATTCTTTGGTTTATGCATAATGTATTGTACCTTTAGATCGCAGATGCCAGATGTTATGAGGCAGTAGAAGATACTTACATTATATATACTTATATATACTATACACAAATTCCAATCTCTTTTGATGAGTATTAAACATGAATGTGTAATATAGCTCAATGAGTTTTCATTTTGTGGTGGTTCAGTTGGAAAAATTAGTGTGGATTGTGAGGTTGAGCCACATTGTTGGTAATAAAATCATACATGTGGTGTTATGGTGATTGGGAAAACGACATGTTTTGATACTGGTTCAGTGAAAAACGACACACATGTTTATCTTCTTCTTAGTCTTTCTTTAGGGTACGTCACTCGTTTGTCTAGTGGCTCTTTTACTCACCGAGCGCTTCACCAATAACAGCCATCTCGTTTGGGACCCACCGATCAGATGCAAACTGACACGCGAGATAAGATTTCTATCTCGTTAAAGTTTTATATTTATCTTAGTTTTAACCATGTTTTTAACTCGTACTTTCTATTAAGTAACAAATTCAAATCTAGATATCCTGATTTTTAGTGGCAATATAAAATTTAGAATTCCATTACCGAGTAATTGTACCTCAAATGAATATATCATATTATTTTTTTGATATGTGATCATATTCCCAGTGTATAACGGCATCCAATTTAATTAAATCATCACTTGCTCAATCAGGTCATTCCTTTGGACAAATATTGATTTTTTAGATATTTTGATATAATTTTTTCCCGACAACATGCATGATATGTATGACGAAATAAAACTGCATGGCATGTTAAGTGCTTAACTATCCTAATTAAATATTTGAAAGATATAATAATTGTTAAGTGCGGTGGACTTGTAGAACATTGCTTTGGAGGCTTGGATCAACGTGATTTGGATTTAAGGAGATGTTGCTTTCTTGGATTTTTCTACTAGAACCTATGTTGGAAAAAATTCCGATAAGCATAAAATATTACGTTCTAGAAATTTTGAAAACCCCACAAAAAGAGAGGAACACCCTTAAAAAAAGCAATTAAAAAATTTCAATGGTTAATATAAATATTGACTTGCGTAATTTTCTCTGATTTTGTTCTAAGAGAAAAGAAAAAAAAAACAAAAGTTAGTTAATCGTTGTTCGAGCATCATCCCCAATGAAACAGGAAGAAGAGAGGAGAAGAAGTTTAGACCGGAAGAAGAAAGCTTCTTACCATTTTCATCTTTTTCTTCTTAATTTCTCTCCTCTCTTCTTGTTACCAGACACAACTAGAGAATTATTATTACTAATAGTAGTTTGTTAGAGATTTGTTCAATATTATTATTCTCTGTCGATCGATAATGCCTCATCATCATACACCGGACGATGGGCACACCCCAGTGAACTCTACGGTGGTGGCCATTGACAAAGACAAGAACAGTCACTATGCTGTTCGTTGGGCTGTCGATCATCTCTTCAATTTAATCAATAATCCCACCATGATTCTTGTCCATGTTCGTCTTAAGAATTCTAATCGTAGGTATCTCTTCCCTTCAGTTTCTTCTCCTTCTGTAATGTATATTCTAAATTGGATAACCCCAAAAAAATGTTGTTTTAGATGGAGGAAACCATGATAATGATGATTTAAATCAGCTTTTTGTTCCGTACAGAGGGTATTGCGCGCGAAAAGGGGTATAGTTTCCAGTTTTTTTTTGTTTCCTCATTCAAGCATTTTCGTCGACTCTTGTTATGCATAGAACCCTTGTATGAATATATATTATTTTTTTTACATTTTTTAGATTTCAATGATGGAGGTTATTCTGGAAGATACTGATGTTGCCAAGGCAATTTTGGATTACGTTAACAATAACCTAGTGAACAACTTGGTGTTAGGATCATCCTCAAAGAGCCCATTCGCAAGATCTCTCAAGTTCTCTAAATCACATGACGTTGCAGCTTCTGTTCTCAAATCAACGCCTGAGTTTTGTTCCATCTATGTCATTTCTAAAGGCAAAGTTCAGTCTTCTAAATCAGCTCAAAGGCCTATCACTAATACACTTGTCCCACCTCGTGCACCTTCATCTACGTTTCATCTCCCAGTTTTATCTGACACTGACCAAGATCATTTACCTAGGTAGGTGTATTTTTTTACCAAATAGGCTTTGCTATGACTTTTGTTAATCGACAAGTCTTTTAAGAATTTTGTTCATTGTAGGGGTCAGCGTAATGGGAGAAACAACGCAACTCAGGAGAGGCATTCCCATGATAATGGCCTCAAGGCATTACGAGAAAGGCAAAAAAGTACTAGTACAAATGGATCATTGGACTTCAATAATGATTTAAAACATGCAAAATGTCAAAGAAACTCCACAGGAAGGGATTCTTTTTCTGATGATTCCGATGTTGGGTCTATGATGATGGGTTCCATTGACTTTACTGCTCAGAATTTCGATATCATCGGTGCATCCGGTTCTTCTGATGAATCACTTTCGTCATCAAACGTATGTTAACAAGTAGAGCAATGCGTTTATGATAGTATCGAGTTTAGGTAATAAGATTAGTATGCATGTATGAAATGGTTGTTGGATGCTTTTATTTGCAGAAGGATATTGAAGCTGAGATGAAAAGATTAAAGCTTGAACTCAAGCAAACCATGGACATGTACAGCTCAGCTTGCAAAGAAGCACTTACCGCGAAAAAGAAGGTAAAAGAGGTGTACCAAAGCTGGTTGAAGATGTTTTAATTTTCTTGCTCTATTAATACTTTCTGGCTCTCATGATTTTGAAGGCAAATGAGCTTAACCAGTGGAAACTGGAAGAAGCTCGAAGATTTGAAGAAGCTAGGGTTGCTGAAGAGGCAGCTTTGGCTGTTGCAGAAATGGAGAAGGCCAAGTGCAGAGCTGCAATGGAAGCAGCTGAGAAAGCGCAGAGAATGGCAGAGTTGGAAGGACAAAGAAGGAAGCAAGCAGAGATGAAAGCAAGAAGGGAATCGCAAGAGAAAGACCGTGCTCTTAGTGCGTTGGTACACAATGATGTCCGGTACAGAAGATACTCCATTGAAGAGATTGAAGAGGCTACTGATAGGTTTGCAAAAAATAGAAAAATCGGAGAAGGCGGATATGGACCAGTCTATCAAGGGACTCTTGATCACACTCCTGTTGCCATTAAAGTTTTGAGACCTGATGCTGCTCAAGGAAAGAAGCAATTTCAACAAGAAGTCGAGGTTCTAAGTTGCATAAGACATCCTCACATGGTTCTTCTTCTTGGTGCATGTCCAGAATATGGATGCTTGGTGTATGAGTACATGGACAATGGGAGCTTAGAGGATAGACTCTTTCGTAGAGGAAACTCGCCTCCTCTTTCATGGAGGAAAAGGTTTCAAATAGCAGCAGAGATCGCTACTGCACTCTCCTTCCTTCACCAAGCAAAGCCAGAGCCTCTGGTTCACCGTGATCTAAAACCTGCCAATATACTTTTAGATAAAAATTACGTGAGCAAGATCAGTGACGTTGGATTAGCTCGGTTAGTACCAGCGTCCGTGGCTAACACCGTCACACAATACCACATGACATCTGCAGCAGGAACGTTCTGTTACATAGACCCCGAGTATCAGCAAACGGGCAAGTTAACCACGAAATCAGACATATACTCATTAGGGATAATGCTGCTTCAGATCATCACTGCAAAGAATCCAATGGGTTTGGCTCATCATGTGTCGAGGGCAATCGATAAAGGAACTTTTAAGGATATGCTTGACCCGGTCGTGTCAGATTGGCCTGTTGAAGAATGTATATCTTTCGCCAAGTTGTGTCTAAAGTGTGCAGAGCTAAGGAAGAAAGATCGACCAGATCTTGGAAAGGATATAGTTCCAGAGCTCATCCGATTAAGAAGCTTGGGGATGGACAATGAATCAGGTACATTACTATATATATAATATCCTAAACAACGTATTGAAATTTACTAAGTAAAAATCAATTGCTTACACTTTCAATATGTTATTTTACTCATTAGGATGACAGATGTGACAACTGGGTTTGAAGATCATATTTATCTTAAATCTACGTAAGACTTTTGTGAGGAACTGAATAGAGAGATTGCTTGCTTCTCAAGAAAGAAAGTAGGAAAGTGGTAAGTGAAGTGCCATGAAGACTTAACTAAACATCTAACCCTTGTCAATATTATATATCTGTAACATAATAATTCCACCTTTCTGGCTTTCCGATGAAAAGTATTGAACAAAATGCAGTGGCTTATATGTTAATGTTCTCGTAGCATAAGCTAAGACGAGGCTATTGATTTATTCAAACATTGTCATTTATGTTTCTCATAAGTTTCATTTCCAATTTTTGAGAGAATACGATATTGATTTAGATTTTTGTGTGGAAAGGTTCATGTGTTTTAATCTCAAACGGGTCCAGATTAATTTGGACATTTATAAATCATCAGGTGGGTTGATACGAAGATGTTTTCTTGATGTATTGTGTTTTGCTGTAAAGTTAATATTATAATTCAGAAAAACAGACAATGTATGTTAAGCTTTGAATGCAAACATAACCTTTTTTAACATTTTGATAAGAGTGTTTTTTTCATGAATGCGACATCTAACATCGTATGATTAGTCTTAGTATTATGTTATTGGTTAAACCCATTAGTTTCTTAGTTTGTTTATATGTAATCTTGCTCTCCCTTGTAAACGCTTTACCAGAATATTGATCAACAAATTAACGAGAGTGGCTTCTCTAATCAGCTGAATCTTCTTCCCCTTTATTCAGTTCTTTCCCCCTAAATTCTTTTATGTCTCATCTTATTTCTAGTATTTTTTTTTGATGGACCAAATCATGTTCTATCAGCTACTCGGCCTGATCTAGCTGATTTAGTCCATTAAGGAGGTGGATAGTTTAATCGAATAGAGTTAAACCAATCGAATCGGACGATTTCGTTTACCCACCCTTGTTTTGATATGAAATGTTCTCGTGTTTCGTTGGACCAAAAAAAAAAGAAAAATTGATATAATATGCATGACGCAATACATAAATATGTTATCATTTGTCTAACCGAACCGAAGTCTTATAGAACCGAATTTGGGTTAAAAATACCCGGTTCTTTTGAACCATTAGTTAACGAGGTGAAAAGAAACAAATAAATTGAAAGAGAAATATTTGAGATCCAAATCACCGAAAGATTTGATGTTAATTCCTTGAAAATTTCTGACTACAGGTGGAAGATCTTGAAATGGCAACGGAGGTTGGGGAGATGTCTCCACCGGAGGCGACGGCGAGTCTTCTCTCTCTCGCTTCCGCCACTCAGCAACCGTACGTCTCTGAGCTCCTCTCCTTCACTCTTGATCGTCTCCACAAGGTTTCTCTCTCTCTCTCTCTGTCCATCTCTTTCTCTTGACATCTCTGCGCGCATGGAATTTTTGAATCTTATCGGCTACTGAATTTAAAGGAGCCGGAGCTTCTTCGTGTGGATGCGGAGCGTATTCAGAGGCAAATGCAAGAGGTGGCTGTTGGAAACTACCGCGCCTTTATTACTGCTGCAGATGCTCTGCTTGCGATCCGTCAGGAAGTATCCTCCATTGATAAGCATCTCGAATCTCTGGTAAATTCATCCATTTCGTTTCATTTTGAAATCGAGATCTGCTTTCACTTTGTTACTTCTGATTCTTCGCTGGATAAATTACAATTTGTGACAATGCAAGGCTCATTGCTAGGATCTGAAACTAGTTACTGAAATTTTTTGTGGTTATGGTTCCATAGTTTAAAGTGGAGTTAGGGAATTAGAAAATCGATTGGAATCAAGTGAAGTTTCAGATCCATGTTGTTTCAGGTCTTATAGTTCTGTACGTGAAATTTGGGAGATTAGTATTGTGATGTTGTAGTCTAGTAGAGAGCTAACGGATTTAGAATAGGTGAATGAATCATTGGATTAGTCATTTAGTTTTAGAAAACAAGATAGATTCCTGCTCATCTATATAAAGCATCCTCTGAATTTAGCAGTTGTATCCTTGGAGGTGTTTTTTTCCTTCAGTTTTTGATGTTCGAATTCTGTACTTTTCACCTTTTGCAGATTAGTGAAGTACCAAAACTAACATCTGGTTGCACAGAATTTATTGATTCTGCTGAGAATATTCTGGAGAAGAGGAAGATGAACCAAGCTTTGCTGGCAAATCACAGCACTCTTCTTGATTTGCTTGAGATTCCTCAGCTTATGGACACGTAAGCTACTAGACCTTGTGCCAAAAAGTTTAATCTGATTTCTTGTCAATCTCTGCTCATGCCTTTCATAGAGAAATGTGAATCTTATTCTTGCCATTAAGCAACTTCTAAATGTTTACAAGTTCTCTTCAAAATGATTTTTTTTTTATCTTTGACAGATGCGTGAGGAACGGAAATTTTGATGAGGCTCTCGACCTGGAAGCATTTGTATCGAAACTTGCTACCATGCATCCCAAGTGAGTCTTTTTTGTTATGTTTCTCACGATGATTTTTCCTTTGGCTACTTAAGGCGCCTGAAATTTCAAGCTTTAGCAATAAAGTTAATCTTCTCTCTTTGTCAAGATTGCCTGTTATCCAAGCACTTGCAGCGGAGGTCAGACAAACAACCCAGTCGCTTCTCTCACAGCTTCTCCAGAAACTACGCTCAAATATACAGGTCTCATGTGAACATTTTTTATTCAGTGAACTATGGTTAGGCTTACCAATCTTGGAGGCTCAATATTTTTATGCTGTTCTCTATTTCAGCTGCCAGAATGTCTTCGGATTATTGGATACTTACGCCGAATAGGAGTCTTTGGCGAGTATGAAATGCGGTTACAGGTGAACTATCAGATAACTATTTGAATTTATCCTTGCATTGCGTTGTATGATTTCGATAATGGAAATGATCATTTTGTAAGCCATGCCTTCACTTCTGAATGGATATTATTGTTTGTGTAGTTTTTAAGATGCCGAGAGGCATGGCTCACTGGAATTCTTGAGGATCTAGACCAGAAAAATGCCTATGAGTATTTAAAAGGCATGATAAACTGTCACAGAATGCACCTATTTGATGTGGTTAATCAATATCGAGCTATTTTTGCTGATGATACATCGGGGAGTGAAGAAAATTATGATGGTGGACTTCTGTTTAGCTGGGCCATGCATCAAATAACATCACACCTGAAAACTCTAAAAATTATGCTTCCAAAGATTACTGAAGGAGGATCTCTATCAAATATTTTGGATCAGTGCATGGTTGAGTTCTTTTGTATCTCATGTAATTCCCTTTTTAATTCACTGTGCAACTCTAATTGACGTTTTACCTTCTCATGACCACACACAGTACTGTGCGATGGGGCTTGGTTGGGTTGGGCTAGACTTCCGGGGCTTGCTTCCTCCACTATTTGAAGAGTAAACACTTCTTGTTGTTGCATCTTTTGTTCTGTCATAAATTTTCAGTTATTTCCTTACAAGTTCAGTATTTAACTCACATATGATTTCAGGGCGGTTCTAAACTTATTCTCCAAAAACATGAGTACAGCAGTTGAGAATTTCCAGGTGGGCAAAAATAAACAACTTCTTTTTCTCGCATTGGAACTCAACTCAGACAGTGTTTAATTTGGGTTCAACATAAACTACCTGCTGACAATCATCCACAAGTTGTCCTTTTAAATTTCTCTACTGAGTTCTTCATCACATTTTACTTGCAGCTAGTTTTGGATTCACATCGATGGGTTCCATTACCATCTGTTGGCTTCCCTTCAAGTGGTATTAATGAAGATAGCAAAGATGATGTCACACCGCCATCATATTTGATGGAGCACCCGCCTCTTGCAGTTTTCATAAATGGTGAATTGATTATACAGTATCAATTTCTAGTAGTATATATGGATGATATGACCAATGATGAGTGTTATCACTATTACAAATGTAGCAAAAATAACTTTGTATCTCTTTGGGATGGTTTTTTCATTCTGATTGCGATTGATCATCCTGGGTATGTATGTCCACAGGTGTATCCGCTGCTTTGAACGAATTACGTCCTTGTGCCCCACTTAGTCTAAAGAATGTTGTTGCTCATGAACTGATTAAAGGACTCAAGGCTGTCTCTGACTCCTTACTAAGATACAATACAACTCGGATGCTTCGACTCAATGAGTCCAATCTCTTCCTCTCACTCTGCCGAGCGTTTGTTGAGGTCCAATTTTTAAATCTCATCTCATCTGAATTTTGCATCAATAGGTTATAAGTCAGTACCCACAGATTCCAGATTGAACACCTCTATGTTTCTTTTTGGTTATTTGTTCTTGTAGGTGGTTTTTCCACATTGTGCCACGTGCTTTGGCCGATGTTATCCAGGTGGTGCCACTATTGTTATGGATGCCAAGAGCGCATACGAAGGTCTAGGTCGCATCTTAGCTGCATCATATTCTCAAGAACCATCTAACAAATCTCCAAAGGTCATCAGCACCGAGACAAATAATGCATCAGATAACGGTGTGACCTCCCTAACCGAAGAACAACAAGCTGAGAGTCAGAACGAGAAAGAAGACAACAGTCCCATACCCTTGCAGACTCCTGAGACAAGACCCGAGTCTTGAGAGATCTTTCATAAATTTGTCTTATGCTGTAAGAATGATATGGTATTACATATATAGAGAGAGAGAGAGAGAAAGGGAGAGATGCAGCAAAAGCTTTGAAATTAAGTGAAGATTGAAGAATATCAATAGATTATGGTTTAAGTTGATGGGATTGTTTTTGAGACTTGATCCAAATTTTCTATGTTTTCTGATGAAAAATAAAGTAAATCCTTGGAGCCATTCTTGCAAGAGGTCCCCCAATCTTGGATCTGGTCACACAAGATCATAACATCCTAAGTGCTCTTCTTTTTCGTAGTTCTTGAATCTTTATTTGGATGGAAGAGTGTTATTCGAATTAATTGGCCGCAATTAATCAATGAATTGTAAAAATACGAACAAGTATGGATTTGGTCTAAAATTTGCGAAGAGGACAGACAAACAATTTGCAAGTTTGAAACGAGGAAAGGAGAAGCGATTTCATGGAAATCAGGACACATTATTTATGCGGTATTTCATTATGTCAGACTGATATTTTAGTCGCAATTCAAAATTTGGATTTTTTTTATTATTATTACGTAAGACTTAGTTAACAGTTTAATATGATCGTATGTGACCAAAGTTAAGCATCTACTAACATAACTGGACAAATTTTATCAAAAAAAGAAAGAAAAATAAGCGGACAATTTTACAACTAATATGTATTCATGTACGTTACTTTTATTTACACGAAATGGTCTTTCATATGTGTCAGTCAACTCTTCTACCATCCAAAAATTTCGTTCAATATATATATAGACAAAGTCGTATGTCGTCCACAGCCACATGAGCCGTACATCATTCACAAAGCGGGAGGGTCTTGTCCGTAGCCCTAATTTCTCAACCGCCAATGTCAGTCTTGAATGTCGGCTTCCCTTTGCCTCTCAAATAAAACAAATTGTATTCGAGATTCATTTTCTCCAATCTTTTAGTCAATCAAATATCTTATTTTCTTTTTAAATATTTCCTCATACGTATCAAAATCGAGGGTGTTTAGTAATCTGATATGTGCAAAGTATTCAAATCTAAAGATGACTAAATAATAATAATTTCACAAAATTACCAAAATATATACTATTAGCCAAATTCCTTGAAATCTAATATGACGTAGGCAGATGCATACGTCTAAGTTCGAAGGGTTTCTAGCTACATATTAGAGATTAGCATAGTTAATTAAGGACTCCAACATTTTAAATAAAAATGAAAAACTTCTCCACATCGAAACATACAAACTTAACGATTCAATGTATATAATTAATAGCAATTTTAAATAAATAATTTCTATGATTATAGGAGATACATCATAGCAATTTTAAAAGTTTATTTTAAACAATGACAAATTAAATATTTTGTTTTGTAATCCATAAGTAGATCTACCCTTCTCCCCCTCAAGATTATACAGTATGGTGTTTCTTAAACCGTGCGTGCTTTAAGTGTTGGAGTACTTATGTAAATTGTACCGTGTCAACGTTAACAATATATTTGTACAAAAATAATAGATAACAATTAAAACAAGAGTTGCATATTATTCATAACTAAGCAGGCTCAAATACTTTGATCCGTTTTGATGATATTAAAATCAATAAAAGACTTAAAGATATCAAACCAAATCAGAGATATTTACCAGATAGAATTAAGTAATGAATCATATTTGTAAGAGAGATAGAGAGAGGGAAGGGGTGACAGAGAGAGAGTAAGCACACATAGCTTCAAGCATGAAACCCTAATCACAAAAAAGCATGCAAGAAACCACCATGTGTGCTCACTCTCTTCTGTCACCTCCTCTTACCTTCCATACGATCTGCGCATGTGACCAGACTCTAAAACCTTATGGTTACTCCACAACAAACCGATCTCAATCCATATATCTACTTTTATATGCATATGTATAGACATATTTTACAAACTAATAGGGAATGAAGAAGAAGACACTAGACCTTACATCTTTCTATCTTTGGATGTGGGAAGAAACTGAGACCTGTCGGGGCTTTTTATAGCCAAATGGAGAGAAAGAGAATAGCATACCAAAAAAAAGTGAGATAAACTCAAATCTCGCTCATGAATTATTATTGATAAAGATTGTTCCATTCTTCATTTTTCTTGGCGGCCCCCACACATTGGAGGCTATTATCCCATATCTACCGCTGGGGGACGTCGAACTCTTATTCTTGATGTCAAGAGTCGCCTACAGGGACCACCCGCGCTATTGGTGCCTCACGATTGGTCCGTTTCCTAACCACTGGAAATGCTGATCTATTATTACTACTTAGATTTTTTTTCAAAGGCATAGTTTGCTTTTGCTAATCGAATCCAACAAAATATTTTCTTAAACATAAGCAACTAATTTTATTCACGTACGTAGTATCACACTAGTTGAAGTTTAATTCTCATGTTAATTAAATCATATCTATTTAGGTTAATTTGACAATTGTGGATGAAAGCATATATATAGATGACTTTTTGGTTTAAATATAATTTAGTAGAATAAAAAAAATTTAGACCGACCAATTGCAGATCGACAGAGCCTCATCATGAAAAAAATTTAGCCACACCCAGGCCAAATGTTCAATACGGCGGTAAAGCATGCATGCTATTCCAAAATAATGATAATAATTAAGTATTGTATATGCGATATGCTCTCTTTAACTATATTTTCTTCCATCAAATTCGTCTTTAATGGGAATATCATTATAAGTATATTTCTATCAAAACATATACTAGAGCATAATAATCTATATACTAGTTAGTATTATTATTATTATTATTATTATATTGTTTAACCATCTGGATTCAAATCTAAGATACATGCATGTTGAGAAAATAATTACAAGAATATTTCGTAAGGAACAGCCAAATGCATAATACTATGTATATGTATTACAACTAGGTTAAAGTTGAAATAGTAAATGATTATCTCATGTCTTTTGATGGAAGTCTGTGAGACGTCTGTGGTTTTATTAGTAAAAAGGATATTCACCACTGCCCTTATATGCTCTCTTTTTTTTTTTTTTTTTTTTTTTTTTTTTCATTTTCACCCCTTGTTTCTCATTTTAGACAAGAGTATAACATGTTGCCCATAGTTTTCCCCTATTTTAGCATTTGATAATTCCGGAAACAAATTGCAATAATTTAGTTTAAATTATCTATTCCACGGGGAGATGGGATCTGTCAAGAAAGCGAACTTGTAAATGATAACACCTGGTGCATTGCAGCATCGGTGCGTACAATCAGAATAGAAGAAGAAGAAAAATACTAATTTTCTTTTATCTATCTGTCGAGAGGAAGAATATAGACCACCAAAAATAAACAATAACTTTTAGATAATAATTCCGAATGTGGAAGTGCGCATATGATAGTCCTTCCTTGATAACTTACCTTTTTAGGCAAAACACACACAATTGCACCATAAACTATAAATTGTTTTCGGTTGGTTTAAATTTTTACTTTTGATTTATGTTATTATTATTTTTATTTGTAATATACTAATATTATTTATATGTTATTATAGCTCTCACCTACCGACTAGACTTGTGATCTTCAATGCATGATTTGCATTTAAGGGGTAGATGGCCTTCAAATGGAACAAGTTTGAGTTCATATATGCAACTCTATTTGCGAAAATAAAATTACTTATTTTTACACCGTTTGAACAAAAACTGAGGTGCGTGTTAAGCAAATGAGTTTGTTTTTGCTATTTATTAGTGTTATACTGGTTAAAAATTAAAAGTGTTGAAGCTAATAAATGCATGGAAACTACAAAAATAAAATATACAAAATAAAAATAATAAATCAATGAAATTCCAAAAAAAAAAAATATACTTTGTGTGTGTTATACATATCTCAATTCTCCTCTCCCAAAAATAATTGAGTGTATATCATCGAACGGCAAGGGAATCAAAATTTGAGGGACGTATTCACTTTGACTTACATTTTGGATCCATTATTGATACGATGTTTGCTTGAAGTTGAAGCCTCATCAAAATGGGGAAAAATACATTGAAGGAGAATTATATAAAAACCATTTAATTAGCAGACACTTCAAGTAACTAATGTATTTATAACCTAACCAATTTCATTGCAATGACCTCGTCTATATAATCAAAACTGATAACCCGTTTAACATTGATTACAAAACTCATATTTAGTCAGAAGTACGATAATTATCAATGTTAATTTCATGGATTATAAAACTAAAGATGTATATGTATTAAATTCTAGATGTTCCAACTTCAAAGAAACCAGATTCTTAATTGCACTTACTGCAGTATATATACATATGTATTGAACCATTGAGATATCAATATTTGCGTTGGTGTGGTTGTTAGAGTTCTAGAAGGCATGGTCGTGGACACATGACAGTACTCGTTAAAGCTTCTTTATCGTGTAACATAGAAATGTGTCTTGGTACAGATGTATATTTATCATATTTTGATCAAGTAAAAAGGAATAGAGAGACCACAGAAGAATACCTTTTTAAAAAACTTTAATTTAATATTACAATTAAGATTCTCCTCCGATTCTCAAACTCTGGTTTGCCACTTTCGGCGTGGGAATCACGTGGAGAGTCCCCAACTAGACACGTGGTCGGAATGAATTAGCCGACGAATCCCACATTGCTAGTGGACATAAGAACCAAGGTGGTGATCTCATCATTTATCCCAAGACTTAAAATTCGATTTGCTTGAGATTCCATTCTCACTATATGGGCTAATCCGTTCTCGGTTAAGTAGTCAATTGGAAATAAGGAGCCTGTGGGCTTGGGCTCAGGCTACTAGGCCCAAGATAACCGAGAGAGGTCCCGACCATTATAGTATGTTTTTTTTTTTTTTTTTTTTTTTTGTATCGTTAAGTTTAACTGTTTGATGAAATAATGTAAACTTTTGATACGAAAAATAAAGAAACCCAGTGATGAGGACGATGCGATGATGATGACATGTGCCAAACAGGATCATATGGGTTTGTATCTTTTTCGTTGTAAATCATGAATGTGTAAGACTTATGGAGCAGAATTAACCTTACTTTTGGCGACAAATTTTTTTAACCTCACTTACTTTTGGACCTTTGATATGATAATGTATATTAGTTTATGACTGACACTAGTTTTAGTATCAACTTACTTTCTGAATACTTGAATTTCTTTTTAAAATAACATTAATTTTTCATGTAGGATAATGATAGCTCGTGGAAAATTAAGTCACTGATCAAAGGTGTATAATAGGTGGTCTTGAATGTTTGTTGATTAGTCATGTTCCCAGGAAAATGTGGATACGAACATCTCGCCAATTAATTTTGGATTCGTTAACATTATTTACACACAAGTTGTTGCCATTGACCGCTAATGCACATCATCGGTCAACGGTCAATTCCAAACAAAAAAAATACTCCTATACCATAATACACTTCATATTTTTATTATTCTTTTTCTTTTCTAAATTATTTTAGTAGTAAATAGTAAAGAATAAATTCACTCAGAATTGTCATAAGACCCTTATATGTTAAAAAAATAACATGATAATTTGAATTGTATTTTCTTCTGTTTCTTCATATTTCTTTAACAGCCTTCTGTTTCTTAATGTTAATTCTGTCTAAATATGTTACCGTTTTATTAATTATAACTTATAAGTAAATTCCTTTTTTTTTTTTTGCTTATTGCCAAGGCCCAATTGATTTGATTAATTTCAGAAAAATAAAATAAAATAAACGAATATAAACGTGGAGTGTGAAATTAAGACCAACTCAAAAAGAGACGGCCTCTGTGGTGTGTTACTTACTGTTATTCTCCTTTTTGTCTCTTCAATTATTCCTCTCTGAGCTGTAACACACAAAAGATTCGCTCTATCGAAGTCGCCGGCGACTATGGAAGATTTTGGCCGTCAAAGGCCGTATGGAGATGGAGGGATGCAGATCCAGCCTTACAACGCCAACAGAGCTGGCGATTTCAGGAGCTATAGCGCATCGTACGGGACGAGAGAGAACAATATATACGATCTGAAAAAGGAGAAACCTATAGCGAGATCGAAATCCTGGGGAATAACGGACCCGGAGCTCCAGAGGAAGAAACGGGTCGCGAGTTACAAGATGTATAGTGTTGAAGGCAAAGTCAAAGGCTCTTTTAGAAAAAGCTTCAGATGGCTTAAGCAGAGGTACACAGAAGTCGTCTATGGTTGGTGGTGATTTTTTTCTTTTCTTTTCTTCTTCTTCTTCTTCTTCTTCAGCTTTTGTTTTTTTCCTTCTTTATTTTGATTTTTGATTTTCGATTTTCGATTTTCTCAAGTAATTATGTTTGTATTTTATCTCTCTATCATGTCTCTGTGTGTGTGTTGTAATCCTGAATGTAACTTTGATGGCTGCATCGCCTAAAATTATATATAATTTTTAGTTTTACATATTTTTTGAATTTTCAGGTTTTTTGTATCCTCAAGAGTATAAAAATTTAGATGAATGTTTTGCAGCTGGGAATATTCCATGCCCTTTGCTTAGATTATTGTTGGGTCTATCGTTAGATTTTGATATACTTGGGGTTTTTTTTTTGTGTTGGACTAAGATGTCTGTCTGATGATGAATCAATCTCCCACTCCCTGGTTTTTAATTATGTTCACATAATTGCATAACTCTGCATCAAAGCTCTGCTTTTATTCAACAATAGCAAATCTATTTGGCGTGTTTGAGTGATCCATAGTAGGTACTTTGTTAGTGGTTATCCATTGAACATGTTCACATCTCTCGAACTTGAAATCTTAGAAAACAAGTTTTGTTACTAAATGTCCTCGTTGTAGTTAAAATGATCTCGAGTATAAACTTGGTCTTTGAAAATCTGATAAATTGCTCGGGGGGTTTTATTTTTTTGGGGACCATTTCTGTATTTGTGCGTGTCCTCATTACTCATTAGTTTACTTTGTCGGTTTGGATGACATTATATGATTTGTTTGTCATCGAGACTGTCCACTAGTTAGCTGAATTTAGGTCAATCTTCCTTTGATTAGTTATTTGAAGAACACAAACTTGTGACAAAGTCATATTATTCCCCATATCACAACATATCTAGAATATTACTATATTTCAAGACTTTTTCAAGATCAAAGAGTAATAAATGAGATGACAAAATCGATCAACCAAATTAATTTTAAAATATATCCTCTCTTCTGCCATCCATTTTCGGTATATTATGAGGGCTGCCTATGCGTTGGCGGACAAATCAGCCAAGCATGCTTCAGCTTAGCGACATTTTGGTGTCCAACTTGTTTGATTGGGATCATTTAATTAAATGATGTATTCTAATCCATGTTCTAAAAATTTCCGCATAGATCCGATTACATTTCGGCTAACCGTTAGATATATATTTGCCACATCGATTAGTGACTAATCTCTCGAAAAAGTCAGTCAACCGATTACTTCTCACCTAATCCGATTATTTTCCGCGTAATCATCTATAATCCAATTATTTTAAAATTTTCAAGTATAAAAAAAAATTGTTTTTGTTATTCGGACATTTATATTGAGAGTTTGTGATGTTTTATAATAAATTATGTTAAAATTATAAATAAAAATCATAAAATAAATTATTAATACTACAATTTCATGTATTTATTATAATTTTAAAAACAATATTATTTAAAAGTTTAATATAATAGATAAATATATTTTTAAAATATTAAAATAACCTAAAACGAATCTCCGATTAATCTTTGTTTACTCTCCGATTAATCTACTATGCGCTAGGTACAACATATCGCCACACAACTAGAGCCTATTTTAAAACATTGATTCTAACAAATAAAAAACCATTTAAGTATCACTCAGTTTTGTAGATGCATGTACTATATACCCAAGTCATACTTCAAGTTACCAAGAAGCTGCCTAAAAGGGTTGGTTTCCAAAAGTATGAGTCTGATGTTTATTATTTAAAGTTGGAGCATAAATTTGTACATTCAATATATATATAGGTATTTTTTTTAAACGTAAAAATTTCGGGAAAATTGTGTGACATTGGAAAAATTGAAAAATTAAATGGTAATTTTTCCACCAGAAAACGGGGACACAGTCTCCTTTTATCGTCGATTTCCAATAGCGTTAGATCTCTCCATGTCCGTCGTTCTCCGTTTGTCATCGCTGTTCTTGCGGCGGCACTGTTCCTTCCCGGCCGAGGTACGGTCTTTATTATATCTATCTTCAAACCCGACCCTTCACTGTGTAGCTAAATGTTATCAAATTTCCCTACATGCAACGTTTAAGGACGTCGAAGGATGATAATATCGTTAAGTCATCAAATTTCCCTACATGCAACTTTTTCTCACTCTTTATATCTTAATCAGCAAAACATTAATTTGGTTCCAATTCAAACCATAACCATACTTTAACAAAAGGAACTATGCCATATAGATCAACATATATATATATAGTACAGAGTTTTTATGACGGATTCATACCGGAAGTGGCGGTGGCTGAGGAGGAGAAAAGGAGGAGTAAAGCAAGTACGATGAGAGTAAGGAAGTAACAACGGTGGTGCGGACGTAAGATGACACCCATTATTCAGAACCGGTGAGGATGGTTTTTTCTTAGGTCTAGGAATTTGAGGTAAAGTATTTCAAAGTTTAAGAAACATGTATGTAAAAGAGTAACGAATATATAAAGGGAAAGAAAAGTATCGAGACGTGGAGAACCGTAGATCGACCGTCTAGATGATAAACCTAAAATATGGAAATCAAGATTATATGAGTTTAGAACAATTCAGAAGATAAATGGTAATTGTTAATATTCAAGTTCAAAAAAATAAGAATTATTTCTAAATATATTATTTACATTTATGTTTATTTCAGTTTATGAAATTTAGATTTATTTTATATACATTTAATAAGAAAATGTAAGTTGTAAAATTATTTTCATGAGAGTATAATAATAATGTTTTTTAAAAACGTTTTGTGGTTTTTACGTTCATCAATTTATCAAAACATCTTCTTCGATTAGATAGGGTGTTTACGAATCGGTTTAGATAGAATTGGGATGAGTTATATATTCTAAGGGGAATCCAATTTGGTTAAGTCTGGTTCAATATAACTCGTTCTCTTCAATGACATAAAAGATTAAAAGATACCAACCTACTGTAGTAATAAAAATTGGCATAAACAGAGAAATACAAACTATTTGCAGGATCTGTGAACAACACAAAATCGGAGGGGCCATTTAAATGTAAATAACGTAAGACATGAATCAAAATCATTTTAACTATAATAAATTTGGAAGAGTCGAAAGCTTCGTTTCTCGTCGACGTTTACAGATATGTGGGAATCTATTTGCCTGACGCTTGCGGCCACCGCCGGTAACAATATCGGCAAGGTTCTACAGAAGAAAGGCACTATTATCCTCCCTCCTCTCTCCCTCAAGCTTAAGGTCCTGTTCTTCTTATGCTTTCACGGTTTCGATTGCATGCTATTTCTCTTTCATTTTACGGACCTCTCTATATAGGCTAACCTAAGTTTTGGAAATTTTGAATTGATATCTGTAAATTCGAATCCCATTTCGTGTCAGATATATCTAATTAGATGACAAATTTCTGTATCCAAGTGTTCGAAATTGGATCAGAGTCAGCATTTGGTTTCTTCAATTTACAATGTTGCTCGATGATCCTGATTTTTCAATTTCAATCATTGCCAATAAGTTAGAGTTATATGACATCTGATAGTTAATTCTGAATTTCAGGTGATAAGAGCATATGCTGTTAACAAACCTTGGGCTTTAGGTTTTCTTATGGACATTTTTGGGGCTTTGTTGATGCTGAGAGCACTATCTCTTGCTCCCGTAAGTCAAGTTTTCCAAACTTTTATTCTGATGCCAAGATAACTAGTTGCCTTTCAGAGATGTTTGGCATTGAGTTAATTGTTATAGAACTTCATTGACCAACTTTTTTGATAATTGGGTTTCAGGTGTCTGTTGTTCAACCAGTGTCGGGATGTGGACTTGCCATTCTTTCCGTCTTTTCACATTTTTATTTGAAGGAAGTTATGAATGTTTTTGACTGGATTGGGATTACTGTCGCCGGCATTGGCACCATAGGTAACATCCATCATTTTCAATACTTTTTGATCGTTGCTTAATATCAACTTCTACGTATTGTTAAGTTGTCAAAGATATTAGGATAGTATGATAACAGAAGAAAATTACCTAATATGTTTGTCCATCCCCTGTAGGAGTTGGTGCTGGTGGTGAGGAGCAAAAAGCATCACTAATATCTGTCTTCCAGTTGCTGTGGCTAGCATTTGTTGTTGCCATTTTTTTTGTAGGTACCTTACATCCATGGTATTTCATTTGAAAGTCTTCCTCTTTCCGTATCATCTCTTTCTATCTTATGTTGATTGATGGCTTTCTCTTGACCTCTATATCATTTCCAAGTCTGACCATTAGAACAATTCCGTTTATAATTTCTTTTTCATCTTTATCATATAATATCACTCAATTGGTGTGTTAATGGCAGTGCTTCTGATAGCTTATGTATTGAAAAATTTGGTCAAAGGTACTACTAAATGCATGGCTTCATATCTTTAAACGCCAGCGTAGGGAGCTGGAGCTGGTATATTACTGTCTATTTATTTGGACTTTTGAGCTAGTATCGCGTCTAATATTGTTATCTTTTATTTCTCCTACCAATTTCACCTGGCCTACTTTTGTTTTCAGGGAGAATATGAAGTGGTGGAAGAAATTATATATGGCTTGGAATCTGGAATTTTATTTGGGTATATTTCGCTACCCAAAAACATCAATGATCATCTCTTTTGGTCTTTTATGTGCTGGGTCTCTGATATTTACCCATCACCATCTCCTATATATCCCTTAATATGTGCTTTTGATTTTAGAAATATATAAGGGCCAATGTGCTGATGTGTCTGTAGAAATAATTTCTAAGAGACAAAAACTATATTTGAACTGTATTTATAACTTGATGCATAGCTGACAACCATTCATAAACTCATTTGACCACAGGATGGCATCTGTTGTATCAAAAATGGGTTTTGTATTTGTGGAGCAGGGGTTTTCTTCTATGTGCATTCCCATGTGCATTTCAATTAGTATATGCTGTAGTGGAACAGGATTTTTCTACCAGGTACTTTTTCTGAGCTAGGCTTTTCTACTTCCCCAAAGTCTTATCTACATATGAGTGTGGATTGCACAGTCATGTATATCGTAGAGGATTCTCTACCTGTAGTATGTTAGTAGGTTGATATTCAGATATTTTTAAGTCATCATGATTCTAGTCCTCTTTTTTTACTTTACCAGACTCGGGGACTAAAACATGGGAGAGCAATTGTAGTATCCACTTGTGCTGCTGTGGCATCAATTATAACTGGTGTGGTCGCAGGAATGTTTACTCTGGGTGAGAAGTTGCCCACTTCACCATCCGGACGGCTTTTACTTCTCATGGGGTGGTAAATTCTTCTACTCAGCCTTTATTTGTATTGTTTAGTATGGTAGTGAAGACAAGCTTTCATTATTCATTAGAGATGCAACTTTGCTTGCACATGAATCAAACATGTATGCTTGCTTCACAGTGTTTACTGAGATCAAATCCTAGTGGTAGTACTTGCAGTACTGGGGAAAACTCTTAAAATAGACTTTGCCATTTAGCAACACATTAACTCTTGCTTGAACTTAGAACCGATTGCAGAACTAATTTTTGAATGATTGGAAACTCTTGGAACTTTTTGCAGGTTACTTATTGTGCTAGGTGTTGTATTACTTGTGACTTCATCACGGCTTATGAGACATCTTCCACGGTCATTCCGGCGTTCCAGACAGACCAGTTTAGAAAGAGGTTTCAACATAAGGCGGACAGCTTCTCATGTAGCGAAGGAGACAAACCCAAGTGCGGTAATACAAGCAGCAACATTACACCATCTCTTATCGTCACCATCAAAAGAGAAAGACTAAAGGGAAATATTTGCTGGGTGCATTACCTTTACACAGAGATCTTCAGATTCATGTTTCAGTTGTGGGAACGGTTGAAAGTCAAGAGCTTGAGATCAACTTATGACTTGACTTAGTGTCTGAAATGTCAAATATGAGTGTTTCCTTATCATCTTACTCTAATTGTGCAAACGATGAATCCAAGATATATACGACCAGTAGCATACCATGAAGTCCAACTTGGTTTATGTTTATTGATTTTTATTCTTTCTTTTTTTCTCAAATCCTAACATATGAACAATTTTGTGAATTTTGGTGCCGGTTTAATCGTCGGAAAAATACCACAAAAAAAAATATCACTTAGTACTACGAACGCGCGTGATCGAATTCGTTACCATGGTTGTAATAGGCCCTTTTGAGTGGGACATCCGGCCTTCTTCAGTTCCGTTTGACATTGAATAAATAATTAAATAGTAGCTTTTTAGTTTTCTTTTTGGTTTACAGAAATCGATACCGTATTAGAATTTAGAATATACAATTTTTTAGATACGAATTTTCATAATCGAACGGAAAAAATAAATAAAAAATTGGACAAATCATTTATTCAAACCATGGAAAATTTCTTAAAAAATAAATGCAGTGAGCGTGGATCGAACACGCGACCTTCGCTCTCCCAACTGAGCTATCCCCACTTGATGATTTATTTAATTAGCAAACATATTAGGTGAATTAAAATATATTGCACTAATTTTTTTTATGAAGTACATATTTTGTATAGCTCTTAAGTTCTTGTTCTTCCATGGTCTTCTCTTTTGCCTATTAGGTAATAACCTAGGAAAAACCAACTCAAAAGATATGGATAAGTAAAAAAGACTGGTTAACCAACCTAAGGGGAAAATATGGAAGAAAGTGCGATGAATAATGCAAGAGATACGAACATCAAACTACAATTAGGTTGGGGCTTAACCTATATTGGCACCAAATCAGGACATACATCTAAACTGAGGGAGACAAAAAAATGTTTGACAATGAAGTGACACACTCACATTTTACTATTTCAGTTTTGTACCATCTCCCTACATTTATCTTTTTATTTTATTTTCCTTCACGAGGGTCCCAATTTCTACAGAGCCGTTGATTTTGTCCCGTCGCCAGAAAACGTGAGTGTCACTTCTGAATGATACAGCCGAAGATTATTTATCAACAATATTTTCGCCAAAACACACAAGAGGTTATGCTTTTCTATTTTTTTTATAAAGCATTTTTAATAAATAGAGATATCTTGGAGAAAGTGTATAACCATGTTTAGAGAAAATATGAATTGGTGTTAGACTGCACAATATATTATGCGAAGACACCTGCAAACTGTTTTAGGAATATAATATTTGAACATAAATAAAGAAAAGACTATGCAACTTGAATGCAAAATTTTGAAGCTATTAGTGTTTTGCAGTACTTTGTCGGTGATCAATAAGCTATTAGTGTTTTTGCAGTACTTTGTCGGTGATCAATAAGCTATTAGTGTTTTTGCAGTACTTTGATCGAATCTGTTGTAACTAAAACCTCCATTGCCATCTAAAAACACGTTCTTAAATAATCTTTTATTACCATGGAGTCATCATCATCAAGTCAATGATCTAATCAAAATGATCCAACGTAAAAAGAGAGAGAGAGAGATTGAGAGAATTGCGCACAAAATAAATAGGAAAACGTTTTCAATCAGACCCTACCTCAAAAGGCACTAGGCAAAAAAGAAGAAACCATCAATGTTCAACTTGGTCACACATCATTCACATTCACATTTTGTGCTTTTCTATTGAAGCCATCGAATGAAACAAACAAGGGACCACACTCCTATCTTAATGGACATTCACTATGATACGACACTTGTGGGACTTTTCTGCATCACCCACAATTATAAAGATTCTTCCTTTCTTTCTTTGGGGAAACCAAAAATTAACATAACAAACCAAAGGAGGTGAAGTCTCTCTTTTTTTGGTTCTTAACCCAAATTACCAAACTTAATGATATAATCAGCAACAATTTCAAATTGGGAACCCAATTTGCTGTTTCATATTGCAACAAGATCTGAGTTTTCTTATACACATTGTGGATTCTGCAAATAAATCAGAGACTAAACTTGCGGTGGAAGTAGCATATGCTAACAATAATGGTTTTCTTATTTTATTCCAGCTTGTTAAGTTGTACCGGGTAATCTTCGAGTTCTTCAACTTTCCAGCTTTCGTGTGATGCAATGTGCTTGTGTGAAGGAGTATATTCCTGCCAAGAATATGAAACTTTGAGAAACAAAATTGGTGGACTCTGCAATCCAAACATACTCTTAAGGAAACAAAAATAGTTAACAAAGATTTACACACTGATTTCTTTTCTACAAAATATCATAACAAGAAGAAAGAGGAAGGCTAATATAATGTACCTCCATCTTCTCCATAAGCTCTTTGGCTGTTGGAGCAGAAACTACAATATTACGCGCTCCTGGTTTGATAAAACCTTCTTCAACACCAGTGTCAAATAAAGCAAGTAAATTGTTATAGTAACCATCAACATTCAATACACCAACCTGCGGAAACATCCCAAACGAATCAACATAGGAATTACTAGCCTACTTCTTCTTCAACTGAGCAGAGGAAATGTTATAATACCGTCTTCTTATGGATACCAAGTTGTGACCATGTTATCATCTCCAGCAGCTCCTCCATTGTTCCATAACCTCCTGAAACAAAAATCCGTGGTTTTTGGGAGTAAAAACCAAAGCTTTCAGCTTTACAAACTTGCTAGCATTCAGTGGTAAAGACGTTTTCTCACCAGGGAGTGCAATGAAGGCCTCAGCTTCTTGTGCCATTGCAGCCTTTCGCTCATGCATATCTGCAACAACCCTCACATCTCCAACAGTCTCGCCAGATATCTGATAGAACCCATAGATTTTGGGGAAAAAAATAAAACCATACAAACTCAAAATTTAACCAAAAACAAACATCAAGAAGATATTTTCTTCTCCTGGTTTTAAATCATAGAAAACACAGGCAAGAACCAAGAGGTAGTAGTGGTATAAACAAATGATTAACTTCCAAACACATGATTCAACATTAGATAAACTTCAAAACTCCAGCCAAGTTTGCTACTTCCTGGAGAAAGGAAATTGAGCTTGTAGAAGAAGATAAATACCTCAGTAGGCATCAAAGCTTTGGGAATGATACTGCAATCACAGAGAATCCAATCAGAAACCCTTAGAGAAGTTTGGAAATGAAGGAGGCTGAAAGAGTTATAAAGCTGTTTGGAGACTCTTAAAACTAACCCGAGTACATGGAAACCACCTTCATAGACTCTCCTGGATATCAAACCCATCAGCCCAACACTTCCTCCACCATAAACCAAATCTATCTTCCTCTTCACCTACAATCCCATAGTCCAATCACACAACCGAAGATAACAGATTCAGAAAACAGAGCAAGACCCATTTTAAAGAGTCAATAAACTCGGAAAAACTACAAATACCACAAGAGCCTACAGTATCCATACAAATAAAATCCACCAAACCCATTGTGTGAAAGTCATGTGAATAAACAAGTAAACTATAAAGTTCGTATTTTGGCATTCAACAACCGAGAAAAAAAAAACTATCTGTATTTGATATTTAGAAAAGTTCATATTATTATCAAAAAACCAAAAGATAAGCAATCAAAAGAAGAAAAAGAAGAGAAGAGAGAGTAGCAAACGAGTTCATTGCCGAGTTCGATGGCAGCATCACTGAAAATTTCTCTGTGACCAGAATGACTTCCGCAGAAAACACAAATTTTTCTGAATCTGCTTCTCTGATTGTCTTCCATTAATGGATAATATCTATAAAATCAAGGTATTCCCTGAAGTTGTTAATAAGAAGGAAAATAAAGAACGCAGGGGGGCAAAATAAAGTGACAAGACGAAACCTTTGAGTGATGATATTATTATATAGGGATGCAAACAAAATTGATATATCCGTAAAAAAAAAAAAAAAACACAGAGCCGAAATGGAGAACTCTCTAATCTGGATTGAATAAATGGGTAGAGAGAGCTTGTATTTAAATTGGATTACTTAAGAAATAGGTATTACAGGGCCTAAAATGTGGTGGATAATGATATGGTATTTTAGGTAAAAAAAATAATAATATTGTTGTTGATTTTGGCGGTTAAATTGATGAGATCTTTTTCTTTCCTTTTTAATGTATAATACTTGAAATTTATCTACAGAGTTAACCAAAACAAAATGGGATAAGATACTTTATTAGAGATTCCCTCTCTTTTTTAAAAATAATGTTATTTTTTTGTTAAAAAAAAATATTTTATGTTTTAAATGCAGGATTTTTAAAACCAAATTTAGAAGGTCTTTCTATAATTTCAGTTTATTAATAGAAAATATTTACTCAAATTTCTCGACAAGTATGTAAAATGTCATTGATTCGCATTTCTAATAAAGACTACAAGTCAATGGCTGCCTAAACTTATTGTATTAATAATTTAATGTATTCATATATGTTTTCAGTTACCAGCTTTGTATTGTTTTTCTTTTCTTTCCTTTTCTTTACTATTTTATATAATTTACATGTCTTCGTTAGCATTGACCGGGACAATTTTGTATACAAACTATGATTACGACCACGCAAATTCACGCACCTACAAGGCTATATCTTTATTTTATCATACATGGCCTTATCTTTACTTACGATATCTAATATTCGATTCTTTCCGATATAAAATTTTAGTAACGTGAACGATTCATTTCTATTGCAATTATTTAATTATTCCACACTCAGAACAAATAAAAATTTGGATGATGATGTACATAGAAAAAAACATCAAACTTTTAATATTTGATTTCATTGTCCAAGACAATTTGAAAAGTGATGTTCCCAACATGGCTTACCTAAAATTGATTGTCCTCTTTGTAGCTGTGTTCCGCTCGATTGAGCCTTGAATATTTAGTAACTCAAAAATTCAGAATTTATAACATGTTTCTACTCTTCTTCTTCTTCTTCTTCATCTAAGCAATAAGGGTTCATACAAGTCTTTTCCGGTTTTGGTGTAAACACAAAATTCTGTAGTTTTGACAATAAAAAAAATTATGATTTCACTATTGCAAACAACTTGAAACTTTTAAATTTCAACAATTTATAAAAGAAGAAAAAGTTTAAATTATTTTATGTTTATTATTAAATAATTCTTAATCTCACTTTGACTTTGTCATTAAAAGCATGTCATTTATAGTAATTTGTGTATTAAATGCATATAAATCCAAATAGGCAAATGCAAACTTACTGATAAAGAAAACTAAATGCATTCATATGCGAAATCTAGATGTAAAACCTCTATAAATTAATAATATCGGGATCGGAGAATTTTATTAATTTAGAGATGTATTAATTTATCTATAAATTAATAATTTATTAATTTATAGAGAATTTTCCAAATTTTCAAAAATATATTGCATAAAAATTAAAAAATTAAAACAATACTTTGATATATTTTAATGCATTTACATATTAGAAAATAATTATTACATATCCAGTTTTTAAATTAGTTTCTGATGCAATTTAAAAAAAATATATATTTTGATATTTTAAGAAAAATTAAAATAAACTTCCACAAAATTATAAATTTACTAATAAATAAATAAAATTAAAACTATATTTTATTAAAATATATTATATATAGAGTACATTTATATGATTATTAATATATGTTATTAATGAGACCATATATTTATATAGGAATTTCAAAAAAAAAATTATCTTATTATCTTATCGAAATGTATGTATTATTAGATGGATACCAATTCAGAATCGTGATAATTTATTAATTTATAAATGTTATTAATTTATTGAGTAGAGGTTATACTCTAGTAAACAAAAAATGGAGACATAATGTAGATATGACATCTGAAGGTATCGTTTAGATTGACAAACAAACATGTCTCCTTTACGAGAGTAATTAGAGCATCTTTAAGGGTAATACATCTTTAGGGTGTCTTAATAATTTTAATTTTTTTTTCTTTTTTTTAAACTAATCAATAAAAAACTGATAGACGGAGATATAGTGTCTTAACCAAGGTTTTTAGTGTCTCAAGTAAAACATTATTTTTTTCTCTCTCTATTAGAGTGTCTTAAGTTTATAATATAAGTATTAGTTAAAACCCCTAAAGTATGACCAATGGGGGTGGTGTTAGTTGATAGCTCCATAACTCTTCCTTTAAAACCCTCTTATTACACAAGTGAGGAAGAGTGATTATAAGAAAGAAGAGATCCTGATCTCATACTAAGAAACCCATCACATCCCCCAAGTCAATAATAATAAGCTAAAGACTCTTCAACAACAAATTACACTCTTATTCATTATACTCGAAGACTAAAACTCTGACACAACTAGAGGCGTTGCTTCCCAATGCCAGCTCAACAGCTTCAGTTGACTTCCCCGCATCCAGTAAGATGAGATAAAGTCCTCCTGCTTCATAGCTCTTTGTCAACTTTTCTAATTCAGATTTGATCCACAGAGTTAGAAAAAGATCCAAAATTTCTTCTCAGGTATGGGTGAAGCCAGGCGGATTAATCGGGAGCGATGGACCTATGATGTGTTTTTAAGTTTCCGTGGTGAAGATGTGCGGAATAACTTCTTAAGCCATTTATACCAGAGTCTCGTAAGATCTGGGATTTATCCATTCAAGGACGATGGCGCTCTACAAAGAGGGGAAAACATTTCCTCAGAGCTGTTGAAGGCCATTGATAACTCCAAAATTCACCTCGTCGTTTTATCCAACAACTATGCTTCATCAGCTTGGTGCCTTGATGAGCTTCACCGCATTATGCAATGCGTCCGAAGTGATTCAGGACAAAGGGTACTCCCACTTTTCTACAATGTTGAACCAGCACATGTACGCAAACAAATAGGATCATTTGGTGAAGCCTTAGATAGACACAGAAGCTGTTACCCAGAGAGTAAGTTGCAGATGTGGTCAAGAGATTTAACCGAGTTTGCAAATTTGGCTGGGTTTGTCAGTCATCGCTTCGGGTCAGTTCGCTCTGCTTTTTCCTTCATATCTTAAAAGGCTTTTCTTTTCGAACAAAATATTACTTATGCCAACATAAGAGGAAGGAATACTAGAGTGACTAGATCTTTTTCTTCACTTTAATGACTAGTGATCTACATTGTGCAGGAGTGATGCAGACTTGATCAAGGCTGTGACACGAGAAATTATCAAATTGCTGCCTAGTTCATACTTGCATTTACCAATATATGCTGTTGGTATTAGATCACGTACGCGTCTTATTTATGAGCTTATGTGCTTTGATTCGGATGATGTCCACATTATCGGAGTCTGGGGAATGGGTGGGATCGGTAAAACAACCCTAGCCAAGGCTGCATATAATGACTTCTCATATCGTTTTGATGGATCATGTTTCCTAGAAAACTTTGGAGAATACTCCAACACACCTCAAGGCAAGGTTCTTATTCAGCAAAAACTTCTTTCCGATATCTTACGGAGGGATGACATAGTGTTCAAAGACATGGATCTCGCGGTGACACAAAGATTCCGCTAGAAAAGAGTACTTGTTGTAATTGATGATGTTAAAGACTTTAAGCAGCTTAATTCTACCGCCATAAGTTTGAGCTGCTTTGGGCCAGGAAGCAGGATAATCATTACATGCAGGGACAAGCATTTGTTAGAGCAGCTTAAAGTACAAAAGTTATATTATGCGGAGGCACTTAACGATGACGAATCTCTAGAGCTTGTAAGTCGGCATGCCTTTAGAACAAGTGAACCTCCTGAAGCCTTTCTTCAGCTCTCAAAAAAGCTGCTTAAATACTGTGGAAATCTACCCTTGGCTATTGAAGTCTTGGGTGCTTTTCTCTTTAACAGAAGCATTGCCGAGTGGGAAAGCACATTGGCATTGTTGAAACGAAACCCCAATGCTGACATTCAAGACAAGCTTCAGGTCAGCTTTAATGCGTTAGATGAAGTACATAAGGATATATTCTTGGACATTTCTTGCTTCTTCATCGGGATGGATAAAGACTATGTAAGTTGCATATTAGATGGATGCAAATTTTATCCTGTGATCGGACTCAGTGTACTAAAGGAAAGGTGCCTCATCACGGTCCGTGATAACGTGCTGATGATGCATGACTTACTACGAGACATGGGAAGACAAATTGTCCGAGGAACATCTCGGAACAAATGTGAGAAATGGAGTAGGTTGTGGGATCGTGTTGATGTTATTGGTGTATTGCGAAAGTATGCTGTAAGGAAAAAATCTCTATAAATTCTTTATCTCAACTAAGAGTTATAGAAGAGACTTGGTATACCATTTCACTGATAAAATTTGCTTGTTCAATATTAGGGAACTGATGTAACTGAAGGACTCAGCCTGAAGGACGAAGTTGTGCCCGTTGACAACTTGGAGGTTGAAGCATTTTCAAAGCTATCGAATCTGAGACTGTTACAACTCGGTCATGTACAGTTAAAGGGAAACTATGAAAAATTTCCAAGATATTTACGATGGCTTTGCTGGTCCAAGTTTCCTTTGGACTCTCTTCCAACAGACTTACAATTGTCAGATTTAGTTGTCATGGACATGCAGCACAGCAAGCTAAAACGACTTTGGGTTGGTCAAAAGGTAAAAGAATTGGGATACTACTAAGCTTCCTTTGAAATTAGAAACCTTATTCTTCATGGCCGAGGTATGATTTTTCGTATCTTTTGTTTTGTTCTGTGTGCAGCAGCCCCAGTTACTTGAGTTAAAATACCTTGACCTTAGTCATTCTATCCAGCTCACAGACACTCCAGACTTTGAATATTTACCAAATCTTGAGAAGTTGCTGTTGATTAATTGTACAAGTTTGGTTAAGATTCACAACTCGATCAGGACTCTTCATAAAAAGCTGGTACTAATAAATCTGAGCGGTTGCATCGAGCTTGGTGAACTCCCGTTGGAACTTTATAGGCTGAAGTCGCTGGAAACCCTCATTCTCTCAGGCTGCTCGAAACTTCCGAGATTGGATGATGCTTTAGGTGAAATGGAATCCTTGACCACTCTTAAAGCCGATTATACCTCCCTAACGCAAATTCCCTCTTCGATTGATCAACTGAAGAGACTAGAAGAATTATCTTTTGATGGCTGCAAAGGAAGCCCTCAAGCGGCTCTATCTATTCCGCTCTCATTAAGCCGTTTAACCTGCCTGAAGACTTTACGTTTAGGTTTCTGCAATCTATCTGACGAATTGGTTTCTGAAAACCTACGGAGTTTGTCTTGTCTCGAGGAACTTGATCTACAAGGCAACAACTTTCGTAATTTACAAACGGATTTTGCAGGTCTTTTAAGTCTACAGATCCTCAATTTGGATGGTTGCTCAGAACTTCATTCCATGTTTAGTTTACCAAAAAAGTTGAGATCATTTTATGCGAGGAACTGTACCATGTTGGAAAGAACTCCAGACTTATCAGAATGCTTAGTGTTGCAATCGTTGCACCTCACAAATTGTTTCAACCTCGTTGAGACGCCGGGGCTGGATACACTGAAAACAGTTGGAGTCATCCACATGGAAATGTGCAACCGCATACCAGAAGCTTATAGAGAAAGCATCATGCAGGTTATATTCCGTCATATCTCTCTCTCTCTTCATATCTTAACCTGTTGAATCGATTCTTGATTCTTGATATTAAATGAAAGAACAGCCTTCAACTGTTTTACTTATAGTTCACTATGAAAGTACGTATCATTGATAGTGATTATGTGGTGGTCTTTTTGTTACAGGCATGGGCTGTGGGTGCCAATGGTGGAATTTTTATCTCGGGATCCAGCCTTCCATACTGGGTTAGCTTCAAGAGTGAGACGCATTCAATCTCCTTTACTGTGCCTGAAACTTTGAATCTTGATCTGGTTGGCTTTACCTTGTGGACACTATACGTGAGTCAGCAAAACGATGAGATGTCTAAATACTCTCCAAAGATCACATTGAAGAATCAGACCAAAGGAAATGTATGTAATCCCAAACCAGCAACAGATATGATTCGTATGTACCATGAAAAGCACATCTGGCAAGGACACTTTTCAAATGAAGATTTCTTCTTGGAAACCGGGGATCAAGTGGAAGTTTCCGTGGATTTTGGAGACCAAGTCACCATTATTGAGACAGGGCTAACTCTTACTTACAGAGAAGTCACTGAAATACCAAATGAACAGTTTTTAATAGAAACAGATGGTCATGAACTAGTCATAGAAGAATTTGATGATGAACTAGTCATAGAAGAAAGCCAAAGCGAACCTCGCAGGTAACATAACAAAGAGAACCGTGCAGTAACTGTTGCTATGATTATTGGGTTTCTCATGGAGTTTTACTTTTCTTTTCTCTCTTGTCATTTGGATTTCAGGAAAATGGGAACCGGTTTGAAGACACTTCTGGGCGCGTTTGGTCTGTTGGCATTCATAGTTATTGTTGGAAAACATGGTGCACCCTTGCACTTCCGCAGCAATAAAGGTGAAAAGGACAAGGAGAAAGATGCTAGAATGAATTTTTTCTTTGGTCAGGGTTTCTTAGATTACTAGGCGTCAGAATGGTTTCTTGATCCACAGTCTGAGACAGAATGGAATTCATGTAAGTGTACTTTGTAATCGTATATTGTTTGAAACAGATCTGAGGCATGTTGTTTGTTCTATGAATGAGGTAACATCGGACATTTACGCTTGTATCATTTTCACGAAAACCTCCAGGTATGAACCTTCCTGAAACTTCTCTTCTCAATGTCATCTCAAACAGGCCTGACCTCAAAAAAAAGTTAGCTCCCTTGCCTTGCATCCAAGAAATTAACTCTCAAGCTTTTATATTCTAGGTATCAAAAAACTACTCATCCATCCTCTCTAACTTCAAGATCACTGTCTCCACAACGTCACAATCACATTATATTCCAAGACTCTCCCCAATACCATGATTTATTTAGAACATATACGAACATCCTTCATTGCCACACCCTTTTCTGTTTTTATTTTTTACTAAAGATGTACATAACCATAAAAAGGAAATAAAAACTTTGGTATTTAAATCCCCGAATTTGCCAAATTATAACAAGCTCAGGATAATTATGCTCTCTTTCATCAAGGTATATTATGTGGGCCGCCTATATATATATTAAGCACATTAATCACTCTTTTAACCAATAGGTTTTCTGTTTCCATTATTGCATAATTAAAAAAAAATTATATACCTTAGTCTCTTCGTAGGCTCCTCCTCCTACAACGTTAAGTTCCATGTTGAGAGTCACCACAACACTTATTACCCAAAAAAATCACCATGAGACTTGAGAGATTGTTTTCCCTTCTGGGGAAAAATATCACAAGAGAAGGGAAAGAAATCCTAAGAGGTCGATCAATTTCTCACAGTTTATAGTTTTCTTGGATATATTTTACAAAATGAATGGTGGTCTCGTATTTATGCCCCCGTTCGATATGTCTCATAACTACTCAGTTACCTTTTGAAACGACTAACTCTTATGTTGACATTATTAGGTAGTAGCTCTCATTTAATTTTCTGGTGTTTGCTTAACTTGAAACAATCTTTTATTCTCTGTTTTAACGTAACCGTAAATACTAATAGAGGTTTCTTAGTTTGTGATGCCGTTTCAAATTTTATCCCAATCTAGATTAAGCAAGTTCTTTTTCCCTTTTTGAAGGTCGAATTGCAGCATAAATTTATCATCGTAATTGTCAGATACTCAAATTATGGGTCTATTAAAGTGTTTCAATAGTTGTCAAACACAGTTAAATATTTCGGTGATCTCTACTATTAAAGTAAACCTGGGCCAGTCAATGAATGTTGGATATTCCCAACTTTTCATTCGGGTAAAAGTATATAACATTTGGATGGATGTACATGATACACAACCGATATTAAAATATATAGTATGATATTAAAACAAGAACAGTGGTTTAATTTTGTAGTAGAATGTTATTTTTTATTAATAAATCGTTCAAAATAAATTACAAGGCTAATTTAGTCAAGATTATTGGGTGAACAAAGGCAAATACGCTTATGATGACAAGGATCAGGAGCTTGGAAACGTTTGTACCAAAACATTCTAGCACATTCAAGATAATAACATTCTAGCACATTCAAGATAATAACATGAATATCAAAACGCAAGTGGAGCTTGATGAGTTTCAGGGATCCAACATAACTTTATCATCTTTTACCTGAGAGTCAATCTGAGGACTATCAGCCAAATTGCAAATAAAAAAGAATTATTTTGAATTATATTTCGCCATAATATTTGTTGGACCTACAAAACATTATCAAATATATATATATATATAATGATTACAGTTAAGCCAATTTCTTATACTGTATTATATGTGTTGTGTGCATAATTGAAAATAAAATAAAAAGATAAGTAGTATTGATGTTCCTTAACTAAAAAGGTATATCAAAAGATTGGATTAGTGTTGACTCTTGTAGATTAAACTTAAGCTTTTAGATCGGGTTTCACATTTCGGAAAAAGATGCGGCTTTTAATCATTGAACAGGTTATTATGAATTTCGGTAAAAAAAAAAATCTACTTCAGTTATAAGAAAATTAGCAAGATATAAAAGACATGCTTGTTAGTGTTTTGGACATAATAATAATAGAACTACGGCAGTCTGGCCAATGTGACGCAGACGTTATAAGAAAAACAGAAAAAGACACTAACGTGACGCAATCCGAAGTTGACAGTTTTTTTCTCGTTGAGAATAAAAATTCACGGAGACAATATATATATATATATATATTTTAAATATGTACAAAAAGTGGAGGATGTGTCAAAGTAAGACAAAAAATGGTAGAAAATATTTTCTTTTCTTCAGAATAAAATGTTACTTCTTATTAAACTTAATTTTTATAACATCCATGAACCAAAACATATACAAGTAATTATTTTTAAATCAATTTAACTTTACAATTACTCTTAAAACATCTTACATAAAATAGTTTAGTATTGTTATGGAAACATTTTTGAGTAAAAAACTTTAAATATCAAGTGTATTCACTTGGCAAATTACTTAATATTCACATGATCACAAATATAAAAATATCTTAAGATAAGCATTAGAATGAATTAATAGACTAATAGAAAAAATAAAGAACATTTGTTTAGATGGAGGACGCTACCTATTCCCTAAGCATAAGGGTGACAAAACTCTTACATGTATTTTGAAGTTCTTTAAGCTTTTAAGAGAGTTATATATCACCAACTAAAATTAAATTTTATATTATGAAACTACTGTAAATCAGAGTTGGATCCTATTTATGTTTGAGTCGTTTTGACAGTAGTTGCGAATCATTTGATCTATATCGTTCGAGCCAAAATGATTAAAATTAATTAAGTTTCCAAAATATAATTCTTCACGTGATCACAGTGAGAGGAATATAAACTACGATCTTCGTCTTTCATCATACTTTTTCCAATTCTTTTCTTTGCGTGATTCGAGTTCATATTGGATCCTCGAAACTCATTTTGCACGCTACACATGTTTAACCAGAGATAGTCAATACCCATCAAAAATTCACTTCTAAAACATCTACATACGATGATATGCATAAGCAACATTAATGAATCCATCCGTCCCTCATGGTCCGTGTTAAGCCGAGTCTCTTGGTTTCAGCTTTGAGTGAGGTCCATATGTCCACCAAATCGAGATCTGAGTGTCTCCGATCCGTATTAAAACATATATAATTTGAGTGTTTTTTATGTCTAATAAAATAGAGAGATCTCAAAATTTATACTATATAAGGAAAATATCTTAATGGATCTAGTGCATCCTCCACTACAATGAGTCAATGAAAAATTAAAAGATATAATATAAAGATTCACATTTGGTTGGTTCATATTCTCTGGGAATATTCTCCTTTGTTCATTGTCAATTTCAATTTGTCACACTCAAGTTAAACTTCGTTAAAGTCACACCAATAATCACGTTTTGACTATATGTATTATACTATACACCTAACTTAAAACAATTAGAGTAATAATAAAATTCTGCATGATACAAATAGTCACAAATCATCAAAAAAAATCTATAGAAAATTTGATAAAATAGAACGGAAATAGTAGTTGTTATAGACCAGTCGGCAAAACAATAGGTCCAAATTGCTATTGGCAATTTTTTCGTGAATTGTCGTTAAAAATAGATTTGTGTGTGACAATTCAAACAATAGATTATCGTTAACTTTTCAGTAATGGCGATAGATCTGTGTGTGAATTCATCACGAATTATTTTCTAAGTCCCACGCCAATATTTATGAAATGTATGATCAACCTGTCCTTTATATATTATAAATGAGAAAAATATATTTTGGTGAGATACCGTTGTCGACGTTAGCTGAGACATGTTCTGATGATCTGATAGCTGATGACGTCAAGTGGCTCCATTTGACCCTGTGTTAAAACAAAACAAAGACGTCAGCATCATTAATTTAGTACTTCCTTCCATATGTCCATGTGATCACTTCCTAGTTCCTGCTTCTTCTCCTCTAATTTTTCAATCTCTCAAATGTGATTTTTCTGGGCGTGTGCTACACGCTCCATCTATGTCCCCACATCTAAATAAATACCAAATAGATGGAAAATTAATATTTTGAATTCTAATATTGAACGTGCCATAACATAGTGTTAAGTGTTAACAACATTCAAAAAGTAACATATTTTAATTGTCTACCGTATGTAGATTACTGATTTCGTATTTCATGAACATTTGTTGTATTAAATACGCATAACATTATAGATGTCGAGCTCATCTAGTACTTGTAAATTGTAACACTTTGCTATTATTCTTATCAAATTACCTCATAAAGTTTTTAGTGCTAGCAAATTCTATATGTTTTTGCAATACGCTCTAATTTTTTTCTAAACCGAATAGTTTTCTGCGTTCAAACACTATTAATTCAAACGATGTTAGAGTATCTCCATTAAAATATAATTTTTTATAAGTTTGTTGTTATTATAAATATTGATATATGAAATTATTTAATTAAATTTAAATTAAAAATAAGTTGGATCAATCAAAACAAAATATCTATTGTAAAAACTTTAGATACCGTATCTTCAATAAAAAAACTTGAAAAACATTTCTACTTTATTTCTCTATTCTTTATCATCTATTTAATACTTTTTAATTTTATATTAAAAATTACATTAGAACCCCTCGATAAAACTGGTTATTAATGGTCCATACATACGTGTTCATGCGTGCCAATCAAAAATTTTATTACAAAAATAGATTAGAACCATTTTTCCAGGTAGGTAGAACCTACGAACCCGTATTCAATTTTGCCTTTTGTCCTTATTCACATTTGATTAAAAAATAAAACATTTTAACGTCATTAGATTCGGAACAACAAGAAGTCGTAAGATCAACGATGATGCGTATAGCGTATATACCAAGCTACAAATTTCAAATATTTCGAATATACGTACGCCAGATTTCAAGGAAAATTCAAAACCAAAACCAGTACTTTTTCGTTTTGGCCTATACTCTTTCTATAATCTATAACAATTAGTCGACAAAAAAAAAATTTATAACAATTAATTTTATAACAAACATTATGTAATATACATAGTTGTGGTACTGTACATGCTTGTTTATTATATTGCAGTCTATGTTTACAATAAAACCAAAATAAAATAAAATGTTTACATATATGGAAAAGAAAACGTTTACGTATGTCTTCGTATATGTGAACTTGTGAAGGTACATGCATGCACTGAATATTCTACTAATAAACCCGCTAATTTTTTGGATATTAATTTTGTTTCTACCAACAAACCTTTTAATTTATTTTTGATATTTCCGTATATGTCAACTCTTAGAAGCCAATAATTATGAAAGGTATAATTCGTGTGGTAAATAGTTTTGAAAAAATTATAGGAACATTTAATTGTATATTAATATATTTTAAAATTATAACTCTCAAATTTAATACATATTAAACACTTATAAATTAAATTTCTGTTCAATTATTATACATTGAAGTGCAAAAATCATTATCAACATTTATTTATAGAGTTTAGTTTAAAATTTAGAATTTTAGACCAAGCTAGTTAGAAAGAGACCAAGCTGACCGCAAAACAAAATTTTATGTGACCGAAAGAAATATTAAAAAAAATATTGTCTAATAATTACGTCATCATAGTGACACCCAATTTCTCCATTTATGGCCCTCCTCATTTTCGCGTTGACATCAACAAAACTCCCATTCTCTCTTTCTTTCTCTCTCTCTCAATCTTTCTGATGAAGACGATGCGAGGTTTACGGAATTGCTCAAACGACGCCGTGGCGCTAGACCTGACGGTTCCTCCCCCAGTGGCACCACCAGCTTCCTCTGCCGCCTCGACAAGCCTCTCGTTCGATGAAGAGGAGACATCAGAGTCAAAGATCGGACGGTTGATATCAGAGCATCCGGTTGTTATATTCACTCGATCTTCTTCTTGCTGTATGTGCCACGTCATGAAGAAACTTCTATCTACCGTCGGAGTCCACCCAGCAGTGATCGAGATCGACGACGGAGAAGTTGCTTGCCTCCCCGTTCAAGCCCCTCCGGTGCTCTTTATCGGCAGTGCGTGTGTTGGTGGGTTCGAGTCGCTTGTAGCACTTCACCTTAGTGGTAACCTTATTCCTAGACTCGTTGAAGTTGGAGCCTTATTGTAACTTTCTGTTTTTCAGTCTAGCCTTTTTATAGTTTATTAAGAAATTCTGGTAATAAGATCCACTGTAAATTTCCACAAAAAATGTTTGTTTTTTTTTTATCTAGTGTTGTTTCTTTTTTAATTTTTTTTTTACTTTTACTAGTTGTAATTTAGATAATCAGTCACGTGTGAAATTTGTTTCCATCATAATTATAAAGTTTGCAAGTTATTTCCATATCTTTGATTTCCGTATTGATTAATTAATTTATATGTTGGTCGATGTGAGAAGAAAATAGGTAATATGCTGTTCGGCAAGATTTTTAGAGCTTTGATCTTCTTCATGAAACCTAACTATAGTTTTGCAATTTTTATTGGTTGATTTGAGGAAGGAACTGAAAGATAATATTATAGTACAATTGGTCATCAATGACCGGTTTGTATTCAATATTGACCTCGATATTATGAAAATCTATATTATTAGTATTATTATATGTATATAGAATCCGTTGATTACCACGGAATCTGACTGCTATATCTTTCTTGGACAATTTTGGAGTTGGAGAATCTGATTTTTTTTTTGAGTATCGTAGGAGATTTTGACCCCAAGAATCTTTAGGGTGTAAAAGTAGGTGTAAGTCGCAATTATGGCACAATCACTTCCGCTGGACTATTCTATGCGTGACACACTCTCTCTCTCTCTGTATTTTACTATATAATTCGATGTTTAACAGTATGTTTTATCGGCCGCTATCACACAACCACTCAAGCTATAAATTTTCTGGCAGCTATCACTCACTAGTTGAGAACATTAAAACCACTCAAACGTTAGTCATGCTGAGAAGTCATCCGCCATCGAATCATCTATCTTCGAACACAATTCACCCCAAGCTATAAGAATTGTGCTAATTTTTGTACTTGCATTTGAAAATTTCCAAAACTAAATATTCGCATATCAACAGTGGGGAAAAAAATCTACCATTAGGATTTAGGAGTTCCTCAGTGGTGGGGTGGGGATTGGTTAGCCTTTGGGAAAAAGAAAGTTCTTTTTTTTTTTTTTTCCAAATGCGGACGTTGCAGCTATGCTGCTCTAACCGCAGCAACGGCATATCAGCTTTCAAAGTAGGCAGAAAGAAAATTAATTGAATCTAAAAAAGGGATCAACTTGATTAACCCCGTGATTTAGTGATGTTTTAATTATTGAAAAAAAAGCAGAGTAGCAATAAGTCAATAACCAATGAGAGTTGAATGATGTAATGCACACACATTAATATATAACGAAAATATTAAAAAGAGAGATACCTAAAGAAACGGAATGATTAAAAGGCAACATAAGTGAAGGTGAGTTACAATGGCTACAGTTTAAACTTTAAAGGATACAGAAAAGACAACTGTATGACTAATAAATGCAATTTATCTCTTTTCTTTTTCTAAATCTTGATTCTTGAGACACCTCTCCACCACAATTTTCACAAGGGGCACTGGTTAAAATTTTGATAACAAGTTGACAATCTCTTTAAAATAAAAGATATCTCGACACAAGAGAACGGAGAGGAAACAAAACAATTGTAATTTTAGAAAATAATGCAAACATGAAAAAAATGATGCAAACATGATGTGGTGGTATTTTTGTAAGTAATTGTTTATTATAACTCGAAAGATTGTTATATTCGTGCAAATTCAGAAAAAAAAATATCGTTTTGGAAACATGAGAACGCTTACAAAGTAGTTTAGCCAAGGAAACGTACGCCAGTAAAAACACCAATAAGTTGAATACAAAACACGCATAAATCTTGAAAACATTTCAACAGTTCATAACAAGACACGAAACATCTTTAGGAAAGTCCTAAAGATCAACCATAATCAAATGATTAAGTTGCGTTGAAGTTGATTTGGGCATTTCTCATGCTCCAAGCTTCCAGAGACGACATAGTCACACCCTTTGTTCCATCATTGAATACAAAAAGCTTAGCTGCTTCACCAATTGCCAATTTGGGATAAACCCTAGATGTTATCACACTTCTTCCTCCTGCTCCATAGCTCTCTATAATCGAGTGGTCGATCTAGGAAGCAAAACAAAAAATGGGGTTTAAAGACTAAATATAGTTTAAGATAAAGAGTCTTAACTATGGCGAAAATAAAAGAAATAAGATTGCCTGAAATTAGCTCACCAAACATCTTAATGAGATTTTTTCATGCCTTGGATCAATGTCTAGGAATGTTCCATGCTCAGATTTCTTGACGTTGTCTCTCAGAGAAGACCTACACAATCAAAACATAAAATTTGCACAAGAGAAACAAACATATTAGGTTTCGCTTTTAAGATCAGATTTGAAATCTTACTTCTTCTCGTTGCTCCCCATTAGAACCGCATATCCATTTCCGCGACGAATAACTTTGAAGAAGATAGCGGTTTGTTCTGATAAATCATTGCTAGCCAACGCTAGCAACCCAAAAGGCCCGTAAATGCATCCATCCGAGTTGTCACGATCGAACAGAGTCGCATCAACAACTTGGTTTGCATCAAGTGCCTCCGGATTATCTTCCAGAGCGGGCAGATCAAAAGTCACTTCTACATCAGCCTTTAACACCAACAAGAGAAAGATACGAAGTTGTTAAAACAAAAATAAAATATTGGCTGGCTGGCTGGCTGAAAAAAGTATAAACGCTTTAATATTTATGGTTTTATTGGTTATTTTAACTTTGTCAAAATCTCGTATTGGTTTTGTAATAATGTTTAGATACTAGTTCAAATCGGGATTTGTTTTATTTCACCTTAAGTTTTACAAATGATTTGATTGCATGTTAGATTTTAATAATATGTGACTTCTTAGAAAAACATGATAGAGAAAACTCACTTGTGAAGCAGTGATGCCTAAGATTTCAAAAACAGAGCCGCTCTCAATTTGCCTGTTGTCAAAGCTAACATTGTTTGTTCGGAGATAATTGATTTCTTCGATCGGCCATTGTATCAGCTTCTTTCCACTTCCGTCCATCCACATTTCCCTGGGAAGAGACTACACCAAAAAACAAACCAAGTTATATAATGAATCCAATTTCTTGACAAATAATCTCTACAACTAGTTGTATCCTATAAACTATATATTATATTTACCATAAGGCTAGCCCATCCTTTCGCAAAATCATCTTCTTTGCTATCAGTCTCTATAACCCATCCCCAGTTGATCCTCCGATTTTTAACACTATCGAAGAAGGCCTTTGAGGCATAAAACGTTCCATGATCATATCTCAAATCTGCACTTGTGTTAGTGAACTCATAATCCGCGGCAAATTCTTCAGTCTCAGAGGAGTATTTACCAATGACATAACAATCATGACCTCCAAAACTCGCCTTCAGGACATGCCTCACACTAGCATTGTTTACCGAAGTCTCTACACCTTCTTTACCCGTGATGGCAACCGGGAAAAAATCAGGGCATTCCCACATTCCGGTGACTTGTGACTCAAGTAACGGCACCGGAAATTCTGTCCATTGGACAAAATCATCGCTTCGGTACAAAAGTGCCATTCCCTTCTCACTATCTATCTCTTTAGCTCCTATGAGCACTCTCCATTTCTCATCTTGCCCCTGCCCTTGCCACGCCGTCGTTGGGTCACGGAAGCAGTCAGAAGGGACGTTAGTTGGTGGAAACATTACAGGATTGTACTTTGGCTTAACCCACTCACGAAGCAAAGGGTCGGAAACGTCTTTAGGCTCGGCAACAACTGTGACTTGCTGTCTCTTGTCGTTGAGTCCAGTGTACAATATTACAGGTCTGCCGTCTGGGAGGATCGTGGCGGCTCCTGACCAGCAGCTGTTTATGTCAGCTGAGGGCTCAGAGGGAGTAAGGGCTGGTGGGAGTTGGATCCAGTTTACCATATCTTGTGAAACAGAGTGTCCCCATATAATTATGTCATTGAACTCAGGTGCCAAAGGGCTGTGCTGGTAGAACAAATGGTAGAATCCTTTGTAATACATTGGAGCTGAAACAACATTTATAGCTTAAGTATTTCATCATGTAAATCTTTGCGATTCCGTGTATCACAAGTTAAAAATATTGAAGAGTATTCAATTACCGTTTGGATCTTCAGATTCCAAGACGCACCCAAAGAGCAGAAGGGACATGAAATTAAGATGAAAGTTAGTAATCTCGATATAGATGATAAAAACTGTGAATTAAATAGCTAAAAGAAAAGAAAATTTTGAACTCGTTAAGGTAATCTAAACATTTATTTATTTAGAGTGTATGTTCAAAAGTACAATTATCATTATGTTTGCAATGAACTTTCAAGTTTAGACTACCTCAACTGTCACCTCACAACATCACTATCAAACCTACCAGTTTCGAGCATAAATGTAACAAATACAGAACGTACTGTAGAAGATTAATAACCGGATTCAATAATCAATTTTAATAAACTGAAATTAGCCATAGTTTTTTATGAACTGATAATATAAGAAATATATGCAATATGGTAGATGAACACAAATAAGAGGAAGAAAAAGAAAGAAATATAACCGTTGAGCCAGTTTCTCTGAGCTTGGAAATGGAAGGAGGTCCGGCTATGTGTAGCCATTGATGATCGATCTTACTCTGCAACGGGAACTGATCCTCAAGGATAATTGTCTTTTTTTTTTCTTTTTTTTTTGTAAATCAAGGATAATTGTCTATGTATATATAAGGTGTAGCTTTCTCTTATAACTCTTGAAATCTTGCCAATATCAAATGATTATAGACACATCAGTACCAACACATCCTGTTTATAATGCTATAGGCGTTGGCATTGACAAATTCTTCTTATTTTGTCTTAAGCCTGAAGTATCTAGGATTAAACTCTCTGGATAGCTGTTAATTAAGTCTCTATTTAATTTATTATACTTATTAACTAAGCGTAGTAGTCATTATTCATTACTCTTTCTTCTTTGTTAATAATGCATTGACGAGGGAAGGTCTTCGGACGAGTCATTAATTATTGCGGAAACTTCACAAGTTGGGTTATTAACTTATTATACTTTAACGCAGTTGAGTCCATGTTCATTGTTTATGGAAAAAAATAATCATCCTTGTGACATAACTGTATTTATGGTCTGCCAAGTTTCATTAATTTAAGCCTTAAAAGTTTTTGGATTCAAAAAACCAAGGAGACGTCATCTTTTTATATATGGGCTGAAGCTCAAAGTCACTGAAAGCACCAAGTAATCACACCAATAAGAATACAAGGTTCAGGATTAGCACCAGCCACCAAGTAATCACCCATAATATGCACTATAATATACCTAAATGCTATTTTTGCATATTTGCAAACAAAAAAACAATATACAGATTAATTAAAAAAAAAATTAGACCATTTATCGCATGTTTTTTTTTAATAACATAGTAAAAAAATACTTGGTTGTAAACCAATTAGGCCCAAAAGTTAATGGGTCTCATTAATGGATTTATAATCCAATGCTAATTTAACAAACTAATAATGAGATTAGAATGATAAATTGTGCAATTGTATATAGGGCTGCATGAGAAACAAATCACCTAATTAGCTTCCACCGGTAAACCATAATTTAGTTCGCCGGGGATCTTGTGATTGTAGGGACACCATTCACACGACGATGAACGAGTCTCGCCGGAGTCTATCTAGTCATGAACGAGTCAGTAACTTGGGTAGCTCAATCTTCTCTCTCGATACAACCTATAGTGTTCCAAACCGATCTGATTGCGAAATTGATTCTGAAATCCGGTTTATTAGTTGGGATTTTACTCTCTTGTTTGTGATTTGATGTGGGTTTGTGTTCAATACTAGCTATTCCGATTGTAAGAACTGAAGCCATTGGCTTTCAATTATAATAATTGTGATTGATCATGCAAATCTCAAAACAAGTCTTGTTTTTAACATTGTTGGTCATCATATTTTTTTATTTTGTTTCAACTCTGCGCAGAGATTCAACACAGAATTGTAATTGAGAATAGTCATGGTGAGAAACTTGTAGGAGTTTTGCATGATACTGGTTCTACAGAGACAGTAGTCATCTGCCATGGACTTCACTCATCAAAGGTTTGCTCTTTTTTTTTTTTTGGTAGCATTTCTCATAAGTTACCCTTGTTCCCATATCAGATTCCATGAAAATTTATTTGTACTGTTTTGATCTAATCATTGTATAATCTTCATTTTAGGATCGGATTCCAATGCTGACCATAGCCAATTTATTTCAAAGAGCCATGATCAGTTCTTTTCGGTTTGACTTTGCTGGCAACGGGTAAGTTAAAGCTTCTCATTTTTCTTATTTCGAAATTGGGTATGTATTTGTTTCTTTACTCATGCTTCTCAACTTCAGTGAAAGTCAAGGATCATTTCAGTATGGTAACTACCGTCGTGAAGTTGAAGATCTACGCTCTGTTGTTCAATACTTGCGTGGAGAGAACCGTGAGATTTCTGCGATAATCGGACATAGTAAAGGTCTATAAACATAAAAATAAGGTGGATTTCGTGTTTCTGAATTTTAAGAGAGTAACTGTGAAGACTGAAGCTTTGTTGTTGTTGTTATCACTGAGTTTTTGTCAGGTGGAAATGTAGTGCTTTTGTATGCTGCAAAGTACAATGATGTGCCGACTGTCGTGAATATCTCAGGCCGTTATTATCTTGAGAGAGGCATTGAAGGCCGGCTTGGTAAGGACTACATGAAGAGAATCCAAGAGAATGGGTTCATTGATGTTAGGAACAGAAAGGGTAAATCTTCCAGCTTTTTTAGTTTTGTGATTGTTCGACCCAAAGGACATGGTGTTTGGCATTTACCAGTATGATTGGAGACAATTCCTTCTCCATTCTTGTTTGCAGGAAAGTTTCAATATCGGGTCACTGAAGAGAGTCTGAGGGACCGTCTCACAACCAATACTCATGAAGCATGTCTTTTAATTCATGAAAAATGCAGGTTTTTACATAATACTTAATATTGAACACTCTTCTGGTTTAAGTCTAATAGAGAAACTAATGACCCTTTTGATATTTCAGGGTCTTAACAGTTCATGGGACAAATGATAGGATCGTTCATGTAACAGAAGGGTCACAATTTGCTAGGTATATAAAGAATCATAAACTGTGTTGGATTGAAGGAGCTGATCATGAATTCACTTCTCACCAGAAGCAGCTTGCTTGTACTGTTTACTCGTTCGTCAAATTGGATCCCGAGAAAGATGATGATGATTCAGGTAAAATCAGTACAAGTAACCAAGACTCCATGAGATTAGTTGGTCCTATTATATCTCGAATTTAAATAGCTTTGCTGAGTGGTAATGTCTCAGGAGAGGTTTTGTTCTCTCTGATATTAAACAGTTTGTTGAATCAATACAGCTCAATAAGAAATCAAAATATTATGCTGGAATAAAATCTTGGTGACAGGTACAATTATGTCTTAGTCTAGTAATGTCTCAACAAAAAGTCGATCAGTTAGGTTTCAGTTGGTTTGTTGGGGCTGGCTTATTTCGGTTATAGACTTAAACGAGCATCAAATCTTGGATCTGGGCTGTAGGGAGCTACACCTGAAGTTTAGAAAACATTGTACATAGGTATCGTGAATGTCATGCTGACCGCCTTATAAGACGAGAGATCACCTGGAGTATATTTGGTCAAACAAAACCGACCATCAAGTTACATATCCGGTTAATTGCAATCAGGTTTCATAAATACGAAATGGTGTAAGTTGATCATGGCTCAAGGATGAAGAAAGCATTCATTTCATGAAGAAATTTTAAATAGTAAGACCCACCAAAAACAGAAACGTTTGGAGAAACCTGTATCGCAACCCAAATATGAAAAGAGTATACGTTAAATCCAACTATACGTTATGTTGAAAGTTATTATCGTGATGCGATTTCCTCCAAACACGAAAGAGAACTCAGGTACTAGCTCGTTTACATGAACCTGCCACGCCAAAAACCCAGGCAAAAGATGATCATCAATTAGCCTGAACCTTCTTCCCATCTTCGATGAAGAAAATGGATCTCTCAGGTACCTAGAAATAGGCAATGCAACAGTAAAGAGTAAGGATAAGTTATGTTATTCAAACTACTGAGAGATCAAGTGAATGCAGAAAAAAAAAACAAGATCAAAATATGATATAAGGATAAGTTATGTTACATCGGGCCATGTGTCTGTGATGAATTCAACGATGTCATAGATTATATCTCCTTGAACATCAATTTGCTCCTTTTCAGTAGGTCCCTGAAACGCCGTAAGTAAGAAAAATCTTAGCATAAGAGGAAGAAAGAAAATCTAACAGAGTGGTTCTGATACTATGATGGGTAAAAAGTTGTATAGAAGTGGCAAGATCAGCTGGACCAAAACCCACTATCACTAGTTTGCCTAAGCATATAAACTTTTTTGTAGTCATTTTTTATTTGCAATTCATCTTCTACATACCTTGACAACTGATGCTCCAGTGGCAAACTTCTTCCCAAGCTTTTTAGAGGCGTCACTCAGTTTTATACCTAAAGAAACAAATTTTAGGGTCAAAAGAATGAGGTTTGTTCCAGCCAATAAGAATAGTAACATATCTAACGAAAGAAGCAAATAACTCACCAAACAGTTCTAGTCCTTTCACAATGGTGATACATTTACGCTTGTTACGCACAACCTTTTCAATGATAACTTCTTGTCTATCCTGTTTAGGATCCGGAAAACATTATAAAGTTAGACAACCAGACAAAAAAAAGACCGCATGGATTATGCAAGTCAATTTAACTGTCTACGAGAATGTCTCAACATGTCTGTTTTTAACGTTTCCATGGAAACTTGGTAATGCGTTAAGACATTATACTAAGGCAGGAGGAAGGCTATGGTACATTACTTACTTTCTTTTTGACTTTCCCCCCAGGTAGGCGTTTCACTTCCTCCTTCTTGGACGTCCCTCCTATACATTGGAAAAATCCAGTGATTAGAAATTCGGCAAAAACCCGAATTAGGCATTAACAGCATATCAGTAAATCTAGAAGTATTTCCCATTCATGTTTAACAGTTCGATTGTAGTCTCCCCAGCAAAAGAAAAACATTACAGAAGCTTCGAGCCATTAGAAAACATATCCCAAGTACATTTCAGAGGCATATGTGGAGTGGGACAAACAAGTAAGTTTACATGAACACGAAAAAGCACACACATACGCTGTTTACATACCAGTCTGAGCTGATGATGGTGCTCCATCAGCGCCACCTGAAGAGATCCCCACCGACTGGAGTTTGTCAGAAACATTATCTGCCGCCTTCTCATTAGCTTCTGAAGATGATTTCATATTCAAACCAAATATTAGTAAGTTGTCAAAATCAGATTAAACACATTGTTAAAACCAGTATAACAGGAAGTGCAACATCAGCACTTACTATACACATTATATAATCAGTGAGACACAAAGAAAAGTATTCCACATACAGAAACTATGATATGATATGACACCTTCTTATTCCAACAATTACAAAAGATTCACCACACTAAACAGTCCCGTATATAATTGAAGTTAAGCCAAAGAGCTTCATCTCTCAATTCGAAGCAATAATCGTGAAAGGTTGAATACTTTTGATGGGATTTCAAATAAGAGCAAAAGTGAGCAGAAATTAATGCTAACACACCTAAAAATCAAACGAGTTCGAGAACTTGTCGAAACTTTAGAATTAGGGTTTGATCTTTTTTTTAGTACCTTTAAGGAGATCAGGATAGAGATCCGGGGCGTTTTCAATGAGCCAGGGATTACATCTCGCGAAATCGGGACCGAATTCGCAGTATTCCGCAGGAAGAAAACAAACTCCGCAGTACAAAACCTTCGCAGGCTCAAGCTTCTCAGCCATAGATAATACTCCCCAAGTGCTAAAAGCGAAAGTGAGATTCTTGTGTAGCAAAGTTGGTGGTGGTGATGAAGAGAATATTGTTTCTACTTTCAACGGCGGAATAATCCCACCTCTTTTTTTTTTTTTTTTTGTTCGTCGCTGCCTCGCGAAATAAATAATGTCGGAAAGCCAACAGAGAAGAAAAACTGATAAGCGTTGACATGTGTTGGGCTTCCAGTTTCATTACAAAACTCACATGTGTTAGGTTCAGTTTGGGCCTCAAGGCCCTCAAAGCTTTAATGGGGTTTAAACATAAACTTTCCATTCAATTATTGAGATTTTCCATAAATTCTAGGGAACATATGATAAAGTTTATGTTTCTGAAAATAATTCAAAATTACACGCCACAGCTATTTCACTTAAAAAGAAATGAATTATTGGGATTTCTAAATAAAAATGCATAGATCTATTATAAATCGCACCTAATACATGTTTGCCAACCTCTCTGTGGGTCTTTCTTTGCCGCTTGTCCCTTTGACAGATTCTTTTTTCTCATTTTTGGACAACCGACATTGTCCATATTTTGATTTCACGAGTCTGTCCAAGGGTTGAAGTCATAAGTCCCGGTCTCTGAGGTAAAGTGGAGGAAACTATAGTTTAAACACCAAAAATATATACATTATTAGGGTATTAAATTTGCTTTAGTCGCAGTATATACACGAACCGGTACTAGAAATCGTTATAATGACCTCTTCAAATTTTAACCTATAATCAATTAGTTCATAAAAAAAATACTTAAACGAACCATTTGTACATTTTTGTAGAACAACATGACCGGAAAACTTATCCTTAAGTAGATTCTGATGGCAGGATAGAATTTATATATATATATATATATTAAACTACACACATGGCATGCATTCATGAATGGAGTCCATACTAGTATTAAATTTGATAGCATGCAACTGCTAGATAAAATATTATGCAGTTAAGAGCAATCACGTTCTCTTAAAAGGCGTTGCATAATGCGAGATGGTTCAACATCTAACATTTAACTCAGATCTTTGAGTTCTTCATAGGTCTCTTCACAAACCCCACGCTTCCTTTGCATTTTTAAGGTTATGTATATATTAACATATTTACTTTAATGCACACTATTGGTTGTTGTTCTCAACTATTAACGCAGTCCCTGCCATCTCCAGCTTTTTAGTACTCCATTCCTTATATTAACATTTATATTTCAATCCATTAAATATTATATATAATTCCAATAAGAAACTTCCAAAGCAAAGAAAATAAACAAACAAAGAAAATTGTGAATTTCTAGCCTTCTCTACTTGACAATATCTTATAACTCTGACTCCTCTGATTTTTTTTTATAACTAAAAACTGAGAAATCTTCTTTTGGATTCATTCCAAAAGTTTTACAAAATCCAGAAAGTAAAAAATTATAAAAAATGACTCAGAAATTTCAATAGTGAAACGATTATTAAACTCGCCATTCCCCTACTAAAAACTCCATTTCCAGACCTTCACACTCAGATCAGACTTACACTTAGATTTTTTGGAAGTTGCTATAACTGGAGTTTTACCTTTAGGTATATTTCCTTCAAATCCTTGACAAATCACTTTGATCTCAACTCCTTCACTCTTCAGCTTCCCCATTTGCATTTTCACTTTAGTTCGCATCTGGATCTCAAATCCAACACGTGCGCGCGTCAGATCCGATTTCAGATGACGTGCTTCATCCGGATCCAGCTCACGCGCCGATGTAGACGTTGCGATCACGCCGTGAAACGTCGTCTTGTTCCCTTTACCACTGAAAAACGCTGGAACGGTTCCGTTACCGAGCATCGTTCCGGATTTGACGGATTCGACGGCTACGATGAAAGGATCGTAAGAGAAGGTGAGGTGTTGATTTGAATTCTCGGAGAGTAAAGTGAAGTTGAAGAAGGAAGAGAGATGTGAGACAGAGGAATCAGAGGCGGTGGTTAGATTTACGCGTCCGATTCGAAGTGACGGAACAGAGAACGACGGCGGACGCGGATGGTAGATCACGTATGTTGCAGTTGCGGCTATAGCTGCCATGAGAGCTAAGATCAGAATTATCAGAATCGACCAGAAACAACAACAACAGCAAATTCGCCGGCAAATTGGTCGGGATTGGTGATGATGACGGCGACTGTAAGGCTGTGGACGGTAAATCGGACGGTTAGATGGAATGTAGAGTTGTGGTTTCTGATTAGCTATTCCATTAGTGGTAGCAGCTGCTGGAGCCGGAGGAGGTGGTATAGCACCACCTGATGGAACTGCATTAGTGGTGGTTGGTGGCTTGGAAGCTGGGAAGACTCGGTCTGTCATCTTCTTCTTCTCCGATTGTTTATCCTCTGGTCAGATCTGAGCTCACAAAGGAGAGAGTGTGAAAGAATGAGAGAGATACAGACAACACAGAGTTTTTTTCTGGAATCTTTAATACCTTTGAATTTTTTTAATACTTTTGTTTTATCATTAATGTGGAATTATTATTTATTATTTTGTTTTTCGGTTTTCAGTTTTTTTTCTTTTATTTTTTTGTGACTGTTCATGACTTCCATGCAAAGTCGGGTGGTAAAATAATTATTAAAGAATTATTTACAAAGTTATCCCAATTGATACAAATTTATTTTTGTAAAACAAAATTATACAATGGCATTTCACTATTATTTTTTTGGTTATTTTGTTAACTTATTATGTTTAATAGCTTCCACTTTTTAATTTTTTTTTCAATCTCCTGAACATTTTAAATTTCAACTATCGCAAAATTTTCCATGATTTAATAGCCTTTTATTTGGGAATTGGGGGGGGGGGGGGGGTTAAGACCAAAATTTAATAACTCATAGTTGTAGTTAGAATTTGGATATCATAACTGTTAATGTAACCACTAAATAAATTGAGGAAAAGGGGGCAAAATAGTAACATTGTAGATGTAATTAAATATCAAAAATATCACAAACACAAAATGACGGAATTGATAATCCACCGACACACACACAGTGATAGTGGTAGCAGTTCAGTTCAGTTCTTGTTCTTCTAAAAATAAAAAGAGTGCAAGCAATTGAATAAGTTTGAATTTAAGTCAGTGCAGGTCAAAAAAATATTTTAAAAGATGTAAGTGAGTGCAGATGTAGGAGTAATAGATTAGGGATCCGAAAATTAATTATAACTTCCTTTTGAATAACCCCGAGAGTAAATCCCAAGTCAATTATTTCATGGCATCATCGGCAATGCTGCTCTGCTTTCAGTTTTGATAATCCTTTGTTTTCGAGCTCTCAATTCCCAATACTAAGCATGATAAATAATTCAATACTTCGCTCTAAATACATCTATTTTATATCCGATATTTCTCCCGTAGTCCTTTACCAACTATCACACGTCAAGTGTCTACCCTATAAAGTCTACATAGTACATCCAATAACATATGGTTAAAACTTAAAAGTTTTTGTTTAACATCTTACTTTCTTTTTTATTTTCGATAAAATGACATCTTACTTTGTTACTTTGAACAAAAAGTTACATTGTCACTTGTCAATCACCTAAACAATCATCACAAATAAAACATACGTAAGTAACATAATCATCGACAATACATAGCAAAAGAAACAAATCAACAATGTTTATAGAGATCGATTCACTATAGCAAAAGAACCGGATTCACTATAGCAAAAGAACCGGATTCACTATAGCAAAAGGAACAATGTTGTGTTGTGTACACGCAAACCCCGTGACCCGACCTAAGATTTTATAAGGGTTTTATACATGTGTGAGATTCTTATGTAAACCACAAGAATTAGACCTTTGCACACTACATGTATATATTTGGATTTGGCTTACGATATTTTTGATTTTTTTTTATTTGCTAACATATTATTAAATCTATTTTTATTTTTGAAGTCGATTTTAATCTAAAGTGGATTCGTTCTTAGGTAACAACCATTCACCAAAATCTTGTCGCATACTAATTGTAGTGCTTCATCTTCATTTAGGAGGTATCAGAACTCATAGATCCATATATATATATATACAGTAATTTACTCCATCAAGGTTTCCACAGTAATTGTTTCCCAAGAAAGCTGTGAACATATGTTCATATCTTTCTTAAACGATAAAACTTGCCTATATAGTTCGCCCCTTCCATCATTTTGTTGGCTCTTCCTGTTCCATATATTGCAAACTCATTGTTTTTTTTTTGAGTGGTGCACCAACGAGCTGAATTAGGTTCGATCTCTACATTGCAAGAGTGTGCGAAGCGCTTAATCATCAGCATCCAAAACACAATGTTTTTTAATTCATAGTCCTGCGGACATCAGCATATACAAGCGTAATGAAACTAATGGTAGATGATGGTGTAAATGGCAAAATTATTTACTTAATTAGGAGTACATTTCCCTGACATTTTCCCGGTTCAAAGACAAGTGACCACCGACTCAGAAGGATTGTTACGGAACACAAAACTGATCGACACATCTGAACAAGCGCAAACCATTATACATTGCCGGTTCTTAATTGCACTCTCATATGAACAGACAAAAGGGTTCAAAACCTGTGCCGGTTCAATTATCACCACTCGAAGTCTCAAACCAAACCGGACCCGACAGGAGCTACCCGTTCGCACGTGTAACTTAACTTCTTGACTTTTTTTTTGTTTTGGTTTTGGTCAAACTAATATTCTTGACTTTAGGAGCCCTAATCTGTGCCACTGTACAGTCGCACTCCACACAAACCTCACAACCCTTCAGCCATGGCGGCAGCTACTCAACTTCTTTCCCAGCCTTCATCTCTCCGTGGCAACATAAATCAATACCAATTAAACCAAACCTCAATTCCCAGAATCCCGATTTTGTCTCTTAAGTCCACCCTCAAGCAATTTAAACGCCTCTCCGTCAAAGCCGCCGTCTCCCAAAACTCCGTGAATACCGTAACGAAGGAATCTGCATCTTCGTTCAATCATTGTTTCAAGAAATCATCAGATGGGTTTCTCTATTGCGAGGGAACTAAGGTTGAGGATATCATGGAAGCTGTGGAGAGAAGACCATTTTACTTATACAGCAAAACGCAGATTACAAGGAATCTTGTGGCGTACAAAGAGGCTTTGGAAGGAGTGAGATCTATCATTGGTTATGCTATTAAAGCTAATAACAACCTCAAGATTTTGGAGCATTTGAGAAGTTTGGGCTGTGGTGCTGTGCTGGTTAGTGGAAATGAGCTCAGGCTTGCTCTTCGTGCTGGCTTCGATCCCAAAAAGTAAGCTTTTTCAGCTTGATTCTTACAAATCAAAAGCCAGTTTATAAAGCTTAGTTTCTCTAACCATTAGGTTGATAGACGGAGTAGTCTGGAGTTGACTTTATCCCATAATGTAAAATTAGAATATTGTTTGACTTGATGGAGTCAGAATATGTGAAGATTGATATGAATTGTTTGATTTAGTCTATTGGTGCTGTAATTATTGTTGCTGACTATGTCTTTTGGTGTACAAAATAAATAGGTGCATTTTCAATGGAAATGGGAAGCTGTTGGAAGATTTAGTTCTAGCTGCTCAAGAAGGTGTTTTCGTAAATGTTGATAGTGAGTTTGACTTGAATAATATTGTGGAAGCTTCAAGAATTTCTGGTAAGCAGGTCAATGTACTGCTGCGTATCAATCCTGACGTCGATCCGCAGGTATGGTTAAATCTTCAATATTCCTATTGTGAACATAGTTGTTCTGCACAGCTTGGATATGAGCGAACTTTTCTGTTTTGTTACCTTTTTCAGGTGCATCCATATGTAGCGACTGGGAACAAGAACTCAAAGTTTGGTATCAGGAACGAGAAGCTTCAATGGTTTCTAGATGAGGTGAAGGCACATCCCAAAGAGCTAAAGCTTGTTGGAGCTCATTGCCATCTAGGCTCTACCATTACAAAGGTAACTCTGATTATAGTTGCTTTTAGTTGTGTTTTTGATGTAATCAGATGAATATGGATTGATCTCTGTTGATGTTTCCCATGTTTGCTATTGCTCTCTCTGTGAAATCTCGGCTCTTTACCTCTGCATATGTGTATATGTTTGTTTTTTCCAGGTGGATATATTCAGAGATGCTGCGGTTCTCATGATTGAATACATTGATGAAATCCGGCGTCAAGGCTTTGAAGTTAGTTACTTGAACATTGGTGGTGGTTTAGGGATAGATTATTATCATGCTGGAGCTGTCCTTCCTACACCGATGGATCTTATCAACACTGTTAGAACTAAATCTCAAAACTCTTCCTTCATCTGATCTCAAAAGTACTGGAATTGGTAGAATCTTTACAACCCTTGATGTGTTGCAGGTAAGAGAGCTTGTTCTTTCACGAGACCTCAATCTGATAATCGAGCCAGGGAGATCGCTGATTGCAAACACTTGCTGTTTCGTCAACCATGTAACTGGTGTGAAGACAAATGGAACTAAAAACTTTATAGTGATTGATGGAAGTATGGCTGAACTTATCCGTCCCAGTCTTTATGATGCCTATCAGGTAAAAACAAATATGCTTCGCACAACAGCATCTGCAGATTTTGGTCCCTTGGAGTATATTAGCTAAACAGCCTCTTCTTCTTGTTTCTTAACGCAAAAGCACATTGAGTTGGTCTCTCCTACACCCCCTGAAGCAGAGGTTTCCAAATTCGATGTAGTGGGACCTGTTTGTGAATCTGCTGATTTCTTGGGTAAAGACAGAGAGCTCCCCACTCCTCCAACGGTGAGTTAAGGATCTAGTTCTGTTTTGCAGCTCAAGTAATGTGGAATCTAATGAATAAATTGTATTGATTGCAGGGAGCTGGTCTGGTGGTTCATGACGCTGGTGCGTATTGTATGAGCATGGCTTCCACTTACAATCTTAAGATGCGTCCTCCGGAATACTGGGTACTGACATTTTCTTGTTCTTGTTTTTTTGGGGGAAATCACAGGAGAATCAAGATCCAGAGTAAAAAATTGTTTGTTTTGATCTTGCAGGTTGAAGAAGATGGGTCAATTACCAAGATCAGGCATGCTGAGACATTCGATGACCATTTGCGTTTCTTTGAAGGTCTATGAACTCTGAATTTCAGGCATCATTGTTGCCATTTTAGCTGAATTATATGATTATTCGGAATCAGGACCGTAATGCTATTACTGTCTTAAATTTTTATAATCCTTAGTTTGATCCAAAATCTTCAGCAAGGTGATCACATAAATAAGAAAAAGGGCAAATAAAAGGTGAATTCGTGGATTCGTTTGATTTCTTCTTAGTTACTGCAAATCCAAAGTTAGTTTACTGCCTAAACAGCAAACACGAAAACCCAAAATAGCCAAAGCTTTGTCAAAATGAAAAATCCACATTTCACCGAACCAACAAAGTTTTAGTGTGATCATAGGTCAAAAATCTATTTAGTAACCCTACAAAATCTGCAATACAAGAATCAAAAAGCATCCGAATACCAAAAAAAACCTTGAGGAGTCATTAATAGATGTCAAGGACGGCCTTTGAGATCACCTTTTCTGGATTGGTTTCATCACAAAACAAAAAAAGAAGAATGAAGAATCCTTTCAGGTTTCAAGGAACTCAAACAACAAAGAAAGAGAAAACAAAATAAAAGAGTTACCTATGAAACCGAATGCTCCTATATAAAAGCATAATGGTAAGTAAAAGTGTGGTTACGGCTGAACACAAATGCTCCAGTGAATGCCCACTGATGATATATTGATTTGCATTGTATATTTTGTTGTCAGCAAGTCCTTCAATCTTGGCAATAGTGTAAGCCGCTACATTCATAATACTAATAAGCTATCAGAATAGAGCAGATTCTAACAAGAGAACAGCAAAAGTGGTTTTGAGTCAAGAACCTGTTGCCCAGAGCCAGAATCTAGAGTGAGTATACTTGGGAGGCAACAACACCGTCAAGATGGGAATCACCAGACACGGAATCAACTGGAACGTCATGCATAACCGGAGATCATTAAACACTCTGCCATCAACTAATAATTTCAATCTGAACCTGACTAAAATCATGCAGAAGTATATATAGAAGAGCTAATGGTTTCTCAGTTTATAATGTTACCTGGCGTAAGCAATGCTGAGAAACGATATGAATAGAAGCAAGACGAGGCAACTTAGTCCCACGGTCTCCCCCGCTCTCTCAACCAAAAAACTAGAGAAAAGCGACGAATACGCAATCAATATCTGCAATTAACCATCTTTAATCACATAACCAACAACCAAACATTATGAGCAAAACTTTGCCATTCAATAAACTTGACACCCGAAATCTCTAAAGCTTCTTTTTTTCATTAGCTATAATAAGTAGTTGATGAGTTTTGTTCACAGTGTGCTCGTAGAACCAACCTAAGAAAACTAATCTAAACTTGTTTCCATAATTGGCTATACTAAGATTCTGCAACTTTTTTTTTTACAATGTGCTTGTCAATATCTACACTTACCATATCACTAATCAAGAACACAGCAATATCTGCATAAGCTAAAAAAATGCTTTCTCAAGAGAAGTAAAGTGAGAAAACGAACAGGCAAAGTGTCCCAGACGAGTCTGTTGTCATCAGGTTTGAGATGATAAAAAGCAGAACCAAAGGCAAAGCTTGCAATGCTTGCGTAGAACAACGTCCATCCCCAGATCTCACCTTTCAAACTGCAATAAAACCAATCACGATGTTAACACTACTTTATTAAAAAAAAACACACAAAAACTTTAAAAGAGAAAGAGAATAACCTTATATTGAAAAAGCTTCCACCAATGCAAAGAACAAAACCAAGAACCCCAATAATAAGAAAAGGGAAGTTGGTCATTACATTCAATGTATTAGGCACTCCTGTTCATCATCAAACCCACACAAAACACCTGTCTCTCATTATTACACATGCACATACATATATATATACATAAGAGACGAAAGAAGAGTGAGTGATATAATTAATACCCATGAAATTGCGTTTGTCAGCGAAGACATGATGACGAAAGTAATTGAGAGGAACTTTGGGAGTGAAGAACATGAGGACTAGCCAACAGAGGAATAATCCAACCAAAATTCGTTTCCTTTTCCATCTTCCGATTTGTTGATTCGTCAACCACACCATCAAATCTCTATTCCCTGTCTCAAAATAATTGCAAAGGTGAAGCCTTTTATAGTATTGTTTTCTGAAATGGCTAAATCAGTATCTCTGTTGTGTCTGTCTGATTGATTTATCTTCCAGGTTAAGGAAAAAAAGGGAAAGATTTAATGCGAGTCGCTTTCTGGAATTGAACAACGTGCGGCGGGATCTCTTTTTCGTTGATTCTGACGACGACGACGACGATAATGATCAATTTCTATTGTTGTCGTAGTCGACGAGGACCACTAAACGTCGCCGTTCTGTTGTTTGTCTATTTTATTTGCGACTTTTAATTTAACCCCTTTATGTTACTAATGTGTTAGCATATCCACCTTCATTGTTCTGAAAACAATCTTTTTCACCCACACATGTTTTAGTAAAACGTTTAAAAGCTTCGCGGCAGTGAGTTCACTCACTAATCAACAAAACTGTAGATTGTTTCTTATGAGAATGCAAAGCTTCTAAAGAAGAAATTTGGTAAATTATGGCTTTTGTTCTTGGAAGTAAACTACGATGCGTGTCATGTTTGAAAAAAAATCTTTCGTATTCATGTATGTAGTAGCTGTTGGAAGTAAACCACATTCAATATTTCAACTAAAACCAAAAAATATAGATTATACTATATAATAGTACTAATTAAACGTTGACAAACAAAAAAAATAATACTAATTAAACATATGTTATAATTACAAAACTTGGAAAATATAAAATGAGAGAATCTTGTGATTCCCTTTACTTAAAAGAGTATTAAGAAGTTAATCGATACGGTTCCTATAATTATAATTTATAATCTACACACTAAACTTATACAAATCCAAATTCAATTTGTAATTGTAAACCAGAAAGTTTTTGGTTAAAAAATAGAGGCTTTTCCAACGACGTCGTTCCTCTCATCTAAAACAGCGATGACGCATCATTTCCCGGCTAACTCGGGGGTTCGTGGGTTTTATTTAAAAATATCGAAACAACTGAGGTAGAAATGAAATGTTTATAAAGAACGAGGGCGTTTAAATGCAAAATTTCATCGCTAATGTAGACAGCAGACAATAGTCGTCTCTCATTATTTTTCGAGTACAATTTTTTACTCTTTTTATTTCGAAGAGAGAGAGATAGAAGACGGAAGCAAGAAGAAATCGTTTAGATCGGAGGTACTTTTTCCGACGACTTCACTATCTCTAAGGTTTTTTTTTCTCCGTTTCTCCTGGTTATCTCATCAATCTGAGCTCCAGTATCTGGGGCTAGTTGAAGTGGGCGCTTCGTAGGAAATTATATTGCTTAGCCGTTGCAGAGAAATTAGCGGACAAAGCGGAAATATATCATCTTTTCTAGTCAATAGCTTTGTTTTTTTTTTTTGTTGTTTTTACAGAAAATAATTTTTTTTTTAATCCCTCTTGTTTGTATTAAAATACATAGACAGAATAATCAAATTGAAAATTATCCGAAATCGATTTCATGGGTTTTTTTTTCAGTTCCGGTTCGGTTCTCTTGTTAAAATATTGATTTTTGTCACTTTCCGCGAGCAAAGATTTCGAATTTTGCTTCTTTTGGATTTGGGCTCCGAAGTTTTTTTTTTTTATCTATCAAATAATTTTAAATCTACGCGCTTTTAGTTTTGGTTGCTATAGTTGAATTATCTAGGGCTTTGCTCCTTTTCTAATCCAAGATCTGTTTTTTAAAAAATTCTCCAGGCTATCCTTTTGTGTTTGAAGGACTCTGAATCTGACTTATCTCCTGGCGTCTCGATTGGTTGGTAGCTACAGAGTTCCTACTAGGTAAAATTCGAAAACTTGTCATTGGTTTCCTGAGGTGAACTCTATAGCTTGTATTTGTATATGTGTAGTTCTTGAGCATTGTGTGATGGAAATGAATGTGTGAATTGCTCAAATTGAAATTGTAGAGTAGTTTCATTAGGCTCTGAGTCTTGTTGACTGATTCGGTTCCAAGTTGTTGTTAATAGGGGTTTTAATGGAAGACCATGGCTCTGCTTCTTCTCGGGATTTGGATGCACAGAACCCTTATGATCGATTGCTTGCTCTAGATTCAAGTACCGTAGATTCAAATTGTAACTTGGATTCAGTTTCTGCCATTTATCTAGCTATGAAGAGTTCTAAGCTGGAATGTGTTGATGAGCGTGGCCAAGATTCTCTTATAACCTCGGTATGCATGGAGGATGAAGAGGATGAAGAACTCGACGAGTTTGATCCTTATCTGTTTATCAAGAACTTGCCGAACTTGTCTTCTGTTGTCCCAACTTTCAGGCCTGTGTTGCTTCCTAAACAAACCCGAAGCTGCCCTCCTATTTCTCTAGTCCTAGACCTTGATGGTATATCTACGTTTCAGTTGATTCGTTTAGTATCTCTTTGTGCACGTTTTAATGGAACACAAATCTGTCTTTCTCATCAATATTGTTTATAGATGTGATATAACCATAGACCACATGTGGGAAGAAGATGTAGGGCTTAAAGTTTAATTTGTTTGTCTATTTCTTCTCAAGTTAAACCCAATGCAAGATTTAACTTCCAAGTACTTTGATGCTCCATGAAAGAGGTTATTTTGTTTATTTTTATTATAGCTATGACATATGTTTTTTATTCGCAGAAACTCTTGTGCACTCGACTCTAGAACCATGTGGTGAGGTGGACTTTACATTCCCTGTAAATTTTAATGAAGAGGAGCATATGGTGTATGTGCGGTGCCGTCCTCATCTCAAAGAGTTTATGGAGAGAGTGTCTTGTCTTTTTGAGATCATTATATTTACAGCTAGCCAAAGTATTTATGCTGAGCAACTTCTGAACGTTCTTGACCCTAAAAGAAAGCTCTTTCGCCATAGAGTCTACCGTGACTCCTGTGTTTTCTTTGACGGTAACTACCTAAAGGATTTGTCTGTCCTTGGGCGTGATTTATCTCGTGTTATCATCGTCGATAACTCCCCACAGGTATTATACTCATTGTATTTCTCCATTCTCGTGCATTAAACCAAAGCCAAATTGGTAGATGCTTTTATCAGTTATAGCTGTAGGATACAGTTCGAAGCAATAACAATCATGAAAGATTGTATGAGCGAATTCAGTAGAAGTTCTTAGTTTGCAAAAGATATCTAAAACTATGAAGTTGTGTGGAATTGAGTCCAGAACAGCCGTCGAGAATTTTCGAAGCGTCATCTCAAGGCTGTTGCATAATCTTATTTGGTTTTTTTTGTGTGCAATAATATTAGGCATTTGGGTTCCAAGTGGAGAATGGGGTGCCAATAGAGAGCTGGTTTAATGACCCGTCAGATAAGGAACTCCTTCACTTACTTCCATTTCTTGAAAGCTTAATTGGAGTTGAAGATGTAAGGCCGATGATCGCCAAGAAATTCAATCTAAGGGAGAAGATTGATGCAGCTGCTGCTGCACCCGAGTATCCTGCTGATGTGGGAGATCCTTTCGAAAGGTAAAAACCTTACACCAACAAATTGTAAGATTTGAAGGAAGAATCTGGCATAAGAGCTGCGTGCGAGCTACAAATTCTTGGTTGGTGACGTAAAGGAGAAGACTTGCTCTTCAAGAAGATACTTTGGAAAGCTTGATGGAAGTGTTTCTTCGTATTAAACTTGGAGGAGGTCAGAAGTGCGAGATAAATATAATATATCAATGTTGTTTTTTATTAGTTTAAACTTCAAATTAAGAACTTGGTATACGGAGAAGACATGATAGTCTGTAAACAGTTTTATGCACAATAACTGTAATTGTCACTCCCAATTTTTTTCCTGGTTGATTTACTACTTGACACATAGATTTACCAATGCAATAGTGTTCTTTGAAAATCAGACGATAAAGCACAAGCAAAAATGAGTTTTGAGGTCTAATGACATCAAAATCTCAATCTGATTGTTTCAGTGTTCTTTTCGTTCTTTCTGATTTGCGATATTTTGTAGAACTAGCTCCTTCACTATTTGGTAATTGTTTTTCTAACATTTGTGATTTTTTATTTTATTTTATTCAAACTTTTTGTGTTAGTTTATTGATTTTGTCATAGATGCATCTTCTTTTTCTTATTTTGGTTGTGTTACTCTAACCAGTTGCGATGGCGATGACTACTCAAGTATTTTTTTAATAACAATTTCGTAAATTTCCACCATTTCTTCGTAAACTCTGAATGGTTGCTATGTTTTTTCCTTTTTGTTTGGTTCTTAGTTTTTTGTTTTTATGAAAACTAAAGTTACAACTTTTATCAAAAAATGTGTGTTTTTTTTTGTTTTGCAAAAATCCAACAAAAAAAAAAGCTGCAACCATTCAAGTAAATCTTCAATTAAACTGCGTTACCATAGTTCACGATCCAATCAAAATTTGTACAAAATCCAAGAATCATCATTGTTTTCTCCAATCAACAAATAGCCACTTATTCTCGATCACAAGTCTTATTTTTTTTTTTTCTCAGTTTTCATGTTGGTCGTATTAGATTTCTACATTCTAGGCAGGTAGCGTCTTACGTGTCTAAGTTACAGTGGACTTTGCATTTGTAATTTATTATTGTTCCACAAACGGATAATTATGAAATATGTTTTTGTCATCTCGGATAATTGTGACTTTAATACTAAAAGTTTTCGTAACAAAATAGTCAAAGCTATTCATACCAAGTGGAGGGAAACTTGAGGAAGAAGAGTGCGCATTTTAATAGAATCTACTTTCGAATACGTCGGCGCAGGTTAAGCTCTATTTTATCTTTATTTATTTAATTGTTAAACTGTGGAACTATTTGCTTGTTTGTTTTTTTTTATCGGAAGTTTACGAAGGACGCATTATTTATTTATTTACAATTAATGTAGTTTCCTTTTGCCAAATATTATTTACAACAATTTTCTAAAGAAAAATAGCCAAAAAAAAAATTTGGCGAAAGGGAGCTTCATTTGTTAGAGAGATAAACTGGAGATTTTTAGTGAGAGAAAGAGAGAGATCAGTTCGTCGTTGACGATCGATGTCGAAGATGAAGCATCTTCTACGGAAGCTCCACATCGGCGGAAGTAGTGGCGTCGCCGGTGGATTTGGAGACCATCATAGGTTAGATGATTCTACTAGACCGATGATCGATCCTAGCCCTATTCCTATTCCTAGTACTAGCCCTAGTCCCGCTTCCACTTCTTCGGTATCTTCGTCAGGTTTTGGTAACGCCTCCACGCCAATGCCGAGACTGGAAACATTTGAGCCGGTAGGTCGTGATCTGGCAGCTGTGGATGGTGTCGATTTCAATTTGATGGAAGAAGAGTACCAAGTCCAGTTAGCTATGGCGATCAGCGTGTCTGATCCTGATCCGCGAGAGAATGCAGATACTGCTCAGCTTGATGCTGCTAAGCGGATTAGCCTTGGGGTTTCGGCTCCGGTCACCGACGCTGATTCCGCCGTTGACTTTCTTTCGCTCCGTTATTGGGTATACACTCTATCTTGACTCTTGCTTATATTAATATCTTTAACTCCTCCTCTGGAGATGTGAGGGTTTAGGGAATCTGATTGTTCGATTAGCTAGGGTTTAGAGGAATTAGAATCCTGCTGTAGCTGATCATTGCTATCGCTTGTACTGTTCTCTTGGTTGCTAATATTCCTTAATTTTGATTGTACATTTTTCATTTTGGGTTGGAGCTATCGGCGTTCATTCAATGTGGATGATTTCTGCCTTGATTATGAAAATGGGAGACTTTAGCTGATCATGCTGTTGTTTTTTCTTCTTGTAGGGACATAAGGTCATTAACTATGACCAGAAAGTCAGGGATGGTTTTTATGATGTGTATGGGATTACATCGAATTCTCTTTCACATGGGAAGATGCCACTTCTCGTGGATCTTCAAGCGATATCTATTTCAGACAATGTGGATTATGAGGTCATTTTAGTGAACCGATTGATTGATCCTGAACTGCAAGAGCTTGAGAGGATAGCATCTGCTTTGGCTTCGGAATGTCCCGACTTTGTCTGTGGTCAGGTGTCAAGTGATTTAACTCAGAAAATTGCAAATATAGTTGTAGAGCAAATGGGCGGCCCCGTTGAAAATGCTGATGAAGCATTGAGAAGGTGGATGCTTCGAAGCTATGAATTAAGGAATTCTTTGAACACTACTATTCTTCCACTTGGTCGAGTTAATGTTGGTCTTGCACGCCACAGGGCTTTGCTTTTCAAGGTTATAACAACTCCTCTTAATTGTTTCTAGTTTTGGTCGTGGACCTCTTGGTATATCTTATTTTGGGCTTCTAGTGGCAAAATTCAGCACTTATTTTTCCTCGGTGTGTTCCCTTTTGGTCAGTGTTAGAAAATGTTGGATGAAGCTCACTACTTCCCACCTTTTCTTGTTCTAGGTACTTGCTGATAGGATTAATCTCCCATGTATGCTGGTAAAAGGAAGCTATTACACTGGAACTGATGATGGGGCTGTGAACTTGATTAAACTAGATGACAAAAGGTACTCTTCGATTGCTGTAATCAGTTACCCATATGTATTCATTTTAGATGCCTGATATTAGGATCAGTTTGTATGTGATGGTAGTGATTTTTTGCAGAGTCCTAATTCATTCTTCACGTGCAGTGAATACATTATTGATTTAATGGGTGCTCCGGGTGCTCTGATCCCCGCTGAGGTTCCTAGCAGTTTTCTTCCAGTTTCTGGTACAGATACAAGAGTATATCCTGATGATCTGGACACATTGCAACATTCATGCCCTGTACCTGAGAAGGAAATTGAAACACCAGCATTTTCAGCTTTGGGGGAAACAGATTCAAGATCTGGTATGGTGGATAACTTCTTCATTGGAAATCATGAGGAAAACAGTGACAGATATGCTGTTGAAAAACATCAAACAGAGAGGTTTGAGCATGATTTTGGGAAGCTAATGCAATCACAGCAGATATCTGGTGAAAATTTGCCGCCATTTTCTGGGAGACCAACATGTGCACAGAAAGTTAAAGTTAAGAATGTCTCAAAGTATGTCATAAGTGCAGCAAAGAATCCTGAATTTGCGCAGAAGCTACATGCTGTCTTGTTAGAAAGTGGTGCATCGCCTCCCCCAGATTTGTTTATGGATATTAACCCACAAAACTTGAGGGGGAAGGATTTGCTTCAAGAATTCCGCCAAGAAAGTAGCAGTTCTATGGTTTGTGGTGCTCCATGCTATCCAGAAAAGGTATTCTTAGGATTCACATCCTGCGCATTTGTTTTCATTCTTTTCCACCTTCCCTCTTAATATATCTTAAGATTCTTCAAGTCTTTAATTATTTTCATCTGCAATCAATAGGTCGCAGATCTGTTAACCGAACAACTGAGAGAATGTGAAAGGAACCCCACAGCTGAGACTTACCAACAATCAGTGGATGTCGATCTGTCAGTGAAGAGAAACTTTGATGTGGATAATATTGGTAAAGTTTCTTCATCCGAAAATATGGAGATTGGCACTGTTGATGGGGAGCCTGCTGTTCGTGATAGTCATGGCCAAGGAATTAATCCATTGCTTGGCGAGGCTGCAAAGTGGGAAATTATGTGGGAAGATCTTCAGATTGGCGAGCGCATTGGTATTGGTAAGATATGGCCTATCAGATATTTGGTTTGCTAAAATCATGCAAACTGTATTTTAAACTGAAGTGGTATCCGTGAGGGACCTTTGATGAATCTTGATACTTACTAATTGTTATCTACCCTTATGCTTGTGGATAAGATCTATACATCCAACCTTATTCAGTTTGATACACCGGACTAGCCTCACATTCTCCAGAATCACAATATCTAATGTGATCTTTCTCTGTGCTGTTTCTGTTGCAGGTTCATATGGGGAAGTTTACCGTGCAGAGTGGAATGGAACTGTGAGTTATGTTTAGGAGTCTTAATTCACTGTACATTGCAGTGTTCTTTAATCTGCATTTAAAAACCTCTCTTACATTTCCTTCCAATGAAGAAGATTGCTATTTTAGTCATGGAGTTCTTGGACTGATCGTGTTTTTCCTTTCAGGAAGTGGCTGTTAAGAAGTTTCTGGATCAAGATTTCTCTGGTGATGCATTGACACAGTTCAAATCTGAAGTAACTCCAAATCATTTAACCATGTACATCTTATTTTCTGTAGAATTTTGTACAATCTGTTTAGTCATACTGTGAATGTTTTTTCTATTTTTCCAATAGATTGAAATAATGTTGAGGTTGCGGCATCCAAATGTTGTCCTTTTCATGGGAGCAGTTACTCGGCCACCAAATTTCTCCATTCTTACAGAGTTCCTACCTAGGTTTGATCATCTCATATTCTTCTTTTATAATTCGCAAATGCACCACTTGGTCTGCTACTTTGATTTCCAGTCCTCTTATATACATGAAGTAATCCTTTTCTTTTCCATGATGCTCTATTTGTTAACAGTTTTCTTTATCTTCTTTTGACTCAATGGTTAGACTTCCATGATACTATGCAGGGGAAGTCTGTATAGATTACTCCATCGCCCAAATCATCAGCTAGATGAGAAGAGGCGAATGCGGATGGCTCTTGATGTGGTATTAATGAGTTGCGATGGTTAAAAGAAGGATTTAAAAGTTACTGCTGTATTGCTAAAAAATTATCTGACACTTGTTGTCTTTCTGATGGAATTCCAGGCAAAGGGAATGAACTACTTGCACACCAGCCACCCGACTGTTGTACATAGGGATTTAAAATCTCCAAACCTTCTTGTTGATAAAAATTGGGTAGTGAAGGTTTGTGATTTTGGATTGTCCCGCATGAAACACCATACTTATTTGTCCTCAAAATCAACTGCAGGAACGGTTAGTTTTTATCTTAATTAGAAATATTCCTTGTTTCCCAGTGATGAACTCTATGTTGCAAAGATAAACAGAACAACTTACTTGGTAATATGTCCTGATAATGGCTGTGCAGCCTGAGTGGATGGCTCCAGAAGTGTTGAGGAATGAGCCGGCTGATGAGAAGTGAGTGAAATTTAACACTATGAGAATCTATGTATATTTTAGTACAGAAGTATTGAGTGGTGTGCTTGTGCAGATGTGACGTGTACAGCTTTGGTGTAATATTGTGGGAACTGGCTACTTCACGCATCCCCTGGAAAGGTTTGAATCCAATGCAAGTCGTTGGAGCTGTGGGATTCCAGAATCGCCGCCTTGAAATCCCAGATGATATTGATCCAACCGTTGCACAAATAATCCGTGAATGTTGGCAAACGTAAGTCCATTTCATTACTCAAAACTCCTTAACTTCTAGTATACAGAACTCCTAACTAGAGCTTTATGATATATGAATCCATGTTACTAAGATTACTCTGAAACCGTATGTTCAGCTTTGTAGTGCTTATACAATCAGTATAGAAAATGTGTTAAATGCTATCAAGTGGGTGGGTGTTTGGGTATAACTGGAATCAAAATCTGTAATTATGCATTTTTTGTGGATAAAGATTTTGATTATTATGCAGGGAACCACATTTACGGCCATCATTTACACAATTGATGCGAAGTTTGAAGCGGCTTCAGGGCCTAAACATAAGTAATCGTTTGAACACGAGTGAAAGTTTGATGTAAGAAATGTAGACAAGCTGTTGCTTCACCTGGTCTGGTTCAAAGAGCCAATGGGTGGGGTTTGCCATTTTTTCTTTTTCTTTTTACGGTCAGAACAGATGAGAGGGAAAAAGAAAAGATTTGTGGAGTTCAATCGAAGTGGGAGCTCAACAAAAAAAAGAAAAGCCATATTAGAATCCTTTGTAACTAATATTATTATCATCATTATCGACTACTTGTAACGATAAAATTAGGTTAATGAACAAAAAGAAAAAAGAAAAAGAAAAGGAGATGAAAAGAATAGAGTAAGGCTATGGAGTTGGTTTTGTTTGGTTTGGGATTTGTCCCCAGATTCTGATAAGTGTAAACATGTGGGGATTGTTGTAAAAGCTGAAATGCTGCTAATTATTGTAAAAGTTACAATGAAAGTAAAAACAAAGAAAGATAGAGCCTTCATTAACAACAAATATACAAAGGGAAACATGTTGTGATTTTGTTTAGTGCAGTGGCAAGGACTAAAGGTAATTAATTACCATTGTGAGTAAAAATGGTAGAAGGCTTTAAGCGGGAGAAAACAAATTACCGCGTGAAATGTTTTTACATTGTTTTCTTGTTTAAAATATATATAAACATGTTGTATTCGTTTTTTAGAAAAAGTATAATATATGAACTGTGGTCCCATTTGCCGTATTTTTATGTGTGCATAAAAAAAATTGAAATTGAAAAAAAAAACGAAGCTGCGATGGCTGCTACTGTGCTCCGCCTATTCAGTCCAATTTCATCGGCCCTTAAACCGCCGTCTAGCCACCGGCGATTCCTATACCATGTGTTAATCCCAAAAAAGGGCCTTACATATTCTCCTTTTCCTATAAAATTCGGCGCAGAAAACTCAGAATCCCAACCTGCAAGGCCGTTGCCTGAGGCGGATTGTCCCGTTCCAGCGGAACTACAGCCAATAAATGAGTACCAGTCTCTGTCTTCCTCTTTCCCTTTCTCCTGGGCTTCAGGAGATGTAGTCGAGTACTCTTCCAGGCTCTTTGTCACCGGCGCTTCTTTTGCATTTTTCATCGGATTACCCGTTGCCTGGTTTGGATCCGTCGGACCCGAATTCGAACCTGTCAAGCGTATTCTCTCAGCTAGCTCAAGTGGGATCTTCGTTGTCACGCTTGCTGTCGTTAGGATGTATCTGGGTTGGGCTTATGTCGGAAATCGCCTTCTTAGCGCCACTGTCGAATGTAAAATACAATACATGTTTTATTTACTAGTTACCAATTATAAATCGATCTGAGAGTTACGTTTTTAGGAAAGTTCAATTACTGTTTTTTTCGATTGTTTCTTATGATAAAATCTGGCTCTAACATTTTCGATTTTCTTTGGCTGCAGATGAAGAAACTGGATGGTATGATGGTCAGGTTACGAATCCTCCCTCTATTATATTGCTTTAACTCTGTAGAAGATAACATTTGTGTTTGTTTTTTAATACTAAACTCTAGTTATGGAACAGGTATGGGTGAAAACACCTCAAGTTTTGGCACGAGACCGTCTTCTTGGATCTTTCTCCGTAAGCTATCATCATTCATTTGCTATTACTGTATATTCATCAAGTTTTATGTTTTGTGTATGACATCTGTTAAAAGTTTTCCTGTGTCTTGTTTCAGGTGAAACCAATCCTTGGGAGACTGAAGAACACACTAGTTATTCTCGGCTTATCGCTCATTCTTGTCATAAACCTTGGTGATTCTCCAATTGCTACGTCTTATAGAACATATAAGGACCCTAGGGACAGATCCTCAATACCAATTCCAGGAGCCTACAATGATGAAACCGCAAGAACGTTCGAACCAGAAGCTTTCTGCGGTGAACCTTCTTCCGACCTTGTTTGAGATCTCTTCATCATCTCGACGCAAAGACAAGACAATTCCTTATAGTAAATATATCGTGTATCTCTACATTCCTGTATATTTCGCGAAAGTGGATGTAAAAAAAACAAAACCAATCTTAATGAATGGATACTCATTACTAGGTTCCGAATCATTCCGACTCTGACTCACAATTTCTAACTTTCTAGACGAGGTCATTTGGATTTTTGAGAGATGCTTATAACATTAATACTCTTTAACTATCTTTGTTAATTGAATTTCTTACCTCATATCGTTTCGAAAAGTAGAATGATTACCATCGTTTTAAGTATTTAAGATTTAAATACTATGTTAACTGATCATCTTAAGACTAATGGAACCGATTAGAAAATAAAACGATCCAGTTTCATTTTTCCACTATCCAAATAATCATTTTCTAAAAATTTAATTTCATATATTAAAAAAATTCGAATCCCAATCAATATATATTGATTTTAATGTTAAAAATCAAAATAATATTTGTTTTCTACTTTAAATTTTCTGCTTCAGACCCAAAAGAGCGAAGCAAATAACAACCATTACAAAATGCAACACGAATGCTAAATTTACAAAATCTATTGGGGAAAATATGGTTTCTTTTCTAATGAAAACTAAAACTTAACAGAGGTTTGGTAAACTTGTCACGAAAAATAAGGGACTAAAAAAGGAAAAGAAAGCTCATTGAACATACAACGACCAAAAACAATAACAGTTTTTCTGTTGTTAAACAACCACTCCCGTTTATTTATATAAACCCCCAAAAGCAATTGTTTCAAAAAAGACAAGAAGTGTTCAAGAGAGCAATAGGGTTCTGGTTCGGGTGCAAGATGGGATCAAGTTTCCTATTAGCCACGTGGTGCCTTCTCATCGCGTCAGCCTGCTTTCCATCCATCACATCAGCAGCACGGTTCGAGATAAGAAACGAGATTTGTAGTTGCGTGGGACGGAACCGGAGCCTCGCGATTAACTGTTGGTCGGCTAATGACCAACTGGGATTGCATGGTCTCAAACCGAACCAAACCAAAAGCTGGTCGTTCACGCCAATATTTATCAAGATACCCTTTATCTACACATACTTTGAGTGCACCTTCTACACCGCTTTTGGCAGTCCAGCTGGTCAGACGGCGACAGTTTTCGCCGGGGAGAGATCATTCAGGTGGGAATGCGATAATCCGGAGGAGCAAGAGTGTATTTGGGTGGTGAAGAAAGAAGGGCTATTCCTAAGGAAGATCACAAGAGACGATCATGATAAAAAGCTCTTTGCAGACGAAATGAAGATGCCTTGGATCGGCGGTACTAACTACCACCCGATACAACAGGCTATATAAACTTAACACTTCCATGCCCGATTCAGTAATATATATTGAATCTCTTTTTTTTTTCTTTTTTTATATATGAAACGGATAACATAATTCAATATATAGAAGAAATATACACAGCCTTTCTTTCTTCTCTTTACATAAAGTTAACAAATTTTAGATCAATCCACAATTAACTCCAACAGCGGATAGAGTATGTAATCCATCCGAACTAGATATTACAATTAAGTGTACCTAAAATTTCAATTTTTGCTTAAGCTCCATACTTTGGGGCCTTCCAAAGTTTGAAAGCAACTTCGTGGATGAACCGATCAGCCGGTATAACAAGATTCCCACAGAGCTATAATGAAAGAGAAAAAAACAAGGGAAAGCAAAGAATAAAAGACCATGAGACAAGCCGTGTGCCGTATATAATAAGTGCAAATTGCATTAAACAGAAACCATACCTTTTTAAGAGCTTCAAATGATAATGTATCAACTAAGTCTTTCCTGGTTACCGCATGCTGCCACTGAGCTACCAACATAGGACAGTAGTGCCTGTAGGTTGCAAGAATGACCAAACCCGTCAAGAATGAAATGATAACTTTAGGGAAAGCTTCAGTCAAATTCTTATGGTTTTCATAAAAAAAAAATATTGAACCTCTTACCGAACATCATCACGTGTCTTTTCACCTCGCATGGTGTAGCTCTGACGCGGGACAAGTCCAGAAAATGCCGGGTTAATGTCTTCTTGTGGAGTTTTGACGGGAAAATCTGAAACATCTTTGTCTGTGACAGAACCATAGCTAAGAACAAGAGATAGATGCAAGCGTGAACCAATATCTGAACCTGGTTGAGCCTTTCTCATAATACTACCAATCAAAGAGTCGAAAATTCCTAAGTTGTTCCCATCATCAACCCCAACATGCACAAAAACAAAGTCATATAGGTTCACATCTAAGCACTTCCCTCCTTCAAGTCCAAGCAGGCTAAGCAATTTAGATGCTGTGGCATCAGAAGAAGAAGAATCACTCTTTTGGCATATTTCACTGAGTTGTAATACATCAAAGCCAACAAGTTTTCCGAAAGAAGTCAGAGTAGGACTGTCCGTTACCAAAGCAGCCTTGAGACCCATAAACCTAATACCATAATATTTTTATCAGTGACATTAATGTAAAACTAGCATCATCATTTGGATATACCAGCTATTGATTATTTAAAAGAGTATAACACTAAATAGATGAGAGAAAAGATAAAACCTTTGGGCCAAAGTTGGGATTTCATTTTCATTTTCCTTTGGTTTTAGTCCACTCTGTTAAAGAAGCAAATCATGGAAACACACTCAAATTGTTGCTTATCTGTTCTGAACCACCTAACTCGGCTAACATAAAATGATTTCTATAGAGAGTAAAGTATCTCACAGCTATGATATAAGTTTCTGATGCATCAAGCAAAAGGGAGAATTCTCGAACTATCCTTTCATTCTCAGTTTCTGCAATTGGAAAACACCAAAGTGAATATTCAGTAGCAGAGTTGCATAGGCATTGTCAACACAAGTTATCTCAAATCATCGATTCTTAAGAAATTGGGTCAAATTTCAAATCTTTCTTAAGAAATTAGATCAAAACAGAGAAAACTCATTAGAGTATGAGATTGAAATACAAAAAGTCTCAATCAAATCAGAAGGGTGTATATATTTATATATATATATATATATAACTCATTGGATCCAAGTGCCTAACAAATCAAACCCGGTTCAATTCTGATCAACACTGATAAACGGATTCAATAAGTGAAAAACCAAAAACTAGAGATAGTGATCAAAACTATAGACGAATCAAACAAAATTGGTTAAGGTAAGAAGGGAGAGAGACCTGGAGGTGCAATAGGAAGGCTCAAGAAGCCACAGGTAGCAACGGAAGCCAGAGAATGAATGTGGCTTTTTGACGGATCGACGAATCGGGCCAAGCCGTCTCCGTAGAATACTAATGCTCTGCTTGCTTTGTCCGCCATTGTTGTCCAAGGATGGATCGTGTAAGAGAGGGGAATATCATCTCTTAAATACTAAAACCATGACGTCAAAAAAAAAAAAAAAAAATCCAAGCACTATATAATTTTATATTATATTGCTACCTTAAAAAAAAACTCATTTACCAAATTCATAAAAATTACTGTATCAAACAAAAATAATGGGTAGAAATATGTTGCTTAGATTGAAGATATTATTAAGATGATAATTGATTATGTCGTCGAAGATTTGGAAAAAAGTTGGAAGATATATAAAAGTAAAGATGTTTTTGTCATAATCGAAACCAATAAAACAAGGAAGAGGGACAGAGCCATTTATTATTGATAGACCACATGGGTGCAGTTGTATACTAATATGCAAAGAATCGTATATTTAAAATTTTAATAATCTCATATTCTATAGTAAGTAAATATAATAATGACTTTATAATAAAACTCTATAGATGTAGTATGTATGGACTGCTTGTTGACCACTAGACTGCACCAATCTCTCTTTCGCATTCTCTCTCGTATCCTCTGAACCAGTTTCTGCCATGGTGGAAGAAGGAGGAAGAAGAAGAAGAAGAAGAAGAAGAAGATCCTTACTCTCCTCTCAACAACTCGCTCTCCTCTTACTCTTCCTCTGTTTCTCCGTCGCCTCTCCCCGACCTCTCCCTGATTCGGATCTGCTGGAAGAAACCGCCACCAACTCCTCCTCCGCCTTATCTCTCAACGCTTCTTCTCTAGCTAAGCCCAAGGAAGGTAGCTTCGCTGATATCATCGATCGAGCTCTTGAAAAAGAGTTCAACGAAAGCGACCAGAACGAAGGTACTCTTTCTCTACCTTTACTTTGCTACTTATCCCAAGTTGAAATGTTCATGGAATCTCGTTTCCTGAATTGGATCCGTGATCAGTGTACAATTCCGAACTTAGATTGATTCCACCATATCCTACATTTGTCTTTACTTTTCGATTTTCCCAATGTGGATTTTTAGTACGCTTCTTCTATATCGAGAATAACGTACATCTCCAGATTTATTTTCTGATTCGTTTCCGGATATCAATACTTACTGTGTCTATCTTGTCGTCTTCTTAGCCTTTTTTTACTTTTTAAGACTATTTTCTTCTTCTTTTTTTTTTGTTATTATCTTATTTTGTTGTGGTTATATTGATGGCAGTAGCTGATCCTGGAAGCTTCAATAACAGTGTTGCTGGGCAACAGGTTGGTATTATCACCACTCGCTGATTTATTATTTCCTATTTTATATATATACAAATTTGGTAAAGTTAAGTATCTTCTCTTTATTTTACAAAGTTGATCGCTTCTCTCATTAATTTGGATGATGTATCTATCTGAATGTGAGCTTGGTTGTTGTACCTTGTGGTGATTCAGGCTGTCCTGGAAACTGTAGCCAGAGTAAAGACGTCAAAGAAAAATGAGACTAAAGAGGACAAGTACACTATTCAACTCTAGTTATCCTTCTATTTTTTTAAACTTCCTTCTATGATGTTCTAGACTTGAGTATGTATTAATCGTTATCTAATATTCCTTAGGCGTTTTCAACTCCATGATGTTTTCAACTTGGACAATGATAACAGAGCTGAAGACACTCCAACTCTGATTGATCGAAAAGTGAGTTTTTGCACATCAATAAAGAGTTTGGATTTGTTGTATTTGATCTTACATGGCAATTCTGGTCTTGTCTCAGGACAATGTCTTCATCATTTCCAATTTCAAATCCAAGTATCCAGTATTGCAGCTAGACGTAAGGTAATGTTCTTGGTTTTTAGTAATTTCTTTTCAACAAGATTCTCTGGAAAACACTGTTTATTTCTGAATTTTTCATCTGATTTGTGCTTCTTATGGCTTGTAGACTGATATCGGACCTGGTGGTTGTCATTGTATCTGCAACTTGTGGTGGTATCGCCTTTGCTTGTGCTGGACAGCCGGTATGATTCTCATGCAACTCTTATTCCCTGTCATTATGAATTTAGGTTTCAGTATGATGCCTCAGTCTTCTGATTGTTGGGAATCGTTATGTGCTTATGCAGGTTATAACTGGATATTTGCTAGCAGGATCTATAATTGGGCCTGGAGGATTGAACTTCATCAGTGAGATGGTCCAGGTATGATATGTGTTTGACCTCAAAAGATTTTAGTCTTTTGTTCAGTCCAATAACCTTTGTTGACAGGTTTCTTTTTAATGTCTCGAATGATTTGAAAAGGATTCTATCTAGGAACTATTGCTTCTGAGGGTCTTTGACTAAGATATTACAAACTGCAAGACTATAGTAATGATTCGTCTTTGACTAGGAATTCCTTTCTTCTGTGGGTCAAAAAAACAAATTGATTTTTTATCATGTCATGCATAAGAGAGACCTTAGTTCATCACAAGATATGATCCAGAGCACTATACTGCGAATATGAGAATGTATATTTTTGTGTATACTCTGTGATAATACATGTGGTTTTTGCGCTTTCATTTTGACATGATTTTTATGTAGGTTGAAACAGTCGCCCAGTTTGGTGTAATATTTCTGCTCTTCGCATTGGGTCTAGAGTTCTCCACTGCTAAGGTGAGATCAACCTCTTTGATTTACTAAGTGTTGAATTGAAATGTTAACATAACAAACTCTTGAGCACTTTTCCTCTTACCATGTAGCTTCGTGTTGTTCGATCAGTTGCTGTTCTGGGTGGCCTTCTTCAAATTCTTCTTTTCATGTTCTTGTGCGGAATCACAGTGTCGGTGCGTTGTTTTTTATCAGTGGTTCTGGACAATATTCTCTGCTTTTTTCTTTTCTTTTTTACTGTTGGACAAATGAATTATGTTGTCTCCTTTATTCTATGAGCGAAATTTGGTTTATGTAGTTTAAAGTGTTGTGCCATTGAACGTTAGACAATTGTATTAGAAGTATGCACCCTATATCTTCTGCGGACATACTCTCAATGACATGTTTTCAACTGGACCTGTTTGCAGTTGTGTGGTGGTAAACATTCGGAGGGGATATTTGTAGGAGCATTTTTGTCAATGTCATCAACCGCTGTGGTAATTTCAGTAACTCTATAAATTCTTTTTACTATTGTTGGTTTTGTGTTCATCATGCGTTTCTATCTTGAAAGTATAGGTGCTGAAGTTTCTCATGGAAAAAAATTCAACTAATTCTCTGCATGGCCAAGTGACGATTGGGACCCTTATTCTTCAGGTATCTGATTGTTCTTCCCATCAACATGTGATGTCCATTGTCTTTCTAGACTGTATAGTGTTTATATATGGCAGTCAAAACCTTTTATCATAGAATCCTTTTCAAATTTTCTGGAGATTTGATTTTAGTATCTGTTTCTAGGACTGTGCTGTGGGTTTGCTGTTTGCTTTGCTTCCAGTTCTTGGTGGAAATTCTGGCATTGCTGAGGGAGTGTTGTCAATGGGAAAAGTGTAAGGAAAGACTGATAGAGTTTTTGCTCCTATGGCGTATTCTAAAGACGATGTTAATCATATACCTTTTCTGTCTTTTATTTAGGGTGGTTGTGTTGCTTTCGTTTTTGGCTGTTTTGTCAATATTATCACGGACATGTATTCCTTGGTTGCTGAAGCTAATGGTCAGCTTATCGTCGCAGGTACATAATTTTCCTCTCAAAATTCTTTACGATATCTAGTATCTTCTGGTCCAATGTAATCGAATTTGTAGATTAACCTAAACTTTTTCTTCATCGATCAGACAAATGAACTCTATCAGTTAGCCGCTGTTGCGTTTTGTCTACTTGTAGCCTGGGTGAGTCTTACTTAGACTTCCTCTTCTTCATATTCTTCCTTGTTAGTATCGTTCTTACCGTATCTGTTCATCAAGATTCTCATTTGTGCGTTTCTTCTTCTAAATAGTGTGTATATGGGTTGTCTGCTCTTTTATGATTTTTTATGTCAACAGGTTTGCTTGACTGGTCTTTTATGGTTTCAGTGTAGTGATAAGCTGGGATTAAGCCTTGAGCTGGGTTCTTTTGCCGCAGGGGTCATGATATCAACTACTGACCTCGCTGAACATACATTGGAACAAGTAAGTTTTGAGCACCTGTTACCATAAAGACTTTTCGAAACCCTGTTCATGCTAATTGAGGCCAGATTATTTCCATCTACTTGAGCTCTTTATCTCCTCGGCCAACTATTTCCTTGTGTTCTCACTGATGCAAGAGGAGAATAAAAATTTGATCATAGTCTGGGTCCTAGCAGGGGTTTAAGCGTGATGATTAGGAAGTAATCAGTTGACAAGTATCTGGTCTAAACCTCTCAAAGATTCCATAGTCTGACTCAAATCCTTTACATTTTTGTTGCAGATCGAACCCATCCGTAATTTATTTGCTGCTCTTTTCCTAGCCAGCATTGGAATGTTAATTAATGTCAATTTTCTGTGGACCCATGTGGACATACTGTTAGCCTCTGTTATATTAGTAATTATCATAAAGACAACGATAGTTACAACTGTTGTGAAGGGATTTGGATACAACAACAAGACAGCTCTCCTGGTAAAAGATTTTGGTCTCACTTATGACCATGTTTGTTTTTCTTGTGTACTATGTGCGTGACCATCCGTAGTAAAATTGATACAGGTTGGAATATCACTGGCCCAGATAGGGGAGTTCGCCTTTGTACTACTTAGCCGTGCCTCCAATCTTCACCTCATCGAAGTAAGTAACACAACTGCTCCTCAGTAGACCATATAGATAATAGGATTTAAGCTTATATAAAGTATTTGAATAAAAAAGCTTAACGTTATGAAAATTCTCAGGGGAGACTCTACTTGCTTCTTCTTGGGACAACCGCTCTTAGCCTGGTATGATAACAGATTATCTTCTGTTGCCTCTGTATATTTGTTCAAGTAGCTGAGCTGGTTTGGTTTGGGCAGGTTACAACACCTTTGGTTTTCAAAGTGATACCAGCAGTTGTCCATCTTGGTGTATTGTTAAGGTGGTTTTCTCCAGACAGTTCTATAGAGGTAATTAACTTGGTTTGATTTTTGGTTGGTCTGGAGATTGGTTCTTTCTTCGTTTATATAACATGACTAAAAAAATAAAAATAAAGCTTTGGTTTTGGTCAGAAAGGAGAAATTGTAAGATCAGAAAGCAGTAAACAACGGATGATTCTAATGTCACGCCTATCCCACAACTCCTAAAACCACAATTGTTCTTCTCAACGGAAGTTTCCTACACCAATTTTGACAACTACATAAAAAGGCAAAAAAAAAAAAAAAAAAAAAAAAAATCTTTGTGGAAAAGAAAAGGAAGAAAAAGGAAGGAAGAAGAAGAGAAGATTTTAACACTAACATTGTTTGTTTCCTGGGACTTACGCTCCCACAATCCATTTGTTTCCCTTGTAATTAGTTTTGTGTCTTTTTGTGATCTTTTCCCTTGTGTTATGTGAAATAAAAATTTAACTAGTTTTCATGTCATGAAACAAGTTTGGATTTTTTTCTCCTGTATTCATATATTCAGCCTATAAATGATTGAAGGATCTAACCTAAAAGCATATCGACGTGTACAACATTAATGAACGTTAGGTAGGGAGATATTTACAAGTAGACAGATACATATTCTGACAAGTAGACAGATACATATACAAAGACATTGTAACATCTGTCTTATTATCTTTGAAATGTACACGAGTTGCGATTGAGTGGACATTTGCTTTGCAGTGATTGCGTCACTAGTTGTCTCTATAAAAGATGCAAGCACAAAAGCAAATACAAAACTCGGTCGAAACATGAAAAGTATCAGCTTTATGGAATATGAATGAGATTCTGCAATGTATTAGGAGAATATTCTTCAATAATTATTCAACCGAATGTACTGAACAAGAACAACTACCACAAATAAACCATTAAAGGCAACTTTCAAGAATCAAAAATATAACATCTGTAATCTATCTATCATATATCAATCCCTTCCCCATCCCTTTTTTACTCCTTTTCCTCTCCCTCCCTCTCTCTCTCTCTCTCTATATATATATAGATGATCAATATCTGTCTATATCTACAGCTTAAATCATAACAGAAGAGTAGCTTCAACTCCAACAATGGCGTGGTGTATCATGTTTCATGTGTATGTAATCGGTAGCAGAGGCAGGGTCATAGGGCGAGCCGCGTCTTAATTGGCTTGAGTTTCAATCCCATGTTTTCAGGGGAGAGAAGCTCAGGAGATATTCGGGTTGGACTCAAAGGACTTCTTGGGCTTACGCTCTGTGTAGGACGATACAAGCCATATCCCATTAAAAAGTATTCCATTGGTATTATCATCGCCTGTGGCTGTTCTTCACTCACCAACGACCCACTTCCTTGCACCTGTTGTTATATGTAAATATCATTTAGGGTGGCCATAAAAGCTGAACCGAAGTTTCTCAAACTGAGACTCCACCTAACCTATATGAGTGTTGTTTAATGTATTATGATGATACCTCCACTAATGCGCCGTATCGTCTGTCTAGTTTGGTGGTCATGTGAACGGCCTCGGAATGGTAGGCAGAATTTTCACCAATGAATATTAGAGTTCTGCATTGCAATTTTCTCAACCCTTCACTAAGATCCCCTCTCCTATTTCAACCCAACCCACAAAACATACTATTTTCAGCATAATACAATCTGGAAATTAAATCAACAGAGAGAAACGAGAATTACCCGTTGATTGCCTCAAGGAATCTCCACACGTTTGTACTCTGCCGCTCACAAAGCAACTGGATAGTGAAATATAACATATAAATTTTACTTCAAGAACTGTCAAAGCATCACAGAATTGCAAGAAAAGAGAAGAAAGCTTTATACTAACTCGTCTGCATTCTTGAACAATATCCGATTCTGGAACTTGACCATTACCACGAACTTCCTATGAGAAGTGAGAACATATGTCAAAACTTTATCATTCAAACTCAAAAGTTAAAACAAAGTCTCCTTCTTGGAACACAAAGCAAAAGTTTCTATACACTATATTTACAAGAAACCGATGCAGACAAAACCATATTGTTAAAATATAATTAACTGATACATGAGAATTGAGACTATACCTTGCTGAAGTACCGTTTTATTAACAATTCCTTAACCACTCCACACGTGCCATAGTAGTAAAGTAAATTAGACATAACCTGCATAAATTAATGAATGTCTGATATGAGAACTAGATAATCAAGGTCATAAACCCCACATAAAAAAAACCAAAGAAGACATCTTTGTGAAAAACAAAACCTTATTGCACAACCATTCTGACCAAGAAGGCGCTTGGCACAGAGGAGAGACGAGTATTAAGCCCAGAACTCTCTGCCTGTACTTCATCTGGAAGAAATGAGTTTCCAGCAAAATTAAAACTATGACATCAAGTTATATGATAAGCATAAGAAAGCCAGCGTTACTTTACTCACAGCAAATAAGGTCAGGATGTAAGCTCCTGCTGTGACACCCATGCACATTACTGCACCGAGTCTGGATAAGAGCCAATAAAAAGCAATAAAGGAAAAGAATTTAGACAGGGGAAAAAAGCAGCTTAATAAAAAATCTATCACAAATAGTACTTATGAGTGAGATGATCCTTTTACCCGAAAAAGTTAAGAACCTCAACTATCTGGTCCGCTAAGTCATCAGCTGAGAGCAAAGGATTATCCACACTGATCATTGGAGCTCCTAACTGCAATGACTCTTGAAGAAAGCGATGTAATAAGGAATATGAATTGCATTATCAAGGGAATGTCACTGCGGTTTGCCAGTAAAATACCAAAAACAAAACAAAAAAATTGTAAAGGATCAGCGTCCAGTTACCAACCTCATGGCCAAGAGGACTGATGTGATATATGCAAAAGTTGTGGAGTAACAAGGAACTAGCTTCTGGACAAAACAATAATCCTTGAAAACAGAACATATCTGCACAAGACGAAGGTAAGAAACAAGAAAAAAAATCAGAAGAGGCATTTCATTTTCTAATGATATTACTGAACTACAGAAGTTATGGGTGATACGTATCGATAAGAATAGCGGAAGATATGAAGAACAAGCTTACAATTTAGAGCAATATCAGGATATGTGATTAGAGCTGGTTTATCTGGATCTCCACAAACGGCAACACAAACGGGGCCATAAATAGTCTCCACAAGGTGTTCCTATCAACCAAAAAAAGTAGACTTTAAAGTCAGAAACCAACCAAATTCTCTATGAAATATATGAAATGGTAAAAACATGCACACCTAAAACTTACATTCCCCTAGTGCTAAATGTAAATTGAATAAAGACCAAACTCAGAAAAAGTACCAAAGTTTCTCATAAAACTATATATGCATAGCCAGCAAATAAATAAATAAAAAAATAGTCAAACAAAAACGGATCACTAAAAAATTAACGGACCAAAAACTCCATTATAAAACTTGGCGATAAAACATTGCAATGGGAAAGAAAACAAAAATCATCAGAACCTTAGAACAATGAAAAAATGAATTTGGAAAATCCAAGAGTTAAGACAAAAACTGGATCAAATAAACATGTTCCAAATGAAGGTGTCAATAGAGAGCCATGAATTGAGGAAGACATTCAGAAAAACCCAGAAACTATAAATTTTAGGAACCCAAAAATCAAAAAACATAAACCAAAATAGACGAATCATATTATTGCCGACAACACATTTCGTAAATTTGGATATATTACGAACAAAAAAGAATCATTCTAATTTCAGCTCCCAAAAAAAAAAAAAAAATTCCCAGCTTAGTTCTTTAGTAGAAAGGATTCCAGAAATTGCTAAAAACACTTGTCATAATTAAAATAAGAGGAGAATCCAGCTCAAAAAATAATGAAAATAAGGAACAAAGCAGCTCAAAAAATGCACAAACCAAAAAAAAACAATATTTTCTTCTTCTTCTTCTTCTTATTTCCTTAATATCTCAGTAACAAAACAAACTCCTTAAAAGAGAATTGGTACCTGTCCTCCAAGAGACAATGCCTCCATATCAATGGAGACAGAATCGCTTGAATCCGCCATCTCTTTTTCTTTATCTCTTCTTCTGTATATTTTTCAAAAAATTAGCAGACTATTATATTTCCATGCCCTTCTCTCTCACAAAACCATGGCTATCTTCGTTTTTTTGTGTTTATAAATAGAAAGAAGACTTGCGACTAAAATAAAAATAAAGGGAGACTCGTTTACGTGACCCGTACTGAGTCACCGACGATCAACTCGTTTTAATGTATGTCCTGCATATGTATATATATATATATATATATATTAATCACACCCTCTAACTATATACCCTGATCAACTTGACCTTGGTTAACGGACCGACACTTTTTTTTTCTCATCTTCTAATGTCTTACAATCTCACACCTTTACTTTCTTATTCATTCTAATTTATGCCACACTCTTTCTACTCGCTTACTGCAATACCCAAAACGTGTTACTTTTCTTACATACACAATTATTTTCTGTTCTTTTATATTAAAACGCGAGACAATGATTAGTATTCATAATTTCTATTTTAATTCCTCGTTAAAATGTAAATTAAATATACATAATCTTCTCCATCATGAGGTTCTTAATCAGTTTTATGTATAATACAAGGAGAATAGTGAATTAGTGATAGATATAAAAGTACTGGGGCCAAATGAAGATTCATTCTTAAAAAAAAGTCGCCAACTGTTGACTTTTTGACCAATTGGTTGTATAATCGAGACGGGCCAATGTGAATCCTGGAGAATAGAGAATCCTCAGCCGTTTGATTATAACTTATTTTGTCGTCTTCCCTACTATGTATAGTCGTCTCCCGTTTAAAAATATGAACACCGTGTGGTTCTGTATAGTAAAAAACAGGGCCCATTGTATTAGGGTGAGAACACACATGTCGTTTTCTTGTCGAGTTGGTATGTGTCATTGGCATCCAACAAGAGCGTCAAACCACAAGTCCCTTTTGCTTAATTATAAATCCGGCCAAAACCTTCATATCTTCTTTTTTTTTTTTTTTTAATTACGTACGTTGTATTTTCTCCATATCTGAACACTATAAATACATTGACCGTGACTAAATAACAGAAACAAACAAAGACATTGATATCAGTTTTTAATAATTTTAAATTTCAAAATTTATGATTTTCCAACTTTTAAACATGTAAAAAAGTAAACTATTTCTCCCAAACAGTGATCTCTTTCAAACAAGTAAATTAGCTTCGTTTGACTGAGTACACTTTATTTGTTCATAAAAGTAGGGTGTAAATTTGATTATTCGTAAGTTAGTTAGCTACGAATGTAAATAAAGCATCAAGCAGTCTTATCTTCAGTAATAACTTTTTTTAGTCATGGTAGTTACGTTAAAGATGATTGATTTATCAGCTGTGAATTGGTTCCACAAAACAATTTCGATGAAATATCCTCCATCAATATGTAGAGAGCATTGAAATACTGTTCTGTTTTCATTGAATTTTATAGATTCATATATTTTATCATTATTATGATTGATTACAATGCAACAACTTTAATAGCACTTTAAAAGTTTGATAATTGAATATCTAGAGAACAATAGTGAGATGGATTCAATAGGAATGCTCACTACTCACCGAATAAGTGTACCTGTATATATTATTTTTTGAGTACCAACATTCAATGCAATTATCACATATTAGTACAATCACATTCGTAGCATCTTATAACCAGCTTTTGTTTATATATATATATATATATATACTATATATTCTTTTTTTTTATCCTATGTCTTTCATGGAAATATTTTAATGATTAACCCACCAACCACGTTTCTTAATCTTTACATTTAGGACACCATTTTAAATGTACGCCTCTTGGTTTCCGGAATATGTTGTCTATAGTTTTATTCCTATGATCCTGTCAATCAAAGGCACATAGAAATAGAATACTTCGAAGTCATGTATTTAATTAGAATACATTTTCAACATAGGGTTATAGAAATAACTATATTGATTTGATTTATTCTAATCATATATTTAATTTAATTGTTGGGTAAGGATAATTTACTATTTTACTTTAAAAATTATAAATTTCGGAAAATGGATATATGATTCCAGTATAAAAAAAATTGCTGATGTCTGAAAATCGATCTATTGCACTTACACTAATAGCCTACTTATTACTGCAAACTCCATTTTAATACTTTTTTCTATAAAGCCAGGCAACTTCCTTGAGTGTATGATATAAGCTGATATCTTTAAAGACCATTTTTGTTTGTTTTTTTGTTTTTTAAAGTGAAACCTTGCGGTGGTTGTTTGATGAATTAAGTGATAACAGTAAATGCTTCCCTAATTTCTGATTAAACGAGGGCACGTGTGACGCCATTACTCAAGTTTAAAGATTACCATTTTGTTCAATTTAAATATTAATAAATTATTAGCTGATGTCTCCATCTCGCTACCATCACTAATCAAATGAAATCTAATATAGAATCATTACGTACGAATCTTCACCGACAATTTCTGTTGTATATAGATAGATATGTCAACACGCAAAAACGAAGCATACTATTTGTAATTAACATAATTGTGTAAATATAAAACAGTATCCAATATATACACATATATATATATATATTCAAAAGTCACATTAGTTTTGTTCCTTACATGATCTAGTGACATTTCTTTGCCTTTAATCCAATGTATTACCTCATGAGTCATGACTATTGGCTTACATGGAATTTGTTGCAAAGATTAACTACGTGTCCTTCTGTACGTAGAAACTTCCATTACTCAAAAAGTAAGAAAATTCAATTTTAAACATTCTTACTCTGTTTCTAATTGAATCCAACGATTACAAACCTTGGAACATTTATGGGAGAGATCTGTTTTTAAACGTGAACAAAGAGTTACGCTAGTTATTTTGTAAATGTTGTGAATTTCATGGTATTTTTTTAAGGTGCTTACTGGATTTGTGAAGTTTTTGGCAGCTTACAGTCGACATATTGGATATGGAATTTGTAAATGTTTTCTAAATCTCATGTCAGTGGAAAGCTTGAAACCTTTGATTTCTTAATATATTTGAGAAACTAACATACTATGTATAATAAAAGCTCGTTGTAGATTAGTAGTGGTAAAAGCTTTTGAATGTGAATTTGGGGTGACGGGACTATGCGTTTACGTTTGCTTTTTTCATGTTAAAGATTAGAATATTACTATATCATTATAAGTACAAACCGCAAACAAATTATCATAGCCACTACAACTCGTTTTTACACTAATTGCTCTTTATTTCTTAAAGAATCTCTCATTTGCTAAACGCACAACTCATATGAATCCCATCTCATTTGCTAAACGTACAACTCATATGAATCCCATCAGTCATATATATACCTTTTAGTCCCAAACATCCTAATTAACTTTTTGATGCTAGAGATGAAGGATGTTAGGGGGTTTCATCCTTATTCACGAGTTTTACTTTACGACATGAAGATTCTAATTAGTTAAAAAGTGAACTTGTTATAATCTCTAGAGATGATAATTACTTAAGCAGCACTCTTACATTTCTACCATATGCGGGTTACATAATAATAATTACCACAGGTGGTTCAGGACTCATAACTCCATGTCTGAAACTTCAACCTCACTCCCATTCACCAAACTATCCGAGAAGCCAAAAGGTTGAAACTTGGAGTTATCGTGATGGTTAATGTGTCTATGTTTGTACAAAATGGGTTAGTCAAGTGAGGCACAACAGCTACAGAGAACATATGGGAATGTTCCATGGCAAATCACTCAGGAAACACAGTCAACATGACCTATATATGATTAGAGATAGAGGGAACTAATGGTCTTAAATCTTAATCCAAAAATGTTATTACTCAAAAATACCAAAACTTCTAGATTACAAATTTTTTTTTTTTGTCTTTTTAAGATTTTAAATTCTCTATAGCAGAATCGTATTAAATAGATAAATTAATGTCAACAGTAAAAAAAAAAAAAAACATTAAAAGGTGAAAAATGAAAAATACAAATCATATAAAAGAGTAAACCTGTTTATAGTAAATAGAAAGAGTCGCGTGGTTATCACAGCTCCACGACAAGAGGAGATATTCAGAGAAGAAGAGATAATCTCAATGGCCATGATTACGCGCAACACCGCCACGCGCCTCCCTCTCCTCCTCCAATCTCAACGCGCCGTCGCGGCGGTCTCTCACCTCCACACATCCCTCCCTGCTCTCTCCCCTTCTCCATCACCGACTTCCTACACCGGGCCAGGTCTTCCTTCGACCTCTCCTCCTCCGCCTGGTATCTCTAAGGCAGCGGAATTTGTGATCTCTAAGGTTGATGATCTCATGAACTGGGCCCGTAGAGGATCGATCTGGCCTATGACCTTCGGCCTCGCCTGCTGCGCTGTCGAAATGATGCATACCGGTGCTGCTCGCTACGATCTCGATCGATTCGGTATCATCTTCAGGCCTAGTCCTCGCCAGTCTGATTGTATGATTGTCGCCGGGACTCTTACTAACAAGATGGCTCCGGCTCTTCGCAAGTACGCATCTCTCTCTCTCTCTCTCGGATCTCGGATTTCTCTTTTTTTTTTTCGTTTTGAGGAGAATGAATTAGGTTTTGAGGAGAATGAATTAGGTTTTGAGGAGAATGTGGTTGGGGATTTTAGTTTGGAATTTTCTCTATTCCGGTGATTTAGGGTTCGTGTATTCTGATTGTTTAACTAGGTCTGTGACAAATTGAGAATTGATGTGTGAATATAAGATTGACCTGGGAGCCAAAATACTCGTGTTCATTGTCAAGAGCAGATTTATTCAGTAATTCTTCAAGTGAATTCGTGAACTTGCGTACGTTGTAGCATTCAGAAATGTAAGAATAGGTTTATTATTGGAGAGGTGGTATAATCTCTGTGCTTGTTTTAGATTATCTTGCTTAAGTGTTTAGAAAGGTTTATTATCTTCTAAATGTCTTAAAAACATAATGACAGGGTTTATGACCAAATGCCTGAGCCAAGGTGGGTGATTTCAATGGGAAGTTGTGCGAATGGAGGTGGATACTATCATTACTCCTACTCAGTGGTTCGAGGCTGTGACAGGATTGTCCCAGTCGACATTTATGTCCCTGGGTGCCCTCCAACCGCTGAGGCTTTGCTCTATGGACTCCTCCAGCTTCAGAAGAAAATCAACAGGCGCAAGGATTTCTTGCACTGGTGGAACAAGTGAGCTGTAAACCCTTCCTCCAATTGTGAAGGGTGTTGCTTTTGCAGACATTTTTTACCAGAGTTTGAGACTAATAAAAATGTGGACGTTTCATTACATGTTTCTTTGCGGTGGAGATGCGGATGTGCTTCTAAGTTTGTTGTTGCAACTTAATAATCTTAAATTGGTTTTTATATATCCACCAAGTTTTCAGCTATGTGCTTACTTTTGATATATATATATATATATATATATATTCATATATTTGTGTATATGAGTGTGTAATTCCCTACATAAGCTTCATTCGGACAAACAAACAATCGATGGATATATACTTGTTCAATCACATCTAACGACTAAATCCTTGATACATAGTTAACATATATCATTTTCCTACAAACATTAGAGATATCAAGTCGTCAATCTGATTATCGAAAACCATATCTGCTACTACACAAAAGGTTTAGCCCCTCTTAGTTGCTTTGACAAGTAAGAGTAATGTACTGTCATTAGTCATCAAATACACAATAATATAGTTCCTGGTGCAAAATGCTGGAAAACAATGTAACACATACGTCATTGGACTAGAAGCATTTGGCTAGAAAGTGAAATGTATTTTTTTTTGTTCTCACAAAAAAAAAAAAAAAAACATGAACAACAGCAACAACAAATCTGGTGTAGAAAGCTTCAAAACTGGTTTGAAAAAAAGAAAAAATCTAGAAGCAACAATTACAGTCAAAAGGACAAAGAGGAGTATCACCAGCATTGGGATTGTTGACACAAAGTTCATCTTCAGTGTAGACTGTGAACCCCTCTATAGTTTTCTTCCTGGGTAGTCTTTTGGAGTTGTTATCGAAGCCGTTATCAAGCTCAGTCCTCTTCCTCTTCAACTTTGCTATCTCTACTTTGGTATCTTTCTTCTGAGGTATTTGGAGCTCTGGCTTCTTCTTCGTCTTACTCCCAGCAAAGATGTCATCAATCTCTTGCCCAAATTTACAAGGTTTTGTACCTTGTTCCTTTTGCTGTATACCAGGTTTGTCTCCGGCTTGTAATGGCTTCTTCAAGGGAGTAGTACTCTTCTTCTTCTTAGGCATCATATAAATTCACAATCCCAGAGATTCAAACACAACTTTACAATTTCACTGCATTTTTTCAAAAAAATATATATATATATAGAAAACGATTAACAATTCCGCTGCATAAACTAATCTTTAAGAGACCCTTAATTACTTAAGCTACATCACAAACACGAGAAAATAACATACTTAGCTATCTAATTAAACTCGGTACAGATCCCTAAAATTAGAGTATTTCTACTTGATGCAACGATTCCAAAACTAGATTTCTTCACCTTAACATCAAACTAAATTTCGATTCCCAATCTAATAATACCCAGAATCTAGGTCAGCTTTCTACATTTGAAAGAGGAAGCAATTAGGTTTATGATCAATCTCTTTAATTTGAAACGACTTACATGCCATCGGAAAAATAGTTGTAAACTTACAATTTGAAACGACGCCACAAAGATTGAAGATGCGACGCACGCCGCAGACAAGTCGGGGACCGGGTTTGTAACTCTTTTGTTCAATTAATAAATTATAAACAAAAATAATAGCTACTAGGGTTTTAATGCGCTAAATCCAATTATAAAATTAACAACTCTTGTTTAGTAGTACCATTATACGTTTATATTGTATTAAAATCCCTCTTTAACTATGAAACGCTTCCTTCTCTCGCGTTTGCTTTGAGAATATATATTTGTTTTCTTACAAATTAATCTTTGATGTTTTTTTTTTTAATCTTTGATGTTAGATATAAGTTTTTATTAAATTGATACGAAGTTATCAGGAAGCTGGAGATAACAGATGATAATCAAACAAATTTATTAAGATGATTGAAAGACAATCAAATATGTGACTTTGGCAAAATATTCTCCATTCTGAGGGGGTAACTAAAACCCTCGACAATGTGTAAGACAGAACATAAATAGACTGTTTTGATTGAAGGTGTGTTAATGCTTCTTGAGAGCATTCATCTTGTCTCTGAGGTAGTAAAGTTTTGCTCTTCTTACTCTCTTTTTGTCCACCACCTTAATCTCCTTCAGGTTTGGTGAATACCTGTCACCAAACAACCCAGTCCCACTCACATCAGCTTTTTTCCATGACCAAGGCAAAGAGAAACAAATAACACGGTGGGTCATTATTAGTTAACACACAAGCTTTAAGTTACTTACAAGGGAAACATGGATTCAACGCCCACTCCAGCCACAAGCCTTCTAATCCTAAACGTAGAGTTCAGACCAGAATTACGCCTCGCTATGACAATGCCTTTTACAATTGATACACGCCTCTTGTTCTCAGGCACTTCCTGTTCATACAAAGTTCAATGCAACAATGTTTCACTTAGAAGATAAATGATATTCTGATCCCATTTTCTTCCTTGAAAAAAAAAACAGAAGAAACTATCTTCAAGTAGTATTTACCACTTTTAGCTGAACAATGTAACCGGGCTTTATCTCCGGGATCTCTCTAAGAGATCTCACTTCCTCAACTGCTTCTTTGTCAATAATCTGCAAAAGATCGTAGACATAGGTAAACATGACATGATTTATCCATGATAACAATTTGTAGAGTTGGAGTTATACCTGCATTATATGCTTGGCGGTTTTATCAAGCCGCTTGAACTTGATTCTCTGAGGCACATCAGAAGCTGACTCAGGGGATTCTTGCGGAGTAGATTGAACAGAATCTCTAACGGTGGAAAAGCACCTCCATGAATACGTAAAGTGTTGTTTCTGCCAAACATTACACAAGCACGCTATGAATTCAAAGAGTTCTTACAAGCCTAACATACATATCACTAAATATGTGCCAAAGCTGAAAACAAATAACAAGAGCATGAAACAGATTCATCTATGAATCTACATAACAAGACAAACCCGCAAAGAACTTAAGAGGTTAAATAGCAGAGAGCTTAGAACAATGAATATCCATTTTCTACTTATTTATAATCATTAACAATTTTAGAACTACAGTATCAATCATAATAATCTCTTAGATGTTTTTGGAAGACGAAGTTAGTAGAAAGCTAGCAAATTTAAATTTAGATCTTCATTAGAAACCATAGAAATGCTCTACATTTCTACAATCTTGAAACCAAGATAGAAGACGAAAGTGGCTTACAGGTACCACCGAAGAGGAAGGAATGAACGAGCTGATGAGATATGTCGCAGCTGAATCAAAAGCTCTGGTAGAAAGGAAAGAATCAATCCCTGATCTCGTCGAAGAAGAAGAAGAAGAAGAAGAAGAAGTGAAACGAAGAGTGTTGAAGATAGAGAAATGGTGCCTCTGAAGCAACTTTGAACTGCCGCGAATCGATTGCATTTCTCCGCAAGAGGAATCGATCTATCCAAATCTGCAATTTTTTTGAGATTGGCGGACTTATGAGTAAACACTCTGCAAAACCCTCGTCGCTCCTACAAGTTTTTTTTTTTCTTCTTTCTTTTGCTCCTTTTCTTTATTCTTAATTTGCATATAACTCCCTGATCTTGAATTCTTACATCAAATTATACCCTTTCTTTTCTTTTAAATTCATATTAACCCCTAAATTCTTATTTTAATGCTTACATTAATATTAAATAAACCATTTTATTGACAAAAACAAATTAAATAATCTTTTTGTGTTGAGAAAATGAAAACATCAATTAGTTAATACAAACCGATGGGAAATTAATTATTCTAGATTTTTTATTAAATAAATACCGCCCTATTTGCAATGTCTTAGATTTAGTCGTACAATTGTGCAAACAAGCTTGAACGGATTTCTTTTGTACTTATAAAACCAAAATCATTTTCCTGTTTTTTAATTTATTTTGCATGTTGTCTTTTCTTTTTTTTGGTCCACCTCACTTTTGTTTCGGGATTCGGCATTGATTAATTCAGCAGTCAACTATGATATCAAAGACCGATTCTTTTTTGGTGAATGCAAGGTTTTCTTTATTTCTACGAACAAATCAATGCAAATAATAACAAGTGGCCTACCAAAGTAAAGGAACCAATCATAAACCAAATACATTAAAACATCAAAATCAGACGGTGAATGTATCATGTGAACATAGAATTTCATTTAAATTGAAAATTTCTATTATGCCTTCAAAAAACCGATAAGTTGAGAAGGGCCAAGCCAGGTTTGCAGAATCTTAATGTCCCAAAGTAAAAAAAAAAAAACTGATCACAGTATTTTGATTTCTTTATCATGATTGTTCATTTTAGTATATGAATATGATAAATATTGACAATACTAATCAACAGTTTGATTAGACTTGTAAATTCACCGTCTAAAGAAGCTTCAACTTCTAGTTTCCGCCAAAAATAAGTACTCAACTTTCCCCATCACCAACTTTTATAAAACTTTGACCAAAATTGGTTTTCAATAAGAAAACTTGACTCTGTTATTAAATCTTTCTCAGGGGCTAATCTTTTTTTTTTTTTTCCGAACCTGATAATGAAAGCTCAAGCCTTTTTTTGCTGTCGGTTTCCTCATTTCTTCAATTTAATTTTACACACAAACGTGCTATAACAAGTCAGGCAGCAATTTCCAAATTAACGTCAAGGTGTGTACATTGGAAATGATTTTCACTAAAAAATCAGCTGAGATAAACACTCAGAAATGTAATTTTAATATTACCAAGAAACAACAAAATGTAATTGGTAAACCATATTGAACAAATTTTGAAACTTAGTACTGATTCTGTAACTTCATGAAAGGATTTGTTTAGTTTGAGACTTAAAGAATCAGGTTCCACCAAACTACATAACGATTCTCGAATAAAGGTAACTATATTTAGATTAAAAGTTCGCTTTTAGTTTTACGATTAAGTCAATTTGGGTTGGAATTATTCGATTTAGACGCGTTAGAATATATTCATATTTTGAAATTAGAAACATAGTCACATTCTTCCCAGGATTTTCGAGTGGGTTGTAGCAGAGGCAGAAGCTTGATTAAATATGCAAAGAATAAAATCTCAGAAACATACATCAAATAAATAGAATAGATTCATATAATATCAAAACACCATATCGCAAAACTAAACTAGAATCCAAAACCACAATACTCTAAAAGAGAGATAGATATCCTCATACAGATATGAAGATTAGATCAAAGAAAAAGAAGAACCAAATAGAAAGAGATCTATAGCTTCGGAATACACACGACGAATTGGATGAATGGCCTATACTCGGATAATAGTATCTCTGTACGAAATCACCATCATAGAACTTAGATCCGAAGAGCAGAGCCAAAAACAAGAGCTGCCACAGCTGCAACACCAGCTGAGACTACGGACGCTGAGATCGCACCAGATCCAGAAGTAGGGCTGGGAGCTGGAGATTCAGATTGAGCAGAAGCTACGGTAGCAACGACGGAGATGATCACTGCCATGAGAGCAACAATGGAAGCCTTGGAGATTGCCATTTCAGAGAGTAGTATGTGAGATTTTGAAAGGGGCTAGGGTTTTTGTTTCTGCTTCGAATTTGCTTAAGCTCTTAAGGGTTTTCTCAAAAGATGCGTGGTGAGGCGCATATAAAGAGGTCGGGCAGACGCTGAGCTGCCCGGTGAAGTTGGTGTAGCTGCCCGGATTTTTCCAGCTTTAAGAATTCTTCAATTACAGCTAGTCCACTAACGGGTCCCGCAAATCATGATAATCGACGGTTGATATATGTCCGCGTATATCACTGAGATTTCGATAGGTCATCTCTCCGTTACGGCGCCGTTTGATAAGGATTTTTATTCGGGACCGATATGCTTTTTTGAACGCTCACCAAGGCGCGTGCATCTAACTTCTAACCTAGAAAGGCGCAACGGTTGGGGCGAGATTGTTGATTGGCGCGTGAAGAAAATGATGAGCTGTCTATTTTTTTTTTTAGTAACGCGGTACCGTGAAGGAAACGACCAAGTTGCGCAGAATTGTATTTGTTTGAGTGTGGGAACCACTTTGCACATGGTCGTGTAACGGCTATTGCTAAAGAGCTTTTCAAAACTTAAAATACGTTCGGCTCGACATTGTCAAGATCAAAGCCCACTCCTTCATTTCTCCAAGTAATGTTGATGAATTACTTTTTAAGGAAATTTTAATTTTGGTGAACAATTTATGTTTTTTTTGTGTGGTAAACAAACAAATGTATATTGTTGAAGATTTATAGCAATTGATTTACCACCTGTTTGGAGTCATATTAAATTAATATCATATTGAAAACAATGTATTAACCCATAACTAAATGATTATGATATCTTTTTTTTACAAACTTGTCTTTTTAATAAGCAAAGGAAGCATTTTCAACCATATAGATTTGTCTTATAAACTAAAAGCCAGTTTGAAGAAAATAAAATAACAAATTAGTTTGATGTATTTTTCCTTTAATTTTGGTGGATTTTGTTTAGTTCTCTTCTCTCTAGTGAACATAGATGATAATATGGTCTGTATATAGTAACAAATAAATAAGTTTGGCATTAATATAGTCTTTTAATACTATTCCAATAAAAATAAACTTATTTAGCATGCCCAAAATTATAAAAAAAAAATGAAATCTTTTAATGAATTGACAAAAAAAAGAATAACTTTGTTGAATTATTTTTAGGGAAAAATACAGATGGTAGATGTTGGTAGGCTCTTGAGCAATGTTGTAAAACTCGCTAGGCGTTAGTCGGACGGCGAGGGTGGGTTTAGCGTATAGGAGATTAATCGGGGAGTAAACGGGATTAGTTTTAAGTTAATATTTTAAAAATATATTTATCTATTATATTAAATTTTTAAATAATTTTTTTTTTAAATTATAGTAAATACATGAAAATATAGTATTAATAATTTATTTTATGATTTATATTTATATTTTTAACATAATTTATTATAAACATCACAAATCTTAATATAAATGTTTGTATAACAAAAACAAAACTTTTTTATACCTGAAAATTTAAAAATAATTAAATTATAAATGATTAGGTAGAAAATAATCCGATTAGGCGGGGATTATATTCGGATTAGGCGGGGAGTAATCGGTTGACTGACTTTTTCGAAGGATTAGTTGTTAATCGAGGCGGGTAAGGTGAATCTAACGACTAGTCAGAATGTAATCGGAGCTACGCGGGGATTTTTAAAACATGGCTCTTAAGTGGTTCTAGAAGCTTCGATTGGTTGTAAAAGTGTATTTCCACCTGGCTCTGTTTTGTTCCCATTGTCATTTAGTTATTATTATCCATTCACATTCAAAGCAAAAACTTGGTCGGTTAGCAAATCTCTTTTGGTTTTGCCAGGTCGGTAAGCAATGAACTAACACTAGTTTTCTATATCCATATTAAGAAAGGGGTGTTCGTTTTTCTAACCACTTATAATCAAAGAAAAAAATGAAGTTATAGACGAAAATACTCAAGAATTACAACGTGTTAAAAAAACAATCCTATTCTTCCCACGTCAAGGGTCAAAAGGAATTGATCTCATTTATTTTCTTCTAAGTTCTAATAACTCATTTATTCCAAACAAAAACCAAGACAAACAAAATAAAAACAATATCATCGTAAATCTCCCACGTCATATCCATTTCATGAACTATATTGGATTTTACGAGGTTCAGAGACATTACTACTAACTAGAATCCCAGTATCTTGGGAGCAATGTGAAGCAAAGGCTCTAAAGTACTAGGAGCAAACTTCCTCGCAAATAGATAACACATGGAAGTGTTACGACCATTGTAATTGCAGTTTCTTCCTTCAAAGATCTTTCCAAAGAACGACTCCGTAATGTCCGATCGCCCAAACGTAGCTGGGTGGGGCCCGCCCCTCGACCAGTCCACCCATGTCAAGCTTCGGTTTGCCAAGACCGCTGGTTTCTCTATTGTTAACATTGTAGGGAAGTAATGTTCGTCTACATAGCAAGCAGGCCTGCAAAACTCTTTAAATTTCGGGTAATACAATGTGTCTTTCACAATGGTAGCTGCGAGGTCCCGGTTGATCTCAAACCATTGAGACCCTTTTCGCCATTTGGTGATAGGAACTTCAGGGTCCATGTTCTGGTTGTAGCGCCCGCGCCCAAACGGTCCAGGGTCATCAAAAGCACCCATGAAGCTGTGTTTTGATTGCCTTAAGTAGCTGTAGATGGTTGTGAAGTTGAAAAGTGGAATGCATGACTCTGAGACAAGGACAAACCATTCATTTGAGATATCAAGCAGGGCGTTGGCGAGAAGTCGCTTCTCTGCATCGCACATGGACATTCTCCCCCATTCTGCAACCTGTGCAATGATGTAGATAACCAAAATTATAATAAAACTAAGTACATAACCAATCAGCTAAGACGTGAAAAGTTCGATTACAGTTACATTTCCTGATAAAATTTATCTTAATGGTGATGTTCACTAATACCTCAATCAGCAGTTATACTTAAAGAGCAACCAGAAAAAGCTTCTATTGAAACAAAGTTTGATTAAAGAGTTTCATTGTCTCACACTATATGTAATTGGTATACATGAAACAAAACTTGTGAGAAAGAGGATTAGAAGAACCGGACCTGGCTCGGTATCTGCCTGCGGTGGAAAACAGAGTTAGCTGGAAACTTGGCTGTAAAAGAAGGGTGTGGATGAATGTAAACTGAGTAAAGCCCTGAGTGACCCTTGAGAAACCTCTCCCAAAGCAAAGCAAGCGGCAAAGGACCTTTGGTCAAGAACATAAAAGCAATCTTAGGAACCCTTTTAAATGGATATTCTTTTCTCCGAGGCCAAAAAGAAGCACGCCAAAGAAGCTCTTCATCGGTCATGTTATGCATCAAAACCGCAGGAGATTGTATCCATTTACTCAAACCGTTAGATTCATCCTCACGACATGGCACAAAGCTATTAGTGACTGTGGTTACTACACTTTGTATTCCAACATACTTGATTGTAGATACACTAATGATGAAGACAGTAATGGCAAAAGCAAGAAAAAAACCTAGCAAAAGAAGCAATTTCGAGGGAAATGTCTTATTAGACTGCCCTGATCTAACTGAGATTCCATTTTCTTTTCCTTCTTCCAACTGTACAACCCTAGTTTGCATCATTCTAGTAGTAATCTAAACTACTGATTTGCACTTTCTAATTCTGCTTTCTAATCTTGATCTAAAGCTACGTTCTAAATCACAATCAAGTAAAGCCTAAAACACTAGGGATAATTCTGACAAATTCAAAGTCAATGATTTTTACTCGTATGATCCTAAAACTAGAACTTCAGATCTCTTCGCTAATCAGCAAGTCAACAAAGCAGCTTGAGACTTCATCGGAAAAACAGAATCAATCAATTTAGAGCAATTTTGAAACCGTCAGAAGTTGATTCGAAACGTAATCGGATCTAGAGCGAGCTACTTCAAGAAACTAATTCCATCTCTCGCAAGTCTTCTTCACAATCACAAAAACAGCAAACGAATCTCACGGAAGGCCAAAAAAAAAAAAACAGAGGAAAATCCACGTGTCGAGCTTACAGGAAAAGCAAGTATCAGTAATGCGAAGATTTAGGGAAGCACGGAGAAGTTACGAATCCGTCTCGAAACTTGGAGAAAGAGTCAAGAGAGATGATGAATAGAGAAGATGACCTTGAAATGTAAAGTTAAGGAGACGCTGTAACTGTTTTTGCGTATACTGCTCCTCTCTTCTAACGTAGACTTTGGGTTATATCGGAATCGGATCATGACGTCAATTTTTTTTTATTTCTTTCTCATTTGGGGGCTTTTAAAAAACTTTTTACAACTATTATAAACTGGATTTGAAGGATTTATTACCATTTTGGAGCTTCAAGCAATTTTTAAATTTTCAAATGAATTGGTTTCGTAATAGTCGATTGTTAAGAAATTTGAGTTAACGAGATTATCTGCAATCAATGTGAACTTTACGAAATTTTGGACTTAACTAAAAGAATTCATCATTCTTCTTTACACCTTATTCATTAAACATTCACATTTTTCTTCGTAATTTACTGCAACTTTTGAGCTTCCATTTGAGGCCCGAGCTAAGCTCGAGCAGAATAAGATGGTGACAGCAACAAGCACTGTTGGAAACCAATGAAGAGATGACATTTTGATTTTTTGGTGTGGATTGTTTTTTTCGTCTTCATCTATATACTAATTTCATCTTTATTTATTTTTATTTGTCTCAAGTAGTCATACATATACAGTACTTCGTTCTATGAACAAATGAAACTTAAAAGTTAAAACCAATAACAATATTCTCTTTTCAAAAACTATAATATGACAATTCGCTCTCATTTGAACTCAAAAGTAAATGGCACATCAGCCACCGACCAGATTGTCTCATGAATGAAGTGCAACAACAACAACCCCGTTTATAAAAAGCTTAGATTTCCGGTAATGAATGTAGAATCGAACTTGACATGCTTTTTCATCTGAACACCAAATCCCAGAAATGTTCACTGCTTAAAGCCTCCAGATTGGTACCTTTGGTTACTGAGGCTGGAGAAGAAATCATCTGAGATTTCAGGCGCTTGTTGTTGCTGCTGCTGCTGTGCACTGTATAGTCCGGTTTTACCGAGCCCAGATCCGGCGCCCATTGACCACCCAGAGTAATATGCAGCAGCAGATGCTTTGTTCCCTTCATCATTGCTCAGACCACCCACAACGCCCACATCAGCTAGAGAAGCCTTTTTGGCTGATTGCATGGAAAACAAAAATAGTCAAGGACTCAGGAGACTCAGGGCTGAGACGGGACATTAAAAGCAAAACCAGACGAGGTACTTGTCTAGACACAATGCAAAGTCAAGCTACGAGGTTACTGGAATCCTTGTGAGCTAAGAGTTTTAACTAGTTTAGTACAGAATGAACTTGATTTTTGGGTTTTATCTACATTTGTTTTGGTTCATGAGAAACCAAACTAAACTCTATTATAGTTCGCTATCGTATATAAGTTAAGAAAGAAACTAATCTGATGAAAAACATAAGAGGAGGTTTTGACTCACGAGCAGTTATATTGAGATCAATCAGTCCACGGCTCAGCGAATCTGACCAAATTCCAGATTTCACCTGGAAAGGATCCTTCTTTTGCATTTGTTGTGGCTTTGAATCTGCCAAAGATAGCGAGCTTGCGCTGCTTGTAGCACTGCCATGTGAAATTGGAGCCTGTGGACCTGTAGATACTGAAGCTGAGTGAGAAGTAAAGGCGCCAAAAGGATCAGATCCATCAAAATTTTCCATAGGAATTGCAGCAAATGGGTCAACAATGTTGGGAGTGGTCATAGACTCAGGTCTAGGAATCTTGGCTTCTGGGCTTGCAACTGATTCAGAAGGTGCAAAAATATCAACCATTGAAGGAGCTGAAGAAGCGGCGACAGAAGGTTCAGTCACAGAGAAAATATCAACTTCTTTCTGTAGAAACAGACATGCAGAAATATCAGTCAAAAATTCAATAGTTCAAGTCATTGTGAGGTGTAATGACTTCAACAGCAAAAACCAAACGTGTTTATCAAGCACTGTGAAATTACATCACATGAATGGACACTAAATCACACTTAATCAGGGAAATTGCCATTGCTAAAAGCCACATGCTAGCTTGGATGAAAGAAGTCACCCACCTGTTTCTGTGACCCAAATTCAGTTCCCTGAGCCGTGGCTGATACAAAAGTTGCATCAGCAAACAAATCCGGTTCTTGAAAGTTCCCGTTGTTGTTTGTGGGAGATGTTTCTGTTGGCCCAGAATCCATGAGGTCACCAATCAGATCTGCTCCAAAAAGGTCCACTTGGTTGGTACTACCTGCGGATGGCTCTGCCAAAAACAAAAACCATGGAGATAAGACATGCACATACGTCTATCATATATACATGTTGTGTACTATAATTTTTAAGCAACTTCTATTCCAATGAAAGATAAACAATCTGCAAACTCAGAAGTTGTTGAACGAAACATACTATTGCTGGAAGTTCCACGTGGATCGAAATCATCAAAATCATCATCGTTGTTTGAAGGTATGGAACTATGTTTGGCAGACTCGGGTGACCTTTTTCCACTGGATAGATTATCATGGTCCGTGCTGCACATTTAGGATTGAAACCGACTGAGAAGGAATGCAAGATAAATTTACTCGACATCAAGAAAAACACTAACATCAGAAAAGCAAACAGCAGCCTCAAGTGGGGAAAAAACCCAACCAAAGTGAAATACACCCAAAATCCTTAATGAACATCATAAAAACAGAAAAAAATGGGGCTGACATAAAACCTGCCATAGCGTGAAAAACTCTTCTTTGAGGTGTAGCTTTGCTCCTCACTTTTAACACCACGTCTTGACTTAAAAGACTCATAGTCATTCTTGTCTTCTCTTGAATCCCTGTCGTTATAGCTATCATAATTGCTTGAACCACTTTGAAAACTACCACCAAATGAAGCTGAAGCTGAACCAGATTTATATGTTATTCCCGTTGATGAGAGGCCAACGAACCTAATTGGAGGCAGCAAAAACAGTTTACGGCAATATATAAAGTAGAACGAGCAAACACAATATTTTCAGTTGTATAATAACTAACTTGTTACGATTTGCTGTTGCTTTGTCTCTGATTTCTGAGATTTTCTCTTTATTATTTAAGAGAGTGACTATGTTTTCTGCCTTCTTTCTCACGTTGATTCCCACATCTTTTCCATTTGGTTCAACATACTCAAAACTTATGAGTGACTACATAGATGACAAATCACAAAACAAATATCATGTCAGTAGAAAAACCACAATCTCCACCGCGAGAGAACCATAATATCAATGTGTAAATATACTGACAGAGATTTGGTAAGTATGCTCAATAATCTCATCAACCGCTCGTTCAGATCCATTTGAAATCAAATAATCGATAACAGCCAATGCCTGGCCCAAAAAAAAAAAAAAAAAAAAAAAACTCAGGTTACACCAAAAATATAAACAGTAAAGCTCCAAATACCACAGGAAAACATAAAGAAGATTCTCACCTTGTAGACATATCGCCAATCCTTTCCTGTCTCGCCCAGTCTACTCCACAAAACACTCATAACCATCTGACACTCCGAGCTAAACATATTGCAAACGTACAAGTTAAGCATAATACACTCAAAATATTTTCCAATTAAATAAGAAGACGTAAGAAAGAAAGATAATAATAAAAAAAAGATTACAATTTCTTCGTGGCCTGTGCTATCTCTGCCAATGCAGTACCATGCGGACCCCAAGGCTCATTATCTGTAGCATCCAATACCTGTACTAAACATAGCCATATAGTTATAAAAATTTATCACAGAGCTCGAGATGAACAAGCCGAATCAGAAGACATAGACAAAACAAAAAGATCGTAGAAACTATAATACTAAATATAGCCGCTAAGCTTAACTAGTATATCCGTTGTATTGGAAGTCGAGATTTCTGAGTAAGCATCACAAATTTAGCTCAACTGTTCAGAATTGGTGTCTATTTGATTCGTAGATCTAGCAAGGTTTTTATTTCCGAGCAATAGCTAATACTATAGAAACTTGTCTGTAATGGAAACATTTAGCACACATATATATATATATATATATACGAATAAAATGAATTCACCTTTTGCTCCATCTCAGGGACCTTCAGAACTTTGAGATTCACCTCCCTCTTTCTGTAATTGAAAATTAATCGAGATCAATTGAAGGATACAAAACCAAAGATGTACGGATTTGAATCGAATTGAAAATGTTGTATCGAAATCGAAGAAGAAGAAGAATAGATAGAAGAAAAGGCAAACCCACATCTCTCGAACCGTTTGATCGAAGACCTTCATGAAATCCATTTTGAACTCGTGAAAATGTTACCAACACAGCACTGGCAAAATTTTGTGCGAGGAAAAGTGTAGATCTGATCAAGGAGGGCTCGTCTTTGTGTTTTATTATTATTTTTTTCCTTTTCTGATGAAAAAGCAACAAACAAAAAAAGTAGTATCTATCTAAAATCCGATAATGGGTAATTCGACCTGACGGCTGAGCGTAACTGATCCGCGTAATCCGAAACTAATGGGTATATATGTATGAGTTTTATTACCCATTTGGATCATCATTTTTCATCCTTACTAAATTGTTTGGGGTGAGAATATCTGCCGGACGATTTGTCAAACCAAAGCTAAACTAGTTACCAATATCATTTTTCTCATTTAATGGATCTACTACATCAACCAACTACCTACTGAATCGCAATGATAAGTTGGTTTAGCCTATTCAAACTTCGCATATTGTTCAATATTGGTTAAACAGCTTCATGAGTCATAGGTAAGTCACATTGCATTTGTTTCTATTCTGGTAACAATATGATAAACTATATAATGTCAAATAATATATTAACCTCTGCAAGTCATGTCATATGTAATAATTCCTTATCACTAAAATTTAATTATGAATTTCATGTTTCTGAAGATATATGTTGCTTAACATACAAACTAATATTTATCTTTTTGGGTGAAACATACATATGTTAAATTTAGTTAACACTATTCTCTATTGAAGCCTATTATATGATCCAGAATAAATTTTCATATTTTATCATTTTGTTTGATTAGTTAAAATTTTGGTATTTATAACGCAGCTAGATTTGTAAACTTTTGTTTTACTTCGTCCAGGTTGCATTTCTGTTTTCTCAAAATCGAACACGCACGCTCAAGCTTGGCGCGTCTATATCAACAGGGCCCATCAAAGCCCAAATCTAAGCACCTTTGAACTGTCCGAACGTATGTCCTGACGTTTTAAAATTTATAAATCCAAGTCATTAACCCCTTAAATCCCAACAGCAAAGCGAGTAATTAAACTCCTGTCGTAATATAATTCGATGAGAAAATAAATTAAGATTCAGCTGACACTTACAGGTCCACGTGCGCCTCGATGTACAGTAACATTACCTTTGTAAGAAATCTAAAGAATGACGTGACGTAATACGATTGGTTAATATTTATCAATAGTAACATCCAAACGAAGATTCAAGTGATTACGGTGAAGCCGCAGGTACCTGATCGTAACAGCTCCCCGTCCCAACCTGTTTCCTTCTTCTTGGAAGCTCCCTTCCCTCTCTCTCTCTCTCTCTAACAGCCATTTTCGGTGAAGGTTTATGCAAATTTTTCTTCATATCTTCTTGTGCAAGAGGACTAAGACGTTAACATGCACATGCTGATGTATGCATAAGTCTGTGTGTGGTGGAGAGAAGGGAGTGTTTATTGGGTTTTTTTTATTTCCAGTTATTTTCAACCCTTATAGCTCAATGACCCGAATTGGGGTTGAATCGAAAACTTTAGTAGACTTCGTCTGTGATGACTCTTGATACTAGTGGATGGCTCGATTTCAATTTCATTTCGTCTTCTTCTTAGTCTCTGTTGCGGTTTTGGTTGTAAACCCTAGTTCAAGCTATCGATTAACCATTTTGGAATCGGATTCGGATTTGGACTCAGATTCAGAGTCGTTACTTTTCCATCAGGATTACTCGCCGCCTGCTCCGCCACCGCCACCACCACACGGACCTTCGGTATCTTGCAGCGAGGATCTCGGCGGCATTGGATTTTTGGATACTACTTGTAAGATTGTCGCCGATATAAACCTTACACGTGATGTATATATAGCTGGGAAAGGGAATTTTATCATCCTTCCTGGTGTTAGGTTTCACTGCCCGATCCCTGGATGTTCTATAGCTATCAATGTTTCTGGAAACTTCTCTTTGGGTGCGGAATCTACAATTGTCGCTGGGACATTGGAACTTTCAGCTGCTAATGCTAGTTTTGCCAATGGTTCAGCGGTTAACACGACGGGTTTAGCTGGGAACCCTCCGCCGCAGACTAGTGGGACGCCTCAGGGGATTGATGGTGCTGGTGGTGGACATGGTGGAAGAGGCGCTGGCTGTTTGACTGATACTAGGAAGCTTCCTGAAGATGTGTGGGGAGGTGATGCTTACTCTTGGTCCACTTTGCAGAAGCCGTGGAGCTACGGTAGTAAAGGAGGGTCAACGAGTAAAGAGATTGATTATGGAGGAGGAGGTGGTGGGAGAGTGAAGATGGATATTTTGCAGTTTCTGGATGTTAACGGAAGCATTTTGGCAAATGGAGGTTATGGAGGAGCCAAAGGCGGTGGTGGGTCTGGTGGCAGCATCTTCATCAAGGCATATAAGATGTAATGACCTTTCGTTTCTATGCTCTCTTTCACTAGCTGTTGATTTTATTTCCGCGGATTTCCAAATGTAGAAGGTAGCCCAGACATAGAAAATTCACTAATAATTGCTTGGTCCTGATTTGTTCTCAATATCATATTCGAGAACTGTGCTTATGAGTTTCTACTTTCTATTCTCAATTTGAAATATGTGATTAAGAATTCATCTTACTTATGATTTATTTGTCTTGAGAGATTTTAGATATTGCTCGTAATTGTCCGAATTTCTTGTTTGCTATTGTCTGGTACACATGAAACAATTCATTTTATTTGCTTAGTTCAAGGTTGGTTGTGGGCCTTTTGTCTTCTTAGATTCTTGGTATATTGATCTCAGCTAGCATCCTCTGCTTTGCTGTTATTTGAAGTGCAGGACTGGAATTGGACAGCTTAGTGCCTGTGGTGGGAGTGGTTATGGAGGTGGGGGTGGTGGAAGAGTATCTGTCGATATTTTTAGCAGGCATGATGACCCGAAGATCTTTGTGCATGGTTAGATTCTCTTCCTTAGGAGGTCAATGTTTCTGCTATCGTAATTATATCCACACCTCCAGAACTTTTAACTGTTGTGGAATTTGTTGGGTCTGAAAGTATGAACCAAAAATTTTAATGCTATAATTCCATTCCCTCAATTGATTAATCATAACAGCAAAATCACCCATCCTGATCTTTACTTTGTTATTTTGTTTGTGTTGGCACATTTCATATCAACTTGATAGTTGTTGTTTTTGTTTTGAGCCATTCCAAGATGGACTTACCTAACATCTATAGTCATGGGAAATAATCTTATTCTCCTACATGCAGGTGGATACAGTATTGGATGTCCTGATAACTCAGGTGCTGCAGGGACACTATATGATGCTGTTCCCCGAAGCCTTTTCGTTAGCAACTACAATATGACGACAGATACATATACGCTTCTCTTGGAATTTCCCTTCCAGCCTCTTTGGACCAATGTTTATATCCAAGATAAAGCGCGAGCAACTTGTCCTTTGCTATGGAGCCGTGTCCAGGTATTTAAAAAAAAAAGAATTTCCAGTACATGGGCTTCATAGGCTAACTGTTTTATCACCTTTAGTATTGTGTATTTTTAGCACTATTTGTGAATTTATATACAAGAGTATAGTTTGTTTTCCCTGTAACTCTAGTGTCTTTTGTGTTGCCTCTACATATGCTCTGTTTTCAGCATATGATTTTGTAAAACTGAGAGATGTAGTACTCAAACAGAACTCGCTATGTAGGTTCAAGGACAAATTAGTTTGTTGTGCGGTGGTGTTTTGAGCTTTGGATTAGCTCATTATGGTACATCAGTGTTTGAGTTGTTGGCGGAAGAACTCTTAATGAGCGATTCTACTATCAAGGTGAGTCTTATTCTGGTGCTCCATCTTTTTCCGCAAATTGGGATGCAACAATATTGTGTCTGTCTACTCTAGATATAAATATTGTGTTGCTACTATCTGCTTCATTCTTGGTTTACCTGGCCTTTCTTCATATTCTATATTCTATTTTGGTATTCATGTAAATTACTCGTTTATCATGTTTATGTTTATTGGTACGTACCAGGTTTATGGGGCGTTACGGATGACTGTCAAGATGTTCTTGATGTGGAATTCAGAATTGCATATAGATGGGGGAGGAGGAGATGCATCTGTTTCGACTTCCATACTTGAGGCTAGCAATTTATTCGTTCTTAGGGTACTTACAAATTCATGTTGTTGTTTTTTACCTCCAAGTAATTTATGACATACAGTTGCATATAAATAGTTTTTGTGACCTCTCAACCTAAATATAGGGCTCATCTGTCATTCGGTCAAATGCAAATCTTGGAGTCCATGGACAAGGTTTCTTGAATCTAACTGGACCAGGGGATTCGATTGAAGCACAACGGCTTGTTTTGTCACTGTTTTACCGGATTTATGTAAGGGGTTTCCTTGTGTTTATTTAGGTGTCTGCATTAGATGTCATTTTATATTTTTGTGCAGAATAAAAATTAGTTTGTGTTTATAGCTCTGAAAATGTGATAAATAGAGGCATACTTTGATAATCAGTCTCCTTTAGAGGCCATATTAGCTTTTAAATAACAGATGTAGAAAGGTGCTTGATTTGGTCATCTAGGTAATACTGATTTTTTCCCTGGTAATTGAAGGTTGGGCCTGGATCTATATTGCGTGCTCCTCTACAGAATGCATCCCGAGATGCTGTGTGAGTTTGATGGAAAATGTCATATTTACTTAGTTTGATTCCATTATGCTTCAGATATAAAACAGCTAACAATAATTGACCTCACATCCTTTGCAGTACACCAAAGCTCTATTGTGAACGGCAAGATTGCCCATATGAACTACTGAATCCTCCAGAGGATTGCAATGTCAATTCATCTCTGTCCTTTACACTACAGGTATTTCTACCATTCTTTAACTAGTATGCTCTAGCATGAAAAATTCAGAGATTTTTTTCGTTCTTTCTAGATATGCCGAGTTGAGGATATTCTCGTTGAAGGTTTCATCAGAGGATCAGTAGTTCATTTCCACCGAGCAAAAACAGTAACCCTTGAACCCTCTGGAGAGATTAGTGCCAGTGGAATGGGTAACAATAACTATTTTAATTTTGGATTTTGTTTTGATCGCACATCCTACTTATACATTTTTCATATGGGCTTTTCCTTGGCTTACTCAGTTACTCCCCCAATATAAATTTAAGGTGCTACCCATTCTTCATATAGGGAGAAAGAAGATATGATCTTACATTCTTTTGAATATATTCTCGTAGTCACATACTTATGCTTTAATGTGTTTCACAGGTTGTAGAGGTGGTGTAGGTGAAGGTAAACTGCTTGGAAATGGCATTGGTAGTGGTGGTGGGCATGGTGGTATAGGGGGGCGTGTATGCAACAATAGCAGCTGTGTTGAAGGTGGAATTACGTATGGAAATGCAGATCTTCCTTGTGAGCTTGGCAGTGGAAGTGGCGAATATAGCCCTAGTTATTCATCTGCTGGTGGTGGTATCATAGGTATGAAACAGCAGAGGTTTCGATGATTCTGGAGTTCTATTAAACTTGAGATAGGCTGTGTCGTCTCATACGACAATGCAGAATTTATAATGTAGACTGTTGACTATATCCGTATTCCAAGTGTCTAGTGTTTGGCAAATTTTTTATTTTTATTTTTTGCAAATTTATGACTCATCGCCAGGTAAAATTGTAGAAGCTTGGTATCTATTGCCCTTTTAACCTGTTCTTTCTTTGCCTTCGAATCTGGTCAGTGATTGGTTCAATGGAGCAGCCTCTATCTGGTTTATCACTTGAAGGCACAATTAGGGCTGATGGAGAAAGTGTCAAACGTTTGAGTAGAGATGAAAACGGTTCTATTCTAGCGCCTGGAGGTGGTTCTGGTGGAACAGTCCTTTTGTTTCTGCGGTATCTTGTTTTAGGAGAGTCGTCTCTTCTCTCAAGTGGTGGTGGGTCTGGAAGTCCTGCTGGTGGGGGTGGTGGCGGAGGTGGGAGGATTCATTTTCATTGGTCAAACATTCCCACTGGGGACATATACCAGCCTATTGCTAATGTAAAAGGAATAATCCATGCACGGTTTGTCCTCTATATATCTGAGCAGTTCCCATGATCATTAAGATGTAATCCTGTCATTTACTACCTGTCGCATTAAAACACCGTTCTCTTTTATGATCGTAGGGGGGGAGCAGCTGTAGATGATGGGTTTTCTGGCAAAAATGGCACAGTAACTGGGACAGCTTGTCCAAAGGGACTCCATGGTATATTTTGCAAGGTTAGCAAAACTCGGGTTAATATTCTCCTTCTCTGTCATATTACAGTGATGATATATTGTATTTTTCTTTTGTTCCCTTATCACTGACTGAGTTGTATGATAATTTTTAAGCCCATTGTATTCACAATTCTATTATTTTCTCCAGGAATGCCCATCTGGTACGTACAAGAATGTTACTGGATCTGACTCATCTCTTTGTCGTCCTTGTCCTGTTAACGAGCTTCCAACTCGTGCTGTCTATCTCTCAGTTCGAGGTATAAATAGCATTCACTTATATTGACCTCCTGTGTATTACGTATGCGCTATACATGTTGTGCTACCTGTCAATGATAAGTTTTTTCCCGTTCATCTACCAAGCCAAAATTGTTTTCAGTTCATCTTTCCATGATCATGAATTAACTGTTGAACTATAAACCTTGGAATTTTGTAAACTTAATAACAGGTGGTGTTTCTGTGACACCATGTCCATATCGATGCATATCGGAAAGATATCACATGCCACATTGCTACACTGCGCTGGAGGAGTTAATTTATACATTTGGTGGGCCTTGGTTGTTTGGTCTGCTTCTGATGGGCCTCCTCATCCTCTTAGCACTTGTACTTAGTGTTGCACGAATGAAATTTGTTGCAGTTGATGATTTACCTGGTCCTGCTCCCACACAGCATGGCTCTCATATAGATCACTCCTTCCCTTTCCTTGAATCACTAAATGAGGTTAGATGACTTTCTTCGTCTTGAAACATTAGATCCAACAGCTGTTTGTTTTTTCCTACTTTCTGCGCTCATCTATATAAGCAAATAAAGAATGATTTTTCACTTCAACATCTATGTATTCACTGATTTTTCACTCCAGATGCGAGTAATGTTTGGCCGGGATACATGATTGAGCGAAATAACCCGCTACATTATTCTTCTACTACAATGTTGTGCTGTTTTTTATAGCGTTATTTATCTTTCAGGTGTTGGAAACAAATAGAGCTGAGCAATCTCAGAGTCATGTGCATAGAATGTATTTTATGGGTCCCAACACGTTCAGTGAGCCATGGCATCTCTCACATATCCCCCCGGAGGAGATAAAAGAGATAGTGTTAGTTGTTTCTTATTTTATTTTCAAGTGGATTTGGATTTGTCTCTCTTTCTTTTGTCTATAGTTACTTAATAAGTTGCTTTCCTCAGAAATATTCTTAAATTGGTTTTGGGTTCTTCAGATATGAGGCAGCATTTAACACATTTGTTGACGAAATCAACTCTATAGCTGCATATCAATGGTGGGAAGGTGCAGTATATAGTATTCTTTCAGTGGTTGCATATCCGCTTGCATGGTCATGGCAGCAATGGCGGCGGAAGATGAAGTTACAAAAGTTGCGTGAGTTTGTACGTTCAGAATATGACCATTCCTGTTTACGCTCCTGTCGCTCCCGAGCTTTATACGAGGGTCTGAAGGTAATTTCTTGATGATTTCTTTGATCTCATAATTGCTTAACAGGACTACATATTTTGAAAATATCTGATTTGCTTTACGAGGATTTGTTGATTTAAGCTTTAGTATCTATATTTTTAACCTAAATATAGGTCGCTGCCACCTCCGATCTGATGCTTGCATATCTGGATTTCTTCCTTGGAGGTGATGAAAAGAGAACAGATCTTCCACCTCGGCTTCACCAAAGGTTTCCAATGCCCATATTGTTTGGTGGGGATGGCAGTTACATGGCTCCATTTTCACTTCAAAATGACAACATTCTTACCAATCTGATGAGTCAGGTTGGTTCCTTAGTTAACGAGAAGTAGTTTTAGCAGCCATGTTAAAGGTTGCATTGATTCTTTGTCATTGTTTTATTTTCCCAGCTTGTTCCACCCACTACTTGGTACAGACTGGTGGCTGGTGTAAATGCCCAATTACGCCTCGTTCGCCGTGGGCGTCTGAAATCAACATTTCATTCTGTTCTGAAATTGTTAGAAAGTCATGCTAACCCCGCTCTGGAAACACATAGCATACGGGTCGATCTGGCCTGGTTCCAGACTACAGCTTGTGGTTACTGCCAGTATGGTCTCTTGGTTCATACTGCTGAGGATTATGAATCAACATCACCCCAGTGTGTCAGTGAAACATCATGGACTGAGATCCAGCCACGGTAAATGAATGAGAAATTGCATCCATTCTGTCTTTCTATAGTATCATAGGGTCCATTCATAGGGCCAATGGTCACAATACTGTTCTTTCTTCTGATTGCGTTGTGTTTTTTAAAGTTGAATATGAGATAGGAACTGAGCAATCTAGATAAAGAAGATGATCACTATTCTTCTGTTGATCACTATGGATATCTACTAAGTTTTTGTTTTGTGATGTCACACTATAGCATGTTATTGTTGTGCACTTCAAATCTAGTTATGCGAAGATTTGATGTCTTGTTCTTGTAACTACTAGTTACGGCGTGAGTGCACATAAAGAAAATTCTCAAGCACATTTAAAAGAGAGTATGCTCTTCAACCAAACCCACGCAAACTCCGAGGATTATACAACACGTAGAAAGAACTATGGAGGGATAATCGACCTTGATAGCTTACCGAGTCTGAAAGAGAAGAGAGATATGTTTTTCCTTCTCTCTTTCTTAGTTCACAACACTAAACCTGTGGGCCACCAGGTACCTCTCAAATCAAAATCATATAGTAGGAGTTTCTTCTTGTTTGTTGTGCCGTCCAACTTATTAAGAAATTTGAATCCCTCCGTTCTTTTTTTTGGTGATATTGCAGGATATGGTTGGCTTAGTTATCTCGATGTTACTTCTAGGAGATTTTAGTTTAGTCTTGCTCACACTGCTCCAGCTGTATTCGATTTCTTTGCTAGATGTACTTTTGGCTTTGTTTATATTACCTCTCGGCTTGCTTCTGCCTTTCCCCGCTGGGATCAATGCCTTATTCAGTCATGGACCCAGACGCTCTGCTGGCTTAGCACGTGTTTACGCTTTGTGGAACTTTATGTCCCTGGTCAACGTGGTAAGTTGTCTTTGTTATTTATATTGTTGAGTACTTGTTTTGTTGAGAAATGCTCTGTGAACTTTGTGGTTCACGTCACAAGGACATGGGGATGAATTCAACAGCTATAGTCTGTTGGCATTATGGGTGTTGATTTGTTAGAAAATGTTGCATGTCTTACGTTATATGACAAGTTTTGGTTCTGTTACAGTTTGTTGCTTTTCTCTGCGGATATGTTCATTATAACAGTGAATCATCAGCTAGCAAGAAAATCCCATTTCAGCCATGGAATATAAACATGTGAGCTTTACGACTCTGCAAAGTGATACTTGAAAAGAGTGACTCTCTCTCTCTCTCTCTGACATTTTGGTCTATTGGGTTTGTGATGTTTGTGCGTTTTTGGGTGATCCAGGGGTGAAAGTGAATGGTGGATATTCCCAGCAGGACTGGTCGTGTGTAAGATAATGCAATCGCAGCTCATAAATAGACACGTAGCAAACCTGGAGATACAAGACCGCTCGTTGTATAGTAAGGATTTTGAGCTGTTTTGGCAGTCGTGACAAAGTCTTGTCAGTTAATTTTTCTCTGAACAGTTAAAAGCAGCCTTGCCCCTACAGTTAATTTTAACAGTTAAAAGCAGCTGCCCCAGTTTGGAATGGGGTTTCAGTGTTTTTTTTTTTTTTTTTTTTTTTTGCTCTTCTTGTAATTCTATTACTCCACGTGAATAGCATTAGGATACAAAGGAGAAGGAACTCTGATTGTCAGGGAAACAAGAAAAAGAAAAAAGAAAGTTTGTTTTTGATGAGACATAATTAGGGACAAAAAAAACTTGTAATCTAATGATCCTGGTTGGGTTTTGAGTGGGATGGTCGCTTTGGTGACTAAGGTTGTATGTAAATAAGAGAGAAAACAATGTGATCTATCTACTTGGGGATATGTTTATGATTGCTGCCTCAGTACGCTTTTGAGTGGTTTCTTGTGTATATTATTGACAAGAAATGTATTTGGGATCTTAATTTGGTGTTGTTCAGTCGTTGGACAAAGGATTATCAGGGAAAACTCTAAAATAATATATTGATGAAATAGCAAGTAATTTTGGAGTATTTTAAGAAAACAATATAAGTTTAGTTTCATGAAGCACAGCCCAAAAAGCCTCTACTTGTTCACCATTAACGCAGGTCCTTTGATCAAAGCAATCAAAACCCCTCCCATCATTGCCGATCTGGAAGCTGCAACAATCCCCTGTCGCATTGAAAGAAACCCTCCTGTAGCAGCACCAGCAATGATGGAGTTCCATGGATCCTCCTTTTGCCTGATGTACACCATTGTGCAGTCAAATGCTGAGAACAATCCTCCAAATACAGCAAAACTGCCTCCCAAACGCGGAGCATTCATGGTCACTGCTTGTGTACCTCCAACAAAACGAAGACCTTTTGGGGAATTGGATGTTCCTTTAATGAAATGAAATACAGAACCTCCAATAGCTCCAATTCCAAATGCATAACCAATATCATCAACTATACGGTAAAAACCATGTTCCCTAGATTTCTTCTTCTGGGTCTCCATCTATCTATCAATATAAACACCCTCAACAGTATTATTATTGCTATGATCTTAACCTCAAGTAAGAACATGAGAGAGGATGCTCAAGAATGCTTATTACAACACAATACCAAGGCTGGTATCTACAGATGTTGTGTCTCTAACAGAGTTAAAAGTTTTAAAAGAGCTATAACTGTTGGATTATGGCAAATATGAACAGAGACCTAGTTAGTTAGGTGTAGAACACATAAATATGAAATTACCCAATGGAGTAAACAGATTAGAGCTTCAAAATTACATTTTATGGAGAAAAAAAGGAATCCGTAAGGATTGAGCTCAGCAAAAGAATCCGAATACCAGAAATACATCATACAAACTAATCTAGGAATAATTGGAACTCTGATTCGATTAAGAAAAACAAAAAAAAAATGGAGATAAAATAACACTAACCAGAAAGAAGAAGCAGATTCAAGTGACCTATACGAAGTCGCTTCTAATCAGAGAGGGTATGAAAACTGTGCTGACTGCACAGAACCCTCCCTGACCTAGTATATAACGACTTAAGTACCTTTAGTTGTTCAATTCCAAATTACCAATCATTATTTTTCTTCTTCTATAAATTCTCAAATTATATCGATGCTACAACAAGAACGCTAAGCTAAACGTTATAATCAAGTACGATATAATATGTTCCTTCTGTTCTCGTGATCCGTTTGTTTGCCAATCATAGAAATTGTTCCTTCTGTGCGCGTGCGATATATTAAACCAAACTGTTAGAATTTTAACAGATACATCCACTCACCCACACATTCAACAACTCTCATTACATGTGGTTTAGTTTTTAAGTTTGGACAAACCAACCAACACACTTTGATTGTTTGCAACATGAATCTGTTGCTGTTTATCAGTTTATATTTTGGTGTATGTCACTGTTACGCTGCACCCGAATGGTAAGCTCTCCGCCTCAACTGAGATTCTCCTGATGGCTGCTGTAAATATATCTTCGTTGGATCATTAGGGTCCACGTACCTGTAACCACACAAGATTTTCAGAAACAACGCCCTTTATAATAAATACTTATAAAACTTTCAGTTATATATAGAGGGACTTACGCATGTCTCATCATTTCATCCACAGGGGTCTGCGTAGCTTGGAGAGGATCAACACGTGGAGCTGCCGCTTGTTGCATTTGTCGATTGTGTTGTCTCACTGATGATATAAGATTCAAGAAGAGAGGAACAAACGTCCCGCAACCACCTTCCTTAAATAAGATCTTGAAACTGTGTGTTGAATATAGAGCTCTATGTTCGTTCTCTGGGACCACCTGGAAATTTTGTTACATGTCTAAGAGGTGTAAGCAAATATACATATGAAACAAAATGTAAATTTCCCCCATGAAATTTTATACTTACAGGATCCACTTGTCCAGAAATATTGTTGCAGTGAAATATTGGCTGATTGAATTTCTCGGCATGGATGTAAAGCTACAAAGTAAAGTAACATATAGTCCATAAACTCCCAGATGTAACATGTATATCAGAAATTAAGTATATAGCCATGTATGTAGCACGAGGTTCCTTAACTATAATTTACTTGTGCCATGCATTAACTGAATAAGAGAAAACGATAAGATAACGATAATGTACCAAAGGCATGTCAAAAGCAACAAAGTTGTCAACAGGCTTGCTTGCAACAAAGACCAACCGTATATTAGACAAGTAGATCACTCCCTTGGTCTTCACATGACCTCCATGCCCTCTGAATCAATAAAAAAAAAACATCAGGGAAGTGTTTATTACCCACAAGCTCATTTTCCCTCTGAATCATACTAAAATGGAAACCAACAATAATTATTGAATAAAAACCACAGTAAATAAAAGACTTAAGCTGATCCAAAACAAGAGAAAGGAGCACAAACCCAGGGATCTTGTCGACTTCGAACTCAACACCATCTCTGACTAGAACGAACATTTCATTAACAAAGGGAACAGGCATCCCATTGGGTAGCAATTGAGGGTTTAGCGCCATAAACGAATGAATTATATTATTCCTTGTTTTGTTCTACTTCTCTGTATAACCTGATTACTAGACGCACAAAATGTAAGGTATCATTATTGGTCATAGAAATGAGAATGAATAATACATTCCAAGTATTACAGATTATCAGAAAACAGTTCAAAGGTTGATAATTACAGTAGGCTCAACAAAAACATGTAATGTTAAACCAAAAAAAACCCGAATATTCGTTAAGTTAATATTGCCTTTATTACCCAATTCAAAGAAACAAGCTCCAAATTAGCAATTAGTATTCTCAGAACGAATTAAACACATAAAGAGACCATATATTCAAAATCAAACAGCTCGATACAATATATAAAAAGCAAACACAGACAACATATAATTTATTAAATTTTATAAGAGAATGAAAATCTGATAGCAGCAATAATAAAGCAGTCACAGAACGATCCAAGTTCAATTCAATTGTCAAGCAAGCCTGCACATGTAAATTCTTCGATAAAATATATTAGCGCCAACTATGATCTGAAGAATCATAGATAACATACCTTGGCTCGGTCGAGAGATAAACACGACTTGATCGGTGAAATTGAAGAAAACGAGGAAAGGATAATAAAAGGGACGAGAGATTTCCAGAAGAGAGGGGTGATCACGCGGCCTTTTTAATCACTAGTCCCTCGACTTTTTTCTTTATCCGATTTCGCCCGCAAATTTGGACGATTAGTTTAGTTGACCACATGGCAACAGATTCTTTTTGGGCTTTTTCAAGATCAAACCCAAGACTAAAGGCCTGTTCAGCCCAATTCTGTTTTTTTTTTTTTTTTTTTTTTAGTTCTACATATTTTGCATATGTATATCCGGGTTTCGATTTAGTTTTGGTTTGGGTTGATTAAGCCTTTTATATTTTAAACGAAAATACATTAAAGCCGAGTTTTAAGAATCTTCAATTATTTATACATATATAATTTGGAAATTTCACAAGTGGTCGCCTGAGGAGTCACTAAGTCGTCAAGCAAAGCTTTAAAAAGGAAGAAGATGCTCGTATCGGATTAATTTTCTGTTAAAGTCGAGTCAAGTGTTAGTGTTATTAAAGTGTTTTGAATTTTCATTGAGTATTTAATAACTGAAAATTTTATGTTTTTGGTTTACTGATTTTGGAAATGTTTTGAAACAACTTTCACAAGAGGGCTTTCAGATAATTGCTCAAACGACATCTTATTATTAATGGTAATTTTTATTCAGCAGAGAGATAAGAGTACTCAAACAACATCATAATGTTGAAAAAGTAGAAAGCAAACAAACAAACAACAATAAGACATACAAGCCTCAAGAATTATACAGGATTGTGAACTGAATCTGCAGATTTCTTCAACAAAACTTTTTAACGGTAGTTTCTGTAGACAGGGCTGTACATTGAGCTCTCTGCAAACTTGACAAGATCCTTTGCACGTGGGAGGTTTGACGCCAATCCTGAACCACAAAAAAATTTCGTCATCAGCACAATTACTTGTTAAGTTTTAAAGAAAAAAAAAACAGAAGTCAAGAACTTGAGATTAGAGTTAAGACAGTTTCATTCAACTAACCGAGGTCATATGTTTTGGCGGCTACACTGGCTGCAATGTTAGCAGAGATCTCTCTGATGTTTGAGAACGGCGGGTAGATCAAACCGTTAGCAAAATGCTCTTCTGTGACTTGGTCGGCCAATGCTTCAGCTGTTGAAAACAGAGAGAGACCATTTAGAGAGAGTTACTTTGAGAATCTTTTAAATTCTCTGTCACAATTCATCAGAATCCAAGTTTGCTTTTCTAATGTTTATTTTTACTTACAAGCTGCGAGGAGCATGTCATCACGGACACGAATTGCACCAGACATGATCAAACCAAGACCCAGACCCGGGAAAATGTAGCAATTGTTTGCCTGTTTTGAAATAGGATTATGAAAATATGATGTGAGCATTCAGATTATCCCAAAGAAATACAAAGTTAAAAGAGAAGAAGTTTTGGAAATAGCACGAACCTGGCCAGGCAAATAAGTTTTGCCATCGTACTCAACAGGATCAAAGGGGCTTCCACTTCCAAAGATTGCACGACCCTAATTCAAAGCACAATCTATGATTAGACAAACTTGAGAGCAGAATGAAACCATATTATACTTTTTTATAATAAGAAGTCAGGACATGAATCACATCCATATTTACCTTGGTCCATGTGTAAGCCTGTTCTGCGGTACATTCAGCTTGAGAAGTAGGGTTTGAGAGAGCAAGAATTAATGGTTTCTATAAGCCAACACCAAGACAAGCATTAGAATAATAGCACATAACACCTTGTACTTTGAAAAATCAGAAAGGAAGAACAAGAAGAAACCTCGTTGTTAGTAGCCATGGCCTCGACAACTTCCTGGGTGAAAGTCTGACCCACACCGGATGTTCCAATGAGAACAGTTGGTTTGATTGCCTGTTCACAAAAGTTACAATAAAAAGTGAACAGAAGAACAAAACATCTAACATCAAGAATATCTATTCACCATCAAAAAATTTCAAGATGAGTTAATCGCGTACATTAACAGCACCGATGAGGTCCTTGACAGCTTCGTGTTCATGTGCCCATGGCTGCTTGAAGTGCTGAAGAGATTCTTTGCGCGAGCTAACTATCAGTCCCTGCAAAATAATGTTTGTACAAAAGTTAAATGAACAAGGTTTACCTAAAGAGAATGAGACTGATCTGGGTGGTTTGGTTGCCAGCAATACCTTGGAGTCAACGAGCCAAATCTTCTTCCTAGTCTCTTCGATAGGAGCTCCAGTCTACAAAACAGACAATATATGATTAATCACATATTCTTAGCCAAAAAACAGAGCAAATGTAAGAGAAACCCCAGTTCGACTAACCTCTTTTGAAATCTTAAGAGCAATCAACTCAGCAATTCCAGTTCCAGCCTTCAAATAACCAGCGCCATAAAGCTTAAGCAGCATAATATATATGCAAGACAAGTGATGAGCTTATAGAGTGTGATGATTTCTAGTCTTACCTCTCCAGCACCCAAGAACAAGAAGGTGTGGTCAGCCAGGCTTTTACCAAGAACCTTCTGAGCGGCAATAAGCCCAGCAAGTACCACAGATGCAGTACCCTACAATTACACAAGACAAGACAAGTTCTTGAGAGTGTTAGCTCTCTCTCACCTCAAAAAAAAAGAGCAATCTTGAAGAAATATTGTACCTGAATATCGTCATTGAATACAAGATGACTGGAGCTGTACCTAGACAAGAGGTCAAAGGCATTGTGGTTTGCAAAATCTTCAAACTGAGAGAAGAGTATGTAAGATATTATTCCCGGACATCTTTAAAAAAAAATAATAATAATAATTCTAACATTAATCATAGTTCTTAAGAGAGTTGATCATATGGCTCACCTGTACCAACACTTTCTCTCCATAATTCTGCTTAACAGCGCACATGAACTCGTGTAGGAATTCTGCATATTCCTGAATCACAAAAGCAAACAGTTTTCGCAGTTTCTAAGAAAAATCATTGTATTAGCTGCAAGAAGAGAAATCAATAATAGGAAAGAGATTAGGAAACCTGGCCCGTTGCCCTTCTCTGTTTAAGTCCAATGTAGAATTCATCATTCAGCAACTTCTCATTGTTTGTACCGACATCAATGGTGATTGGAAGGCACTGCATTTGAAACCAGTTTTTGCATTTAGGATACTGAAAAATCAGTTAATCAAACCAAATTTCTAGGCACAAAATATTGTAGCTTTTGTTCTGGTGCTTACAGCTGATGGGCGGATTCCTCCCAAAGCTGTGTAAAGAGAAAGCTTCCCCACTGGAATTCCCATTCCCTGAAAAAATTTACAATCATTCAAAAAGATGATAAATGCAGATGTTCGGCATCAAATGGTTTTAAGAAAGGGCTCATTTATTACCTGGCAACCAAGATCTCCCAGACCAAGAATTCGCTCACCATCAGTAACAACAATAACTTGAATCCCTCTCTGGGGCCAGTTCTTCAACACTTCAAGAATCTTGCCCCTAAAGAACATACATTCACTTTAGTGTTTCAAAGAAACAAAATGGAAATGACCAGTGGTAAAGAGATTTGAAAACACACTTCTCTTTCAAACTGATGTAAAGACCCTGTGGCTTCCTGAAAATGCTTCCATACTTCTGGCAAGCCTCACCAACTGTTGGTGTATACACAACAGGAAGCAACTCCTCAACATTATCAATCAATAGCTTATAGAACAACCTCTCGTTCCTTTCCTGCAAGATTCATATACATAAGCCACGAGTTGGAAAAAAAAAGACTAACTTTACAAATCTAAAGACACATGAATTTGAAGGAAGGAATGACTCACCTGAAGATCCATCAAGGCCATGTAACGCTGTAGTGGAACAGTGTACTGGCGGAGATTGTGCATCAGCTTTCTCTCCTGATTAATTAGAAAGAAATAAAGAATAAACACAAAATCGAAATGAAAGCTAAACAAAAAAGGGTACTTTTTATATAAAAAGCTAAAGTCACCTGAACATCTTGACTTATAACCACAGGAGGAAGAAGACCAGTTAAGTAATGAGCATCTCTTTCTTTATCAGTGAAGGCAAGTCCCTTGTTGTATCTCGGATCACGCATCAACGAGTAGCCACTGAAAACAAAACAAAACAAAAAAAAATCAATCCACTATAAGCTCGACTGCAAAATTGGGTCTTTCTTCAACAACAAGCTAAACTTTTAGCTAAAGTTGTTAGAAAAAAAGAAAAAAAAAACCCAAAAGATGAAAGCGATTCTCATAGATGAAAGATGCATAGAGTGACCTGGCGACAGAGGAAACCCAAGGAGTAACAAGCTGATCCAACGTGGCGGAATCCTCACCGTAGACGTCAGAAATACCACCACCAACGCCGGATCTGTTATCGGCAACCTCCTCTGGAGTACTTCCCATATCTCTCTTCTCAAGTAACACCTGGAAACACAAGGATGGATTTACGGAGGAGAATTCTGAGTTTGGTGAATAATTGGAAGATATTTTATTTGATGGATGATGAAAACACAGAAGTGGATAGTGGCTTTATTATATAGGCTACAAAGAGCAAGAAGAAAATGACACAAGTTTCAAAATTATTAAAAAGTCTTATAAATTTGGAGCATTGTCAAATTGAGAAGAAGAACGTGGACGGACTCATTTTTTCCACTAGGTCCCTCTCTTTTTTTTTTTTTTTTTTAACTCTTTACTTTTTATTTTTCTCACGTTTTTTATTTACACAAGATTCCTTTTTTTCATGATTGTGTTTTTGTTTCCTCCAACTAGTCTACCGATTATGATTCATAACATGTTCATTTCGTATATTGGTTTAGGTTATACGTAGTGAAATACAAATTATAAGAAAAATACTTTGTAAAGAGAAAGTAATGTCCATTGGATAAAGTAGATTTTAATGGGCAAGAACCAGAGTCACAAAAATACAATAACTGAAATACGAGGCTTTTTGTTAACTCGGTGCGATAATATACATGTAATTCTGAATTGTTAAAATTTGTTTATAGTACTATCCCTTTATTTGATTAATAAATGGATACGGTGATGTGAAAACAAATAATATAATAATTGTTACAAAGACAAATCAGAAAGCGAAAAACGATTATTCTAAATTCTAATTGAGGCTGCGAGGATGGTGTCGGAAGGATCAAACTTGGCAGCCATTTTGGACCCCACGACGTCATTATAATAATAATAATAATAATAATAATAATAATAATATGTCAATAAGATATTTATTTATATATTTTTAATTATTTCAGTTAGAAAAGGTAAAACTTACTTACCAAATAAACTATTACAGAGAAAAAGAAAAAAAAAACCACGGTACCAAACTGTTTAGTATATTAATAATTGAATTTAACGATCATGGATAAGGATTGCTGTTAGTGCGTGAATTAATTATTTGTCACTCGTAAGGATTATATGTTCGTTTTCGAATAAGCATTTTTCTGCATTGTTAAATAATTTTAAAATAAGAAAGCAATGAGGTTTCCATGTTCTCGCCTTTGATTGTCTCCACCACTTTTAATTTTCAATTGACCAAGATTAGATTTGTTTGTGTTTCCTTTTCCTGCCACTCTGATTTTTCTCGTGTTCAAACAAAAAGTAAGCTAATATGGACCAAGGTGCGTTATAGTCGCTAAGAACCTCGTTTATCTAGAACATACAAGGAATCCTCGACTCCCAACATATTTGATTTTTTCACCAACTCCCAAACTTTACTTTCTCTGTTTCATTTATCAAGACGTGTTTCATATTACATGTAGAAAAACAAATTTCTCAAAACATAGATATATCATTAAAATACTTGACCATGGAACATAAATTCCAAATTATTCATTCCAATAAATAACCTAAAACATCATTTTGTAATACAGTATTAGATTCCACAAGATTCTCCACCAGGTCCACCATATGTGAACAAATTGGCTATTGTAAAAATTCGTTTTTTTCCAGGTTTTATGCCATAACATTTGTCGCTGTCTAATAGTTTTTCTAATTTAAATTTGTTACTTTCTTTGATCTTAAAATGAGAATCTACTATTTCAAGTTTCTTAACGCGAGCACACTTATTCTCATCTGCATTTGGTAGCTGACCATTACCCATTGGTGGACTTATACCAGAAGGAGAAGCTTGTACTCCTCCTGCAACTCCAACCATGTCCACACTATGACCTATAAGATCAAATAGTTCTTTTGGCCAGTATCCAATATGTATATCTCGTCTCCAGAATCTTACATCTGATGCCCACCAATTTCCTGATACCATATCCTTTAATATATGATAAAAATGCATGCATGTTAGATTTGATGTTACTAAAAACATTGTTTCTGTTTATTTCTTACTATATGTTGACCGGAAAAAAAAATTACTATATATTATTACCTGTGCAAGACTCATATAAAGAGCTCTTTCTCCTTGTCCTTTACGAGGATACGGAATACGATCACTTAAAGGATCAGTTTTCGACACTTGAACAAAACCAGAACATGCTGTATTATAACAACCTGCTCCATTGGCACCCTGGTTAATATTTGAGTTTAGTTTATCAAATATAATCTATATGATTATTGAAAAATACTTAAAATAGTGTATATTAAAGGACAGAAATACATACAAATATTAGAGGAATAAGTAATTGAGTGCTAAACAGATTTTTGTAAAACTTTTTAGAATTGTTTTCAATTTTTATTTTATATTTTAATGCAAAAAAAGTTTAAAAAAATTATCTCGTTTGATTTTGAGAATAAAAATATTAATTTGAAGAGTACAATTTATAGTTTCCATTCAAATGTTTTTTCCTGATGTATATGAGAAAAACAGACAGACAATGTTCTTTATGAAACAGAGAAAATTATAATTAACAAACTAAACTATGTCTTAGCTTTGAAATTAGGATTTTATTAAGACCATGATAAGAATATGGATATGCATTTATACTAGATGTACCTTCCATATCCCAAATCTCCATGTGCTCCCCTATGTATCAATTTAATGCATTTTATTTTTAAAATAAATTTGTATATAAAAGTGAAATTAAATAACATCAAAAGTAGATTTACCATCCAACCGAGTTGAATAAAATTAAGTTTGCCGTTGACTGAACTGCCTCCATATAAGCTAGCATATGAAATTTGGTCCCTACTAATGTTCAAATCATGCACACTCATCCAAGCTGCCAATCCATGGTAAGGACCTTGACCTCGTGATCTAACTCCAGCAATCTTCAAATGTCCAAATTTATATCATACATACTTTGAAAATATACATATTGGTAATTCAAGTAAATTTGCTTACATGTGCTCCGTGACTTTCGACTGTGAGCGGGTGTGAGTGTTTTTCTATCCAATATTGGGCATTTGAGACATATTCTTTTGTATTTCTTAATATAGGAACCGTTCCATTTGGACACTGGATAATTTTTTTGCTCTTTCTTTCACTTGTGGCCTTATTTTTTGGTTTAGAGATCGAAAAAGAAGGTTCCATCTATTCAAAATAATACAGTTACACAATAAATACATGATGCGTAAACAAAACAACAATTAAAGGTTTAAAAATATTTAATATATAGATTATGTGTTGTTTTTCTAAAACACTGTGTTGAAATATTCAAAAATCAATTACATATATGTAAGACAACAAACAAATACTGAAAATTTTTGGTTAAATTGTTTGTTCACGCGGTCTCATGAATTACTGAATCAATTCTTTCATATATGCAAAAACATTAACGTAGAAGAGTAGTAGTTTGTTTTAAATTTAACAAGATAAGCAAAAAACATATTAAATCCTTCAAATATATTGAAATATTAAAATGAATATAATGTAAAAGATAGTAAGCATATATGAAAACATATTTTTTGATGACCGGATACCTGAATTTTATGGGTTTTGAGAAGTGGATGACTTAATGAAGGTTGTTTATATATGTCCACACAATCGTATGTGATCTTCGCATTTAACTGTGGAAAATATTATATTTGAGATTAATACCATAAATTAATCTACACAGAAATAGTTTAAGACTTGGATGTGTGTATATGTGTATCTGTCACATATGCATTATTCTTCTTAATTATAATTTACCTTAAAGGATTTTACATTTCTTGCGGTTTCTCTAGATTGAACAACATAAACTATGAATATGAACGTGAGGAGTCTGAGAAAGAAATCCATGAGTTAAAGATCAATATTCTGAAAAGTTTTCTGACATTTTCTTTTCATTTATACTAGAATATTTAGGTATTTATAACATTACGGATGTTCAATCTATACTTGTTCGCTTTTCACTCATTTGTGTTTTTCTTATTTATGGTTGGTCATTATTAATCATATATATATATATATTCATTTTTCTCCATGTGACTCCATTCCATTGGAGCTTTTTATTTAGGCATTGGTGCTCGTGGATTTTTTTTACAAGATATCAATCGAACACTTTGATGTTCTGAATTTGTTTTTAATTTTTTCCCTGTTTTGTTATACGCACCTCTTTATTTTTGCATTTAATTTCATAGATACTACATTAAATTAATATCCCTTTTTATCATCACACTTGGATTTTTTAAACAATGTACATTAAAAATTACATCTCTTTGTTGGTCCACTTAACTTCTTAAATAAAAATTAATCCACTGAGATTTTTATTCGAAATACACATTAATTTTCTTGGTTTTTAATACATTTTTGTTTAAATATTAAAGTTCAGTGTTTTATTCATATTTACTTTTTTGTCTTGTCAAGGATCCTTGCACATTTGAGCAATCGTTGTTACAACTTACAAGTTGCACATGCAAACACCACCACAGTTACTACGTACTAGTGTCTCGTTGTCACTTAATTTCTTTGGTTCCATTTCAAGTTAACATTTTGTTTTCAAGCATATATGAAAAGGTTCCATAATATTTTATATATTGTGCCAAAGATAATCACTATTTGTTGAAGCTGTACTCTAGGCTACAACTACCATTAGGAAGCTCAAGTCCTACACCAAGTGGTTACATGGATAAAGTGCATATAGCTACAAACCAAACGGAACCTCTTCTTTTTACTTTTCCAAGGATATCGATCAAAATTTTATATTGAGTAGCAGCATGGAACTACAAATGAAATTGACTTTTGAACCGGACTTAACCGAATATCATCTTCACCTGAACCAGCACAAATTAATTTAGCAATATTTCACGCTGTAAATTTGAGAGAAAAAAAACTAAAGTATATGGGCCAAAATAATACGGCCCAAAGTATATTAGGAATTAGAACGGCCCAAACTCGATCGTCTTCTACTCCAACACCGATTTTCTGCAGTGGGTAATGATGGAGTTTCCCGTCGGAAGTTGATTCATGATATTCTATGATTAAATCATCGTCAAATTTTTATCGTTACGACTTATATTTTTCTTAGTTTGGATTATAAATAAACCATACGCTTCTTCTCTAAACTTTGTCTTTTTTTTTTAAGTATATACATTCCATTGTACCTAGCAATCAACATTCTTACCGATTATATAAACATGCTTCTACAACAATTCTTCAGTCTTAAACACAATAAGAAATGGGTATAAAAATGCTTGAATTTCCAAATATTGACATCGTCGTGATTCTGATCGTGATTGGAGTCATCTGGCTCCGAGAGCATTTCCGGTCAACAAGGATTGTACCTGTCTCGGATGCTATTCAATTGGTCGATCTCTACTATTGATTACTTTTTAAAGAGTCTTAGTGAGTTATATCGTCACCTGTGTTTAACTCTTTGATACGTTTGTGGTGCATTGGATTTTGATTCAAAACAAAAATTATCACTTAAGTTGTTTGTTAAGGTTTTAGTTTTGTTGGTTGTGCCCTTTTAGTTACCAAAGTTGATTTTCCATAAGATTTTTCTCAAGATTTGTCGAAAATTAAGCTTTTTTGTTATCTTAAAACGAAAAGCTTTGAACAACTACTGTGAATTTCGTTTAAAAAAGCAACTACAGTATGTGAATTTTTTTTGTTTTACAGGTCTGGGACTTTAATGTTGTCTCTTTTATCTCAAAGATATTATTACTCCATGGAAACTGAGTTTAGTAAGCCATGAATCGTGAGTTTCTTCAGATTTGTGTACCTAAGTATATTCAAATTGTATTATCGAATTATTAAAGAAAAGAAAAAACATGATGCGGATATTATTACTCCATGGAAACTGTGTGTTAGTAAACCCATGACTCGTGGGTTCCTTCAGATGTATATAAAGTATATTTAAACTGTGTACTCAAGTATATTTAAACTGTATACTCGAATTCTTAGAGAACAAAACATGATGCGAAAACTGACTATTTCAAACATGATTGTGAAGAATTGGCAATTTAACATCCAAACAATTGATAGATTAGTGGGCAAGAGGAATCCACATTTATTTTTAATGCTCATATTCTTGGCAAATCTGGGATACTCTCTACTACAAATGCAGCTTTTCATCAACATGGAACTGGGAAGCTTTTTTAGTCAACAATGAAACTGCTCCTCATACCGTGGCAAGCTTCCATCAGTTCAATCTGGCCAGAAAAGTTTCTGCAATGATTCCAACACTAAGCATCTCTTTTTCACTGACTGAAGTTCAGCCACGATTTGCTTCATCCATATTTCCATCTGGCCAATTTGGGCTCTTTCAAATTTATTCAAATGATTGTTCCTTTTTAATGTCAACTATTTAGTTTATTGGGCCCTTGGGGCTTTGTAATGTTTGAATTCTCATGCTTTTATAGTAAACATTTTTCAAAAAAAAAAAAAAAATCATAGATTAAACTCATTATATATATATATATATATATATATCTCCGTTCTCCGACACTCAGGATCTTGGTTTGATGATCATCCAAAATTTCTACGAACCCTGTAGAATAAAATGAAACTCATTACATGTAGAAAAAACAAATTTATTGATTCACAGATATATCATTTTAAATACTTGACCTTGAAACATCAAGTCCATATCTAATAAACTAAACCATCATTCTCTATAGTATAATTAGATTCCACAAGATTTTCCACCAGGTCCACCATACGTGAACAAATTGAATACTCTTGGAAACTGTTTCTCTCCGGATTTTAAGCCATAACATTTGTCATTGTCTAATAGTTTTTCTAATTTCATTTGTAAACCATCTTTGAGTTTATAATTAGAATCTGCAATTTGAAGGTTTCTAACGCGTGCCGGCTCACTCTCATATTCAGTTGGTCGATGACCATTACCCATTGGTGGACTTATACCAGAAGGAGAAGCTTGTACTCCTCCTGTAACTCCAACAATATCCACACTATGACCTATAAGATCAAATAGTTCTTTTGGCCAATAACCAATAAATTTATCTGGCCCTCTGTGTTTTACATGTATTGTCCACCAATTTCGTGATTCTTTATCCTTTAATATATAATAAAAATACATACACAAGTTAGATTTGATATACTAAAAAATTACTACTATGAATTTGTTACTAAACATTACCTGTACAATACTAACATAAAAAGCCATTTCTCCTTTGCGAGGATATGGAAGAGGCTCACTTAAAACATCAGTTTCTGACACTTGAACAAAGCCGGGACATATTGTATTAAAACAGCCTGCTCCATTAGCACCCTGTCAATATTTAATCTTAGTATACCAAAAAGTATGATTTATATGATTATTGAAATCAGGATTTTATTAAGAACGTGATTATAATATGCATTTAGATTGCACCTTCCATATCCCAAAGCTCCATGTGCGCCCGTCACCAAATAAACTTGGATTCACCTATGAGTTAAATCAATGCATTTTTTTATATTCAAAATCAATACATATACATATATGATGAAATTAAATAACATAACATTAGATTTAATTTACCATCCAACCAGTTTGGATAAAATTAAGTTTGTTGTTGAGTTCACTGCCTACAAATATGGTAGCATATGAAATTTGGCCCCTACTAATGTTCAAATCATGAACACTCATCCAAGCTGCTAACCCATGGTAAGGACCTTGACCTCGTGATCTAACTCCAGCAAACTTCAAATGTTCAAATTTATATCAGACATACTTTGAAAATATAATATTGGTAACTAAAGTAATTTAAGTAAATTTGCTTACATGTGCTCCATGACTTTTGACTGTGAGCGGGATGGAAGTGTTTTTCTCCCCAATATTGAGCATTTACGACATATTCTTTTGTATTTCTTATTATAGGTACCGTTCCATTTGTACAGTGGATGACTTTTTTACTCTCCCTTTCACTTTTAACTTTATTTTTTTGTTTGGATATCGAAAAAGATGGTTCCATCTACTCCAGTTGCATAGTAAATACATTGTGTGGGAAACAAAACAACAATTAAAATTTAAATGGTTTACAACAAAAATTGAAAAGGTTAATAAAAATATTTAATTTCTAGGTTTTTTCGTCTAGAAACCTTTACTGAAACATTCAAAAATTAATTCATATATATATATATATATAAGTTTTAAAACATAAAACAAACTTTTCATTATTTTCTTACTGTAAAATGATGTATATTTAATAACAATAAGACAAACAAAACTAAGACAACTAATGAAAAATATATTAGATGGTTTATTCACACAGTCTCATGAATTTTTGAGTCAATTAAATCATGAATTATTCAATGAAAACCCAATAAAGTAAAATTCATGTATTTTTGTAAAAACCAAAGCAAGATATTAAAAAAACATACTAAATGCTACAAATATATTCTAACTACAAAGCAAATATCAAAATGAATAAATTGGAAACGAAACATGTATGGAAGTATAGTTTTTGATGAACGGAACGTGAATTTTGTGGTTTTTTAGAAGTGGATGATTTAATGAAGGTTGCTTATATATGTCCACACAATCGTATATGATGTTCGCATTTAACTGTGGAAAATATATTTGAGGTCAATACCATGAATTAACCTTCATAATTGTAATAGTTTAAGATTTTGGATAGGTATATAACTATAAATATATATATATATATATGTGTAATGTTCTTCTTTTAATATACCTTACAAGATTTCACATTTCTTACGGTTCGTCTAGATTGAACTACATAAGCTATGCATACGAATGCGACGAGTTTGAGAGCGAAATCCATGAATTAGAGATCGATATTCTGAAAACAAAAATTAAAGGTTTTTCATTTACAGCTCAAATAATTAAGTATTTATAATAACTAAGGATGTTCAATTTATACTTGTCCGCTTTTCAATAACATTTTCTTGTTTATGGTTATTAATAAGTGTTAATACTCACACAATTCGCTTAATGTGTATATTTAATGTTTTACAAACAAAAAATAATTATCTCTTTGTTGGTCCACTTAAAGTTTTAAATAAAAATATATAAATACAATGAGATTTTCTTACAAGAAATTCAATACACACATTAATTTTCTTGATTTTAAGAACTTTTTGATAAAGTTTCAAGTTCACTTTTAGTTACTGTATTTTATTTAATTTCCATATATATAATATTTTCCAAAGTGTCCAGTGCTCCATGATATTTAATACTAGGCCAAATAGGTCCAATAGGCCGACATGCTCTTCAAAATAGGCCCAACGGATCGTATCGATGAAATTGACTTTTCATTGTTTTCATTTTTCACCAACCGGAAGAAACTTCGTTCCCCCAAAGTACTACAAAGAATTTGGCTATTTAAAAACAAAACAACAAAATCAAACAATTCATAGATTAAACCCATTATATATGTATCTTCTACACTTGGTTTCTGATTTTACAATCACACCATTCGTATCACAACTACCTAGAGAAGAAGAAGACCTCTGATGTCTCATATGATCTTTCACCAGAGGCTGGCTGCTGATCCGTTAACATCATCGAGCCGTTTCATCATCCAATCTATGATATCACGACCAACTTCCTCACGTTCAGGTTCGAAGAGAAGATCGTGTAAGAAACCCTCATAGAGTTTGATGTCTTTGAACATTGATGGAGCCTGATTATACAAGTCTTGTGAAGCTAGTGGGTCCGTGACTTTGTCCTCTGTACCATGTAGGACAAAGAAAGGCACCGTAATAGATTTGAAGTTCCGGGTCAAGTAAGCTGTTATGCGGAGAATCTCATGGCCTGTTCGAACCCTTATCGGACCGGTGTAAACTAACGGGTCAGAGTATTTGGCTAAGAGAGCTTCAGGGTCTCTTGAAACTGGAATGCCTCTCTTGTTTGCTCCTTTGAATTGGAACCTTGGTGCGACCAAGGAGAAGAATGGAGCTATTGCCTACAAAGAAACATATGAGTTAATGATCACCAAAGACGAAAAAGCAACTAACTTGAATACTGCAAAGGAGACAGACTTACCCCAACAATAGGATGAGCAGGTTTGACGCGCAGTGCAGGCGACGTTAGGACAATACCGGCTAACATATCTTCAATAGTGGGAGATGAAGCTGCCTATAACACAAGCGAGACTATAACTCAGGACACTGTAACCAATAAAATATTGAAGAGAGAGCTTCACAAAGGTACGAAGTGAGATACCTTTAAAACCACAGCTCCACCAGTAGAATGACCAAAGAGGAAACAGGGCACGCCCGGATTCTCAGACCTAATCTTTTCCAAGAAAGCTTCCTGTAGAATCCAAATCATCAGAATTTAACAAATTCAATGTAAAAAGTTATCTAATTTGGTCTTGTATGATGGTGAACTTACGGTGTCGGAAACAACATAATCAAGAGAAGGAACGTAGCCATGCAAACCATCACTCCCACCGTGACCTAATAATGGAACCAAACATATGGCGACCTGTTCAGACCCACAGTTTCAGAACAAAGATAGAAACGAAAAAGAACAAAACAAGCTCGTGTTCGTACCAATCCAGTCCATTGCGTATACACCTAAGTCACTCCTGTTTAGCTGCTTAGCGAATTGAGAATATCTTCCACTGGAAAACAAAATGATTTACAGATTTAAGTGATTCATCGAACTATAAGGAAGACGAAGAAGAAAATAACTATACTGAAGAAAAAAAAGATTTGATTTTTTCACCTGTGTTCATTCAATCCATGGATAATAATCAAAATACCCCTGGAGAAATATATAAATTCAGATTCAAAGTTAAAATCAAGGTAAATTTTCATTCCTGATGAACAACTAAATAGAAGAATTTCTAATCGTACAAGCAAAGCATGCAAAAAAAAAAAATTGAGAAGGCTTAACCTAAGTTCGCCGGAAAGAGGCAACCACGACCGGGAAAACAAAGAGTTACCACGGCGACCGAAGAATAACGAACTGCTCCAACGACAAGCGTTATCTCCGTCTTTGTTCATCTCAACGCCTTCAGCTAAGGAACGACGTCTAGATGTGTCTTCTTCCTCCAGCTTCCACGCCATCTTCCGTCTCCACCGTCTGGAAGGAGCCGGATTAGCCTCCTCCAGCGATGGAAGAGGCGAGACACGGCGACGAGGACGGAGAAGAAGAAGAATAGAAAGGACGATGGAGAGGATGAAGATGAGACACTTCCTAAGCGTTCTTAAGATCGGAATTATCCGATTGCTCGCACCTGATGTCAACTGTTCCATTTCCGCCGACGTTGACGCCATCACCGATAAAAAAAAATCCCACAATCGAGGAAATAAATTGAAAAAAAGAATGGAAGAAGAAGAAGAAAGCGTGTAATACAGAAAATGTCAGAAGAAAATTTATGGAAAAGTGGTGGGACTCAATTTTTAAAGGGTGAATATTTCAATGATCCAGTGGCGGAGGTTCGTGTGTGTGTGTATAAACCTACGTGGCTTTATTTCATTGGTTGTTCAACTAACGAGATATCGGTTTTGGTGGTCTTTATTGGATACTAATATTGTTGAACGGTCAGGTCAGATCATTGGACGGTGCAGATTCGGTGTTTCTGCCAGAGTTCGGTCAGGAACCGTTGAAAAGTTGGACAGAAGGATAACTGGTCCGTTACGACATTAATCATTAATTTATTACGATTAATTAATTACTCACAGCTCCGCTTGCTCGGCTCAAAAAACCGCTGTTTTTTTTCTTTGGGTTAAATTAAAATTTGATTTTGTTACATAGAGTTGTATGGTGATTAAATATTTGTGTGAGAAAACTTTGCTTTTTGGATAACTTTGGATGACCCGAACATCACATTGAAATAGTACAACCTGACGTAGTTGCATAATCAGTTGATTATTCGATTTTATACCTCCCAAATAATCACATGAGTACATCAACCCCGTCAAAAAAAAAAACTGTATCTATCGAGTTTTCATCTCAAGAGTTCAAAATTTGACTTCCACCCCGTATTTTGTTAGATTTTGAGTCTTTGACACATTCTTATATGTATTGTATTATATTTACTGTACGAATCTAATATTCCCTCTGTTTATTTTAATTGTTATCTTAAATTTTAATTATTTTCTTAAATAATTTTGTTTTGTGTTTTCAATATAAATGTTTGATTTAATATTTTGACCAATCAAATAAAATTAATTAACAAATATAAAATAAAATAAAATAAATGTTTTTTTAAATTTATATTTTAAAACTTTAAACTACGTTCAAATTGAAACCGAGGGAGTACTATAATAATGTATTTTTATATGGAGTAAATGCAAATAAAACGATTGAGACGGGGAAGTGTATAAACAAGCCGACCCAAAGATATATATCATTAATCAATGGGTTAATTGGGAATTTGGAAGCACTGGAACGTGTTGCCTAGACTTTGCCACTAGGCATCATCTTTACCAAGTGATTTATTTTCTTGTTCATCCAACTCTTAATCATGACTTTCAAAGATAACGATGCTTTTTTGTCACATCCTTATTACTTGTTGCTTTCACTACGTATTTTATTTTGAAATGTTTGCGGAAACGAGGTCGGTGCACGAACACGATCCATCACAAATTCATATTAACTTGGAACAGTTTGATAATTGCAAAAGAATTTTTTTCTAATTTTATAATATATATGGTTGAAGTGATAGTTTGATTACTTCAAAAAAATCTTGATTTTCTTACAAATCTCTGTGAGTTCAACTTTTGTTTTTAATGATAATTTTAGTCCACATACATATGAGTATATGACATATGAAGTAAGATGGATCGTCGTAAGCACATGAAAACAACGCATAAGAGGCGTAGGAGCACCGACGAGTCTTGAAAACGAAAGGCATCATATTCACTAATTCTTCCTCGAATTCAAGCCTCATAAATTTCAACAGAATCTTTCTATTTTTCTATAACACAGATATGATCTATCGTTTTCTCTGGCGAGCCTCCACAAAAAAAATGCCCATTATAAGAAAACAAACAAACGAATGTGATAGTCCGATAGTGCATTGATGTGATCATAGTGCTCTTCCACGAGAAGCCATGAATTCGTATATTCGTTTCCTCCAGCTATGATCCGTTTATGTAGTCAAGCAGAAGCCGATCAAGCTCAAAATGTTGACACAGAAGCTTCTGCAATATCAACAATAAGATATTTCATTAAAGCCATAATAGAATCAAAGCAGCCACTGGAAAGTTTTGCTTCTTTTTTTTTTTTGCTATTTGTGTCAGAGAGCAATGTAAACCTTGGTTATGGGTAAAGAAGGTGCAGCGTCAACATAAAAATCTGGGAACCGAGAAACTTCCACACCCTTTTCGAACAATATGTACGTGGGAAGCTGAGACATTCCACCTATATATGTTCACATAATACATTAGTTGCTTCCACAAAAGAGGTTTGACGTGTTCTTGAGTTTGTGCAAATCGTGAAGGACTATTACCGGCAAGAGATATTCCAAAATTTGCTGCAGTATTAGGGAAAAGTCCAAGATCGACAGTTCCGAAAGACAAAAGATTATTCGAGTACCTGAAGAAATGAAAGATGAGTGCGCCTGTCTCGTAAGACAATCAGTGAAATCAAGGTGTTTTCTTACACAGAGCTTACGTGATGGAGAGCTCGGGAAAGCAGCGGCTTGAACGAATACACTTGGATGAACTACATGCAAAGAATTCAATCTGCAAAAGGTGTGAAAACACACACAACATCACAAAAGTAGCTACAACAGTACAAGGGTGGCTAAATGTATTATCTAGCTTCGTAGACAACAAGCTTTGTTGGAATCTGAATGTAAGCTCTGCTGTATGCAATAAAATCAATCTCGTTACCTAAAAACTAGTCATCAGTTTTTGAAATGGAAAAAACAACAACATATCTAGTAGAAGATAAAGCCATAGTTGCCACATACCAACCAGTATTTTGTTGTGCTCCCATCCGATAGCAAATCCTCCAACTGCCTAGGTGTTAGCTTCGTGGCAGTTCCTGCAAATGTTTAAGCATTTGACAAAGAATGCAACTTTTGATTCAAGAAAGCAAGAATTTGAAACTTCACATACCTAATTTACTAAATGCTGGTTGTTGAGCTAATAGATATATAACTGCAAAAGGAAACATTCAAATCAAACTCGGAAAGATTCAACTGTTTAGATCACATTCAAATCTGCATCTAAATCAGATACTTTAAAGATATAAAAAATTGCGCCAAGAACTAAAAAAGGCTGACCTGAAAATATTATACAAAACCAGATCGCCACTCGATAATCCATAATCAACGAAACCGCAATGAGAAAGATCTGAGCAAGAAATAGCGTATGAGCAGATTTCACATGAATCCAAATTTGATCGGAAATTGAAATCTGAGAGAGTTACCTTAGCATAGAGTAAACTATCAGCAACGAAAGCCTCCCATGTCTCTTCCCTCACCATCTACAAAACGAGATTTTAAGCAATCGATGAAGCAGGGAAGCGAAACAAATAAGAGATTTAAGAATATTCGGTTGCTCAAACCTTAATAGCAGAAAACATAAGAAACGCTAGAAATGCTTGGATTTCTCTGTCGAGGAGTCGATGAGAAGTGAACGGTGCGGCGGAGTTACGAATCGGAAAGTAAGAGAAAAAAGCCATGAAATGGAGGAAGTAGTAAGGATCTGATACCATCCGACTCATTACTTCCATTACTCCTTCACGCTTCTTCTCCATTTTTTTGCTCTCTCTCCGTTTTGAAGAGCTGCTGCAGATTAGCTGAGTTTGAGGTCAAAGCCAAGGATTGTTTTAAAATACAGCAGATGTCACGTCGTTTTGGATAATAAGAAACGGCAAGGCGTTTATCCACATCATACATATTTTTGGATATCTTATGTGTTGGCTAGATTTTTTCACTGGATTTAGTCCGTCTTATAAATTATGCATTTTCCAATATAAACAGGAATTGAAATTTTGAATAACTGCTATACGCGGTTATATTTTTTTCTAAAGAGAGCCAATAATCGAATACTAAAACCATGGCTTAGAAGAATCCAAGAACACCTTGGCGACAAAAAAAGAAAAGAAAAGAAAAAGAATAAGGAACACTAATGACATAGACAAAAGATTATAAAGATAAATATTCGAAACGAAATTGTTAACTTCATTGGATGAAACGAAAAGGAGAGATTGTATATAACCCAGAAAAGTGGATCTGAGTAAACTGAATAAGAAGACCAGCAAAGCAAGATCCGATTTCAAAGCAATCCATTGTCTTTTCAAGTCTGGTCTTTTTATCGAGGCACGCTTAGGCCAAGCTCTGCAAGATTCATGAGAGACACCAACATAGATTAGCACATTGCTCATAATAAACATACTTGCATCACTTGTTTTCTTCAATCAACACTACCACAAGTTCGAAGAAGAGAATGTAAAGAAAGAGAAGCAGCAACATGGTATCTTCCATCTTCAGGCTAATACAAGATTCTTACGGCAAGAAAATTGTTTGAAAAGCTACAACTTATATGTGTTAATGTAACCACAGAATCAATGTCTTTGCAAGCAATCATAGTTCAAGAGAAGAGCTACTACACTAAACGGGAACTTTAAGCCCAGCAATAGTCCATGGTGAAATTGCACAATGTGAAGGGGATAGCAAAGCAAGATCAAACCAATGTGGAGCATGAAAAGTCAGATATCTATGACAATTATCTGAATTCAATGTCAATAGTCAGTTTTGCAGAGATGGGTATCAAAGTTTCACAGAGCTATCCAACTAAAGCAATCTCCAAAGGCGTTCTGGTGGTTATTGGGAATATCAAACGAGAATTAAGAGAATCAAAGCTCTAACTTAGCACGAAGAGTAGACAACATGTAAATTCGAAGATGCAAGATCAAAGAGTTAAAAAAATAAAAATTGCTTACAGATAAACTAAACACAAAACATTTGGAGAATATCAAACTCCTGGATTCGCACTGCAGAGCATACCCTGAGACAGCGACCTTGAGTTCCTCGAATCGATACCGAGGCATGATGTCAGCCTAGCTGAAGACACCGCACTGTACAATGGAAGCAACGATTGAAGCGAGCCCAGCTGAGCAATTGGCCTGTCAAATACATAGCCAAAAACAAAACAATAACTTTCAAATTACATGAAATGGTAACTCACGTATACGAAACTATGACTCGATCAGGATAGAGAAATGAGAGAGAAAGATTAACCTTGCAATTCCAGACGAAGGAGGGACGCCAAGAAATGATGAAGCAGATTTAGGTCGGAGAGAAGGCTTTCTCATTGCAGATCTAAACACAGAAAACGCTGGTTTCGACAACGATCGACATCGAGAAGCCATTTTACCGATAACGAAAGCACAAATTTTTATTTCTCTAGGTTAGCTGCGAGCTAGACAGAGGAGTTGGGGTTTTTAGTTTTTACGGGGTTTTAAATCAAAAACGACGCCGTTATCAAACATAAAGCCGTGAAAAATAATGGCATGCTGTGCAACATTATTTCCAGAAAACCACACAACGTCTATTTTAGTTTTCTTAGATCAATTTAACTCGTCCCTGAATACTTTGCCAAAACCCGGTAATTATATAAATAAACTTTACCTTCCGTATAACGCCGTCTTTTTAATCTCCTACACGTCACCGTTATTCCACACGTGTCCCATCGTTTCATTCAAAGAATCTCTACAAAATACATGACGTGTAGAAGTAACTGTACCCATATACTCTAACGTGGATATACATATATATCGCATAATCTCCAACTGCCGTAACGGTATTCTTAAAATCATGGAATCTGTCGGATCGAATCATATATCATCGCCGTATGTCAGTAATCGAGACCAACGGCATCTCTTGGCTCAACCGGTGGCAGATCGGATCATTCGGGCTCTCCGTCATCGTAGTTGCCTCCTCCACCGTCCAAATGCCTGAACTTTCCACGTCCTTGGGGCCACGTGTAACTTCTATACTGTGACGCTAACGGCCACACCGACTTGCACTTGCCCCGACCGAAATAAACCGTGCAAACACATCTTGTTTGTCTTAATCCGAGTTCTCGGCATTCCTCTCGACGACAAGTGTTTCAGATAACGGAGACTCCGGCCATGTCATCTCTACCGCCTCGTATCTACTCCGACACGGCCTGACTGCCTTGCCAGTTTCAACCTACATCAACGGTTTCTTCAGCTTTTCCCCGCCGCTGCTTTTCAACCAGGCAAAACAAACTCCGCTCCACGGGTAAAATGGTAGTTTTTTCTCTCTTATTTTTGAACTTTATTTTGCTAAATATATTAATATCTAAAATTCACGGAGAATATGAAAAGCGGAGAATATTTACGGATTTTTATGGTTGAAAAATTCTATGCAATTATAGTAATTTTGAATATTATTTTGAAAAACTTATCAAATCTCCTTTTTAGTTGTATTAAGCAATCAGACAATATATATATGTATGTGACCTTTGCATGTAATACTCTAATGAACGTTTTATTTAGAAGTACAGTTCTATACATAAAACTTTTTAAATGTGGTTTTCTTTTAAAATCTCATGATAAGTATTTTTTTAAATTTATAAACAAAATTAAATAACTATGTCCTGTCTATTGTTTAAGAAATTATCATTGCAAAACAATACAACCAAGCAAACATGTAGTAAATCTGAACATATGTGTATGGCATTTGTAAGATTATTTGAAAATTTCAATGCTTAAACAACATATTGTTTTATCTTTACGTTAATATACAATAATCTTTAACCCTTTTTACAAAAATAAAATAAAATAACAAGTATCTTTAGTCAACATTTATTTGTTATTTTGGACAGGAAAATGAGATGGAAGAAGAACCGGCGACTTGTCCAATATGTCTAGACGATATTAACGCCATTAAGAGCTTAAACGGTGAAAATAGTGGAGGCGGGGAGAAAGAAGGAACGGTGGTTAAGTGCAGAGTTTGCAAGAACAAAGCTCATGAAGAATGCATGCTGAAGTGGAGGACGATTCGTGGACGGCGGCCGGTGATCTGCGTGGTCTGTCGTGCACGGTGGCGAGGAAATAGTTATAGTAAGAGTCCTAACGTTGGTGGTAACTACGAGAACTGCAACGGTAATTGTTATTTGAATCTTGCTCCTAATTATCTTGATGAGGAGCAGGATGGGGTTGGCCGAGCCAGCGGCCATGTTGAGGATGGTGAAAGGTTGATCGATATGTAATACTACCATTTATTCATTTTAAACAGGATGATGTACATTTAACAACAACTATTTTTACATATGAAAATCTTTAACCGGATTGACCAAAAATCGTACATCCGGTTCATGAAACAAAGCAGGTTCTGCGTTTGTGCTAAAGGGTACGAGGTGAACAGCCCGAGAGTTGTGGAGTAAATTTTGTACGGTTGTGTGTCCGGTGATCATCTCTGACTACTTTGTGCCACCGTTTCTTGAGGTTCTGGATTGGGAATCTTTCGCAGTATTTGTGCCGGAGAAGGAGATTCCGAATCTGAGGAAGATTTTGATATCGATGCCGGTGAGAATATGCGTGGAGATGCAGAAGAGGGTGTTGAAGGATCAAAAACATTTCATGTGGCATGATGGTGAACCGGCTCGGTATGATATATTTCATAGTTCATACTATGATTCTTCATTCGGTTTGGTATAACCGGGTTTTCCAAAAGTTTTACTCAGATTAGATATGATCGGGTTTGGCAAAGATTATTAGAGCATCTCTAGCCAGATTATTATAAGGGGTTTTTAAATTAAAAAGTTAATAAAAAAATAAGAAAGGAAAGATAAAAATTAAGAAATCGTGCTTCAGGTTCATAAACTTTCCCAATATTATAAGAACCTATGTTACATAGGTGTTATCATATAATTGGTCAAAAAAAATTAAAATAAAAAAATATATTTTTCTTTTTCTAAGAACTCTACCTTAGTATTATGAGGGTATAGATGGTCTTAATTGGGTACATCTCATACATTTTAAGTTGGGAAACTTTTTAAAGGGTAAAAAATAATATTTCAATAAGTTTATATCAAAATTATGAAAATAATATAGTTTCTCTAAATAAATTAACAAAATAATTTATCTTTTACATTTAAAAGATTCATTACTCAGTATTTTTTTTTAAAGTTAGTAGTGATCCAAAATATCCTCCATTTAAATAAAAAATGATTAGGAGGATAGAAACATTCGATTGGTGATTGTTAATATTTTCAGTTTTTACCGTTTCATAACTATTAAAGCGGCAACTGGCAAGACTTAATCGGAAAAGTAGTTGTCGTGTTCTTCCTCTTCGGTCTTCCAGCAGGAAAAGTAGTCGAGCGAGCTGAATTTCAAATTTCAGGTAAATCTGAGCTTTTCATGGCGACGCAGACGAAACCCAGTTCAGTTAAGAGCGATCCACGCGATGGGTCTTCTTCTCTTGCCTCCAAACTCAAGATCGATCCGTCTTTTAAGGACAAGAAGAAGATCGCTAGCTCTAGCAGACCGATCATGTCGGATACCAAACCCAGATTCTTTGGTTCCACCTTCACGGCGAAATCCGAGGTATCAATTGGGAAAAAACTGTTTTTAAGTTTTGATCGCGCGTTTCTGATCTGGGTTCTCTGAATTTCTTCAATGCTCTGAATTTTGATATTTTCTTAAGGATTAAAGAACGATAATTGTTCGGATTCGCTGTAGATTAAACGTTTCAATTGGGTTAGGTGATATTACTTTGTTACCGTTTCGTAAATTCTGCATCATAACGTGATCCAGAATCTTTTGGTTTCTAGGTCGATTCAATCATACAACAAACTTGTAACATATTTTATACAAAAATTTTGTGAAGGCAAAGCCCAAAATACCTGTAAATTCAGTGAAATCCACAGCAACAACATCTGCAGCAGCGACCTTGGCGAAAGGGAAAGCCAAAAGAGAGAAGAAAATTTACTCCTTACCCGGACAAAAATTTGATCCTCCTGAAGAGGTTATACGTATTGTTTCTCTAACTATTGCTCTGTTGAATCCTCTCTTTGTTATCATGTTCTTGATTCTTGGTTTCTTTGTTCTTTTCCATTTGTAGAGAGAGCCCTTGAGGATATTTTATGAATCATTATCGAAACAAATACCAGGGAGCGAAATGGCTGAGTTCTGGTATATATTACTATTGACAATGAATTCAAAGCATTATTCTCGGCTAATTAGTATAAAACATGTTTGTGTTGGAACAGGCTAATGGAACATGGTATGTTGTCTCCGGAAAAGGCTAAGAAAGCCTATGAGAAAAAGCAGAGAAAGATGAAGCAAATTCGTATGGGAACACCAACTAAACCGGCACCATCTTTTTCTAGTAAACCAGAGAGTTCTCAAAGAACATCTGCGTCCAAGAACAGCGGTTTAGATGCTAGAAAGAAGAAGAAAGTCGTTGATGATGATGACGACGATGATGATTTCATTCTAAGCCACAAGAGAAGGAAAATGTAAATCATACTACAAATTTCTTAGTACATCGAAAATGTGGTCAAAGAAAGAGGTTTTATGATCTTCAAGATGTTGTTGTTCATGGACCATTGAGGATGTCCATGACACAATAATTTGGTATAAATTTGTTCATGTAGCAGTAAAGAAACATGAGATGCAATTTTAGTAAATTCCCAATCTAACACTTCTAAAACTCTTTCACTAGGAATGCGTACGTTAAACAATACAAAAATCTGCTTAGTCAGATCGATACAATTTTGAAAGACGCACAAGACTCAAGGCCATCTCTTTCTTATTCCAACAATGGATAGGTTCTTGGCAATTGGAGTCCAGTCATGATCGTCATCATAATCACTACATTGTATTAAACATGTACGAGATTACTTGTACCAAGTGCATGCATCAAAATGAGACTCACCTTCAATTGACCGAGGGCTTATGTAAAAACAACAAGTTTTGTGTTTATCAAATCTTCATCTCTCTATTAGTCTTCGAGTCATTTCAATTATCGTTAAGACCAGCTCCAATGCACACTTTTGGTGAGTATCTTTAGATTTTTTAATCACCCATGTGGATGCTCTAACCATTCTAATTCTCAATAACTCAAGATCTCTGTTTCTAATAAATTTCTCTCAGTATATGTGATCATGGAATCTATATTCAGTGTTTCTCTTGCCATCTTCAAAATCATTGAGCACTGTACAATGCAACCAATCTTCAGTGATCACACTTTACCCGTTTCAACCCAGACAAAATATGATTGATTGAAAATATAAAGTGAATAATTAGCTATTTGATATATATTGTGCCAATATTTGCTAGCTTAAGTACTAAACTTTTTCTTTAACAATTTTATCTTCATCTTACTTTCTTCTTAAAACTACTTAAAACAACAATTACGGCCAAAAATATTATTTACTAACTAAATTCAGAAGATTTTAGTTAATATTATATTTAGAAGTTGTTGACTCCAAAAATACCCGTTTGGAACTTAGTGATCAAAGTCAATAAGTCACTGTGTGGTTTGTATCATGAGGCAAGCAATCGCATGTGACAAACAAGCAGCAGGACTAAAGCTGTCAAATAGTCAGGTTACTCAATATCTTCAATTTCCCTGAATATCTTCTTTCATTAATTATATGATTTGTTTGCTGAAATGTGGGAGTAAATAAAAACTACAAGAGGGCAATAAATGAGATGGTGAAATATGATTCTTATATTGTATTTTTTCTACTTTTAAATCATAATCATGTTTTCTTTGTATAGGTTTGTCTATTAAAAACACAATCTTATGGTTTCCAACATTTCGTCATTATAAATTTTCATAATTATATATGTGTGAAAGATTAAAAAATGTAAGTGGAGAATATCCAATACAACGAAATGTCTAATCTAATTAAATGATCTATAACGGAAAATAAATGAATTCCCTAGACTGGTCAGTCTTTTTAAGACTGGTCACAGTGTTCTATCAACAATCTAAACTAAATAGTAGCAATCAAACGATTACACATACTACGCCAATCCCAATATGACTTTTATAATTTATATGATATAACTTATAAATATATATATATATATAAGCAACCTTTTTCTAGAGAGTCATGTGTGTACAATTCATAAATGTTGCTTAAACTTTTTATGTATAAATAATAATGAGCTTTAATAATACCAGTGATATATTTATATCAGAACCATCTTTGATATATAACATACAAATTTTCTACATCTCATCATTTAATAGATAAATATATTTTAATTTATAGATTACAAATTCCTTAAATTTTGTATATAAGATTATATATTAAATTGTATTATAATTTTGTTGTATACTTTGTATCGTAATTCCTCCTAGGACCTCTCTTGCTCGACCACGACCATTCGCTACTGCACTAATGAATTATTCCTATCTAATTTAAAACATGAACCATTTTACTCCTTACTAATGATGTTTAGCAGAAATTTCATGATTGGTAGAACGGTTATGTAATTCAATTAATCTTATAAATAATTCTCGCTTTTAGTAGTATTTTCAACACATTGGAAAATTTTCGTTCTTATCGCAAAATTCAAAATATAGACCTATTAGAATTCACAATAATTGTGATTAGACATATTATATAATAAATTTACTTACTTATTATCAATTAGATTTGAGTTTTGAAACTCATAATCCCAAAACCTTTGTTACTCAGTTTCGGTCTTTTGAGTAAACTTAAAAAATATATTATTTTAACACATATATATATAGACACGTGATCAAAATAAAATGAGTATGCTGAAACGAGGGGGAAGAACAAACGACGTCTAGCTTTCATTGCAAGTTCTTAGTTATTGGCTTATTGCTATTATTTATGATAAAAATAAATTGGTTATTATAAGACTATCTATAAAGTTAATATATATATATATATATGTCTTGATATATTGTGTGTTTGACAGAAACTCGTCCTTATAGGTACGCAAATGCGGTCCCATGATTGAACAAGCTAATGTCCGTTAAGATTTCTTGAGTTTTCTTTACATACTTCTTTTCTTTAGTTGTATGATTACATAAAATGTACGTATTTGTCTGTTTTTTGCGTTGGAAACTAACATTTGTTTAAGAAACTATAGATATGCGAGCACATATGTAGAAAAAGGTAAATCTTAATACTCATATAATATAAGTAACTGAAAGTTATGACGTACAGATATCTAACCTATCGCTAAAAGATCAAACTTTTAATAATACATCCAAAAGATTCATAGCTGGCTATAAATCGGTTTTTGGTTGTTGGGAATGAAGTTGGGTCATCTATGATAATCGTTTAGAAGTTTCTGCAAATTAGTTATGACTTTGTTACCTTGTCAAAAAAGCATCATTTTTTTTGGGTATGCATTTAAAATGTGGTAATTCTGATCAAAATTAAAATAATATCTATACGCGGATACATCTTTTTGCTTCATATTAGCATGCATATGCATATATATATATATATATATATAATGTTCTTGTCATAAAAACGCTATGGTCCATTGAGTCGAAGATCAGGGTAAAAGATAATTAAACAGTAACATTGAGGTGAAATTTCATGATGCCATAATTAAAACATAAAAATCTTGTATAACCATGTTCATCGGGAAGACTGATTTCATGAAATATACTTACTCGACCGAGACAGTCATTGGTCCATAATCCATATGAGTATATGCTGCAAAATTGCCTTTCTAAATAGCTGGTCTCTCATCATCTTTTTTTTTTATATAATACTAATTTTCAATTTCCCGAAATTAGTTGCAAATAAGATCTTCAGAGAAATAAGAAGGCCGAGTGATATCAAAGCGAACAGTGACTCCAAGTGTGTCGTTTTATATGAATAGTACATTTATTATTAAAAATGGAGTTGGTCTATTAACAAATACAAAATAAATGGAGCCACTGGGTCCATTTCCTTTATTCAATAGACTTATTGCATTGTTTTGGTCCCATTTACTTCCGTCTCTCTAACCCAAATATTAATGCATATAAATATTTTGAGTGACTGAGAGAAATGATAGACAAAAATTTACCAACGTTTCTTCTCCTTTTATATCAAAGTTTCTCTCTCATTTCCTCATCACTTCACTGTCCTCTTTTTCTCATTCTGAATAGTTCTCAAACTTAAATTTTTCCCCCTGAAGCTCTTTCCTTTATCTGCATAAATCTAGGGATCCTAATCTTACAAAAGCAGTCAGAATAAGAGACTTGTACGGTTCTTGTGCCTAAGCTAAACAATGACAGAGAGTGCGTCCGTGGAGGAATTTTACAGTCTTCACAAGGAGACAGTAACTCAGCTTCTTGTCCCTAACTCGGCGCCCGACTCAGTGAACTACGAGGGTAAAGCAGAGCAAAGCGACAAGAAGACGAAACGGGTGAGAGATTCTGGTAAACACCCGGTTTATCACGGTGTAAGGATGAGAAACTGGGGAAAATGGGTGTCGGAGATTCGAGAGCCGAGAAAGAAATCGCGTATTTGGCTCGGAACTTTTCCGACGCCGGAGATGGCGGCACGTGCACATGACGTGGCAACTCTGAGCATTAAAGGAAACTCCGCCATACTAAACTTCCCTGAACTCGCTGAGTCATTCCCTCGACCCGCCTCGCTAAGCCCTAGAGACATTCAGACAGCAGCTCTTAAAGCGGCTCACATGGAACCAACGACGTCGTTTTCTTCTTTCTCATCGTCTTCTTCGTCGTCTACGTCTTCTCTTGAGTCTCTCGTGTTGGTGATGGACCTCTCGAGAACTGAGTCAGAGGAGCTCGGTGAGATCGTGGAGCTGCCAAGTCTTGGAGCGAGTTACGATGACGACTCGGCTAAGCTTGGAAACGAGTTCGTGTTCTCTGACTTACTGGACTACAGTTTATATCCGCCGCCATGGGGACAATCGTCGGAAGATAATAATTACGGTTACGGAATTATCCCTATCCCTAATTTTGGACAAGGCTAGTAATGGTATCTCTAACAGTGTTAGTATTACTGTTACAATTAATTAATGTTTTGTTTAGTCTCGTTTTTATGAGCCCTTATCTTTTTTTTTTGGTTTTTTTTTTGGTGCGTGTGAGCGCTCCATTAATGAATACGTGTACAAAACTCTATTTGTCTTTATTGCTATATAATTATCATTTGGCTTGTCGGGAAAGAAGGGGAGGAAAAGTTGAATTTTATTTTTTTATCATAAAGTGAATAGGCGATAATTAAATAAAAGTCCACTAACTTTCTCATATTGTAATAATAATACAAATCATCAGGAGTTCAGATTCTTTAGAACGGTCCCGTGATAAATTAATTTTAATCATTAGTTGTAAATTTGAGAACAATTTTTAATAATATTCACTGTTGAATTAGGGTAAGAAAAAAAAAACACTAAGCGAGAGCAAGTTGTCCAAGCTGACGCAAACATTACACAGCTCACATGTATACATACATCCATTGCTATTATTTCATATCATCTATTAGTATGATTATGATTTATGACCAAAATTTTCAACTTAAATATTTTACTGCAAAATATCGGCCACAGAATAGCATCATACAACTCGTTTAATATAGAATTAATTATAAAGAGGAAGGCCTATGATAAAACCAGATCTGATCAGTAGCTCCACCGGTGACATATAGTTATGATTCTAAGAAATTTCAATTCGATTATAAATGTTATATACTGGCGAAGTGGGAGGTGCATTTCTATTCTCGGTGACATTAGGCGCTCAACGGAGCATCTCGAATCGAGCGTGAGATTAGAGATTTGATTATAAAAATTTCATTATGATCACTACTTAAAAATATGCACATGCTCATGACTTAATAGTTTGAAATAAATAAGAATTTGGGTGGATATATTTTTCATTATTAATTTGTCCATATATTAGATTTTGGGATTAGGGTTTAAACTTAATGATTTAAGATTCATATATTAAAAATGAAAATATTACTTGTAAATGAAGACAATGAACGAATCTTTTACATGAGAAACTTGTGAGTTTTTTTAAAATTTGCAAAAGTTTTTAAAATGTGTGAAAATACATTATTTTGTATCTGAAACGGAATATCCATGAAACTTAACTGTCTTAGTCATTGATATGCCACTAGAGGTTACATATCAATTTCTCTTGTATTTACTCTCTTTTTAACAAAATGTGTAATTAATGCGTTTGCAAACTCCAAAAGTAAAAGGTATCTTATAGTTTGCAAACTCCAAAATTTTGTGTAGATTTAACTATGACGTTTCATTTTTTTTATATCTTTGAGTGCAAAATATGTAACGTTTAATTTTTGTTAATAACGAGTAGTTTTGCTGTAAATGATTAATCCACTTCATATTACTATTTCAATACATGTGGTGGATAAAGACTATTACCATAATGATCTCACAGCAACCATTTTTAACATATGAAAGATTTATGGATTTACCCCTAAAACTTTTTTTTACCTGAGTGTGGGACATGGATCAGTGATCCATATTATATCTGTTTAAATTATTCTAATGTAAATACATTTTCTTCATAAAAAGTATTAAAATATAAAAGTATTACATTGTTAATTGTTACGTATTTTTCCCTCTAGTTGTTACGTGTTTACATTGCCCAATAATGAATATCTATCTTTTAAAAGTGGTTCCTCCGACAGGTTAAGTTTTACTAAAAGTACCTCCGTTGAAGGGTGTTAAGTGAGGAGTGCTTAACTTAAAACCCAAAAAATAAAGAAAATTAACAAAACAATTTAGATGCTTAATTAAAAGATTTTAGCGTCGATGCTTAATGTCACATGTCTAATTCTTAATGCCGGACTTTTTTTTCTCTTCCTCTCTCGCAAAAATCTCTCATTTTCTATCTCTCCTCTGCAAATTTCCTCTTTCTCCATCATTCTTCTTCATCGCTCATGTTCTAGGTCCTTCTCCATCGCTTTTCAAATCACTATACTCTTGATTTCTCAATTGTAAGTTCTTGGGTCGAGGATAATTTCGGATCTTTCCTCAAAAAATTTCAGTTTCCACATTTCAATTTACCATGAAAATAACTTGATTTTTTGCTTTATTGATGCTTAATCTTCCCTAATTTTATCATAATAACTGTATTACAAAATACAATTGAATTTCAAATTTCATATGAATGTATTACAAGATTAATTGAAATTAAAAAAAAATCAATTAAAAAAAAAAAAAAAAAATCTTAAAAACCTCTTAGAGGTGCTTAATAAAACATTAATTAGAGATGCTTAACTTTCAGAAAAGATTAAATTTAATTGCAAAAATTATTAAGCACCCCTTAAAGATGCTAACCGTTGGACATACTCTAATTGTCTGAAAGCATAACAATTAATGCGTATAAAAATATTGTTTTCTTTCTTTTGTTAAAGGGCTTTATTTTATTTTTCACCTAAACTAGGAAAGTATAAAGTTCAATATAACGGTTAAAAAATTAATTAAACCAACGGTATGGTATTTTGAGTTTTGCTAGCTAGGTTTAACTAGATTTTAATTGCGGTTTTGTTGAGATTCTGTTTGATTAATACATATTTTGTCTAATCCCTGACGTGTTTTTAGTTAGCTAGTTTTAGTTAATTTTGGATCGATTCACCTAGTTTAACTTGATTCGGTGTCAGTTTCCTTACCTTGGTATGCCATCTTGATTTAATTTTGGTTCGAGTTAATCTGATCGGTTTCATTTGATTTTATATTTCCACATACCCCTACCTATTCCCCACTGACTATTATATAGGTATACATATTCCTTAGGTTTTATCAACCGACATTATACCAAATCTAGAGTGGATCCGACATAAATTTTTTTTTTGCATATCTTATGTGAGGTGTTGAAATTCTTAAATCAATTTTATCTGTCTAATGATGGTACTTGCATAACTCCAAAAACGGAAAAGAAATCATTATTGACTCCGTTATTACTTTAGTAGACGTCGACCAAAATAGCCAAAATGATGGAATTGTTATAGAAATCAAAGTTTAGCTGAACCAATTGAATTATCCCACTATTATGTTTATTATAAATATCTAAGGATCAAATGAGTCGGCAGATTAATTAAGTTTAATTAGTCGATATATAACGAAAAGAAGAGACAGCTATCTAAGTAATAGGAAGTTTATGACTCTCTTGCATCAATCCAGACTTTTGTTTAAGATTTTAGTCAAAGAAAATTTCAGACATTTTCCTCTTAAAAAATTGACGGTACATGTCTCGAACTTGCTCAAGTCATCACTATAATAAGTTTGATGTAACGGTCGGTTAGCCATGCAAATTATAGTTGGCTTATCATCCGGTTGAGAGACTAATTCAGACTTGCAAAACTAACCGCAAATGCAATTAAGTTGCATAAAATTTTAAATCTTTTATATAGAAAAAGTTAACACATAAACACTAACTAGGAAGTTTTACCAAAAAAATATAGAACTTTTAGTTTTACAAAAAAAAAAAACTAACTAAGAAGATTGCCTCAAATCAAAATATGACATCTGAGAACTAAACTGTCTTGGGATTTTAAAACGTAGCGAACATGTTTCTTTAAAATCCAGAAAATTAGAGTTTTGTCTTAACTTATTTTTTTTAATTACAAAACTAGAATTCATTCAACTATAAACTCTCCAAATTTTTATTTATCAATCAACTCTTCCATTAAAACTTGGAACTTGAAATCCTTAATAAGAGAAACTAGCTAGTATTACACTGTACATAATAAATAACAAAAATCATTCATCATTTATTTGAATCTACGTTGTGTACATATGATTTCCGTGCGTCACACAGGGTATGTCTAACACATTTTAATGTGTGTGGATTTTTGCATTATGTGATTCAAAGCTAGGTGGAAGAATGTCTCATGCCCTTTATTTTATTGTTAAACCTAGCAAACTATCCATGCATTAATTTATGTACTTATGTAAAACCAAAAAAAAAATGTAAAGCCACAAATATGGTCATCTTGCAACAGGTGTTGGCCTGTTGCCATCTATTCATCATTTTATATGAATATATATATATATATATAATTAACTTCTATTTAAATGAAATTGTACTCATCAAATCAATTATTGTAGTTTTTTCGATAAAATCAATTAGTATAGTGCATTAAGTTGTTTGAATTTCCTCACATTTCTCAATAGTGCATCATGTTTTATTTTAATATACTACTAAAGTTTGTAGTTAATGCAAATGGCCATAGAGCAATTAGGTTTTCATTATAAAATAATAAAGAAATTCAACAATTCCATCTGAATTATATGTTGACTCACTTTACTTTTTGGCCAAAAAATGTATGTTGAGTTGTTCGCCCACTTGATGTCATAATTTCCCCCAATTATGTAGAAGTAACACATTATTAGTATATAATATTCTAATAGGAAAATGTTTTGAGAAATGCATAATGAAGAGTATACGCCATTTACCAGGAAATAGTTATATATATGCAACATTTAAAATACCAATCAAGTTTATTTTCATTTTTGGTCAACATGGAGTCTATTTTTCTTAACTAGAAGATACCAAATATATGTATACTACTATTTCTAAGTTTGAGACCTAGCTTCAATAATACTCATAGCGAATTTATATGAAGCGCATATATAATGTCTTTCCGAACCTTAGCATCTAATTCGAATTCGAATATCTCTACATGCATTAATTGTGCGTTGTCAATAAAATGATAACATTGACATTATTTCTTTTGGGAAAATAAATATGAAAGGACATTGCACTGGTCGTTGGATGATTTTTTCTTGTCCTGGACTGGTTGTTGGATGATGTGATACTACAGTACCAATAATATATAAAAAAACAGTAAAACAAAAGAATTATTGGACTGATTGTAGATAACGGTTTCTTTACTAGGAGTTGAAACATGCCTAACTGGTAAGTATACCTAAATTTTACGATGGATTTTCATCGCAAGTCAACAAATATATTTTAGAATCCAGTGAAAACCATGAGTGTTTTATACAGCAAAAATTGATTACTATGATCTAAACCCGTCTTAGCCTATATAGGCAATATTTGTTGCTTTTCCCTCTATTATATAAGACTGTCTTCCACCAACAGCTTCAAAATTCTACTTCGAAAATTTTCCTACAATTGGATTATATATGTAGTTGAGAGTGTAGATTACAAAAGAATTGATGAATACATAAACAATGTCAGTCGAGTTCATAACGGGTTATGAATTTGCCAGAAGGAAATGAATTATTAAACGACAAACTAAATTTGCACTCATTTGTGACACATATGATATTTATGTCGAGCTATTATGTGTTGTATAGTCATGACTGTAAGAAAATAAAAATATCGGAATGGTAGACGTTGTATTTCGTGATTCCACAAAATTTTAAAGTTAGATTTGTGGTAGGAATGGTAAAAGCGTGTTTGATATATGATGACTACCAATCGACGTCTTTACTACCAACGAGAAAATAATGAATTTTCTTATTGAAAGTTCTTTTTGATGTTTACGAAAATAATCGTATGATAAAAAGAATACTAACTTGGAGCATTATAAGTTTTTGTGTGAAACAAAAGTTCTATACTAATTATGGAAGAACAAAAGATTCCTTTGTCCTTGGCATTCTATGGCCTCTAGGTCGAACCAATTACGCAGATTTTTTTTTTGCTATCACGCTTTACGTCCAACTACTTACTACCGAAAACAAATCTAATTCTAAATCAGTTGTCCAAAACACACAGAAATTGAAAATAATATACTATTGTCAGTTCAAGTGAAAGCATTAGGCTACTAGCACACATAAGGTGGTATTAATGTTTAGGGGCAGAAGATTGAAGACAATATTTCATAATCTCCCTGAATCCTTCTCTGTAATACCTTATCCTTAACCCTACCGATGATGTCTTCATAGAAAGCTTGAAGCCTCATAAGCTGGCTTTTATCTGCACTCTCCAGCATCTCTCCCCACTATTTTCCCATATCGAAATATCCAGAAACCCGTAATGAATACGGAATATCTTCCTCTCCGTTAAAAGGTTTTCCAAATATGGATCCATGAAGTATGCTTGCATATCTTTCCATTACCATTAGCTTCGATTCTAGCCGTTTAATCTCTTCCGGTGATGAGCATTTTCCAGCATCAGGTACTACTTCTTCATTGTCAGTTTTCAGCTCATTTGGCCAAAATACTGGAGTAGGAACATAACAGTCGATAACATTCCCGGTCCCAAGCACTCCGTTTCTTCCTCTTCCCCAAGACACCACAGCTTGTAACCACCATTCGCCAAAAGGACTGTATGTGCAGCCCCGCAAGAAACCTGAAAGGGGTCACGAAATCTTGATTCTTGACCCATTTAAAATCTTGCTAGGTACACTGTCATCTCCTGCTTCCATCTCTGTGAAGCTGACATCGGGGCATAACCCTAGCTAGTCCCCTCTCCATTCCCCACGACCACACGTATCCCTCAGATGGCACCACACTTGTGTGGAATAACCCACAGTCTACAGAAACAAAAGAAGCATGTTCTGGGAGCTCTGAAACTGGCTCTGGAATAGATGAACTCTTGGTACTTCCATGCCCAAGTGCCAAGTTGATCATTTTCTCCAAAACCGAGTGTCCAACAAATGCTTGGTCCTTTAGGTGTCTCCTTCCTGTAGGTGAGAAGAGCTGTGTGATGAGCACCACTAGCTATGTCATAGACTTGTAAGACCAGAGTGCTCAGTATTACTATTGGCTCATGGGGATTATCTGTGCTCAATATTCTGTATTTTGTGTGGGGTACCAAATCTTACAGTAAATGTAATATATATAGAGTTAAGTGTTAGAAATTTTCGAATTCAGATTATTTTGCCGGAAATCGATAACAGTTAATAATTTTTGAAAATTTAAATATTTTGTTTGGATAAATCGTGGCATGTCAATTTACATCTTGGCTTGTGAAGTTGTTGTGATGAGTCCAACAAAAAATAAAATAAAATAAAATATTACGTTGATCAACTGGGAAAAAAAAAAAGAAAAAAAAAAAAAAAGAAAAGAAGAGACGACCTCGGCTTGTTAAAAGCCCACCACGATTTTACTTACATCTTAAACTAAAACTCTCTAAACTCTCCAGATCTGGTGAAGACAATTAATTAGCAATCGTCATGGCTATGGCGATTAGGGGGTTTCTCCTTGTTCTCATCTTCTTATCATTTGCAATTGTATCTTTCTCCCTTTATGAAGATCAAGTAGGCCTCATAGATTGGTAACCCATCTCTTCTTCACTCTCTCCAAAACAAAATTAGCTGACAAGTTTCGAAGCTGAACTATCTACATTCTGATTAATCTAATCCCTAGTGTGTATCTATAATCTGTTGTTGTTTAGTGTTTTAGATCTCATTAAGCTAGATAATTTTGTAATTTTAAGATTCATCCAAGGATCCCCTTTTTTTTTTTTTTTTTTTTTTTTTTGCTACTTATGAATGTTGATTTCTAAGGAAAGGAACTAAATTGCGTTGAAATTATAAGTGTTTTATTGAGGAGAATCACTGTTGTATTTGTATAGGCACCAACGTTATATTGGGAAAGTGAAGCACGCTGTATTCCACACTCAGAAGACTGGAAGAAAGCGTGTTATCGTGTCTACCGAAGAGAATGTTGTTGCTTCACTTGATCTCAGACTTGGAGAGATATGTAAGAAATACTGATGTTCATATAATGTTTAATCTTCAAGTATCTTCCACTGTGGTTGTCACCACTCGCTATCGTTTTTTTCTTTCCTGATTTCTTTTTTGGTTTGCTGTAGTTTGGCGGCATGTTCTCGGGACAAAGGATGTTATCGATGGGGTTGATATTGCCTTGGGAAAATGTAGGAATGATCTTCAATACATGTTTATCAACTATTTATCACCAAACATTATTTTTGCAACAGTAATGTTAATGTACCATCATCTTGAACTCTATATTCTTTTCAGATGTTATCACCCTTTCATCACAAGGAAGTACTTTAAGAGCCTGGAACCTTCCTGATGGCCAAATGGTGTGGGAAACATCACTGCATACTGCACAGCATTCAAAGTCACTGTTATCTGTGCCGGTTAGTAATTTTAACATAGGAGTTTTGTTGAATTCTTTTAAAAAGAGGAAATCTGTTGCTATCCTTTTATTATTATAAGATATAAACAACTTTGATCTATATGGCGTTGAGCATTAAAAATATCTGAAATCTTAGTTGCATCATCATTTCCTTGGTTGATATCTTGCAGACAAATTTGAAGGTTGACAAGGAATACTCTATTATTGTTTTCGGTGGTGGGTACCTTCATGCTGTTTCTGCTATAGATGGTGAGGTCCTCTGGAAAAAGGACTTTACAGTGGAAGGGTATGTCAGTCTTCACTTTGCATTTGAATGAGGTTGTTTCAAGTTCAGACATTCATATTATATTTCTTTGGCGATTAGTGATATTTTCGATTTGCTTTGTGGTGCCTCCTGTAGGTTTGAAATTCAGCGGGTTCTCCAACCTCCTGGAAGTAGTATAATTTATGTGCTGGGATTTCTTAATTCTTCTGAGGCTGTTGTTTATCAGATTGACTCCAAAAGTGGAGAGGTAGTGGCACAAAAAAGTATGGTGTTCCCTGGTGGATTCTCTGGTGAAATTTCATCAGTTTCAAACGACCAAGTAGTTGTTCTTGATTCAACGAGATCAATTTTGGTTACTATTAGCTTCCTAGATGGAAATATTAGCTTCCAGAAGACCCAAATTTCAGATCTTGTTGAGGATTCCGGAAAGGCTGAGATTTTATCACCTCTTCTCAGCAATATGCTTGCTGTAAAGGTCAATAAACGCACTATATTTGTGAGGGTTGGTGGCGAAGGAAAGTTGGAGGTGGTAGACTCATTATCTGATGAAACAGCCATGAGTGATTCACTTCCAGTTGCAGACGATCATGTGGCTTTTGCCTCAGTTCATCATGAAGGGAGCAAGATTCACCTTATGGTGAAACTTGTTAATGACTTGGATACTGTATTGCTTAGAGAGAACATTCAAATGGACCAACATAGAGGACGTGTCCATAAAGTTTTCATAAATAACTATATCAGGACAGACAGGACTAATGGATTTAGGGCGCTTATTGTGATGGAAGATCACTCGCTTTTGTTACTGCAACAAGGGGCAATTGTTTGGAGCAGGGAAGAAGGCCTGGCTTCAGTGACTGATGTTATAATTGCGGAACTCCCTGTGGCAAAAGATGGTGTATCAGTGGCAAAAGTGGAGCACACGCTCTTGGAGTGGCTTAAGGTATGAATACTCTTACACGTCTGGATTGAACTTTTTCTCACTCTAATGGATTTAACTTTTTCTGCTTTTTTTGTAGGGGCATACGCTGAAGCTCAAGGGATCCTTGTTGCTAGCAAGCCCAGAGGAAGTGGTAGCAATTCAAGAATTAAGGTTGAAGAGTTCTGGAAAGAACAAACTAACCCGTGACCATAATGGCTTTCGAAAATTAATCTTAGCTCTTAGTCGAGCTGGAAAACTTTTTGCTCTGCACACTGGAGATGGGAGAATTGTCTGGTCTATGCTGCTAAACTCTCCGAGCAAATCAGAAGCCTGTGAACGGCCAAACGGTATTAGTTTGTACCAATGGCAGGTCCCTCATCATCATGCCATGGACGAGAATCCTTCTGTTCTTGTAGTTGGCAGGTGCGGGTCAGATTCAAATGCACCTGGTGTTCTTTCATTTGTGGATGTGTACACGGGAAAGGAGCTCAGCGCATCAGATATTGGTCACTCTGTTGTGCAAGTTATGCCTCTTCCATTTACCGACTCAACAGAACAACGTTTACATTTAATAGCTGATACCAATGGCCACGTCCACTTGTACCCAAAAACTTCAGAGGCTCTCAGCATCTTTCAACGCGAGTTTCAAAATGTATATTGGTATACTGTTGGGGCTGATGACGGTGTAATCAGAGGACATGCAATGAAGAGCAGTTGCTCTGGTGAGACTGCAGATGAATACTGCTTTACTATCAGGGAACTTTGGACTGTTGTGTTTCCTTTGGAATCAGAGAAAATTATATCTACACTAACACGAAAACCAAATGAGGTATAAATCTTGGTTTTAACCATGCTTCTTTAATGCTTGTTAGTGGTATTTTCTTTTTCAAGTAGTCATTTCGTGGAGTTTTATAATCCAGAACCCTAGAATGGAAGCTAAGTCAACAAATGTTTAGCATGATTTGCTTACACTTCATTTCCAGGTTGTTCATACACAAGCCAAAGTCAACACAGACCAAGACCTATTGTATAAATATGTATCAAAGAACTTACTCTTTGTGGCCACCGTCTCACCTAAAGGTGCTGGTGAGATTGGTTCAGTTACACCAGAGGAGTCATCACTTGTGATATACCTCATTGACACCATCACAGGACGTATTCTGCACCGTTTGTCTCATCAAGGTTGCCAAGGGCCAGTTCTTGCAGTAAGTGCTCATGCAATTTCATCTCATATTCTTATGTTGCAGATTCAGTGCAACTTTCTTAGCTTTCAAATTGTTTGCAGGTGTTTAGTGAGAATTGGGTTGTTTACCACTATTTCAATCTCCGAGCTCACAAGTACGAGGTTACAGTTGTCGAGATCTATGATCAGTCTCGGGCGGTATGACTTCATACCCAAAACATTTTATCAGTTGATGGAGTGTTCCAGTTGTGAAACGCTATAAATTTTATTGGCAGGAGAACAAAAATGTCTGGAAACTTATTCTGGGAAAGCACAATCTAACAGCACCAATCACTTCATACTCTAGACCAGAGGTGTTAACGAAGTCACAGTCATACTTCTTTGCTCAGTATGTGAAAACCATAGCGGTGACATCAACAGCAAAGGGTATAACTTCAAAGCAGCTTCTCATTGGTACCATCGGGGATCAGGTTTATACATTTCTTATCATATACTGTATAGAGATAACTCCATGGATTGTAATAGTAAAACTCAAAACTGTTCCTATGAATGATTAGATATTGGCCCTTGATAAACGATTTGTGGATCCACGTCGGACACTAAACCCATCGCAAGCTGAGAAAGAAGAAGGAATCATCCCTCTCACAGATTCATTACCCATCATTCCTCAGGTTCACCCATGCCTATCTTCCATGTTTTTGTTAGGAGTGGGCGATCCTTGGTTTGGTTTCGGTTTATCTGTATATGTGCACACTCCTATTTTTTGTGATTATATCGAGTCTAATTCACATGTCACATTTCACAGTCGTACGTCACACACTCCCTCAAAGTAGAAGGTCTAAGAGGCATTGTGACAGCTCCGGCCAAGCTAGAGTCAACAACACACGTTTTTGCCTATGGAGTGGATCTCTTCTACACAAGGCTTGCTCCTTCGAAGACCTACGACTCGCTGACTGACGACTTTAGCTACGCACTTCTCCTGATCACGATTGTAGCACTTGTTGCAGCCATCTACATTACTTGGGTCCTTTCAGAGAAGAAGGAATTAAGTGAAAAATGGAGGTGATGATTGGATTGTAGATCGGTTTCCAAGGTTTAAAACCTTTTTCTCATTGGTTTCTCACAGTTGTAGAATGTTTATGAATTATTTTTGGCATTCGTAGAAGAAAAACCATTGGCTTAACTAAATTATTGGTGTTAGGCTTTGGAAACTGAGTACTTTACCTTCTGAGTTGCACTGAACCTTCTGAATTTAAAGTTTATAGAAGCCTCTGTTTTAACCTTTTTGCACCAGAATAAAGTTTTTATGGGATTAGGATCCAAATCAGCCTACGTTTTGTCGTCTTCAGATAATGAATGACTTAAAAACAAACCTTGTAGCCTTAACTCGCTATTCACAATTGTAAATTCGTCAACATGTTTTTTTAGGGAGAATACAAGTGTAACGCCTGACAAATTTGGTGCGAATCAATTATTTTTCCTCCTATTTTAAAAAGATACACTTCACTTTCACTTCACTTAAGTTTCAACTCTCTCCAGCGACCGATGATGAAAGCTAACCAGAAACCAAAACCACACGCGCCGCCGCGTCCTCTCTTCTCCTGTGGCTTCTTCCGCCGCTGCACACAGTCCATCCTCAGTCCAACCTCTCCTCACCAACATCAACCTCGCCGTAAGCCTACCACCACATCCTCCTCTTCTTCCTCTTCCTCAACCTCCACTTCTCAAAGCTTCACTCAGTGGCGTTTCCCTCATCACCTTAACCAAACTCCATCCACCGCTCCTCCTCTTCCTCCTCCACCTCCCCCACCGCCTCTTCCGGTCACAACTACTCTTCAAGAAACCTTCCAGATCGCTGAGCTTCACCTCACATCCGTCTCCGAATCTGACAAGCTCCTCGCTCTACAACTACTCGAGCGGGTCGTCGTACCCGACCCGCCATCTGATCCTACTTGTCCTCTGGGTCTCATGCGAGGCCTCGTATCCTGCCTTCATAGCAACAAGATCGTAACTGCCAAATACGTCACCAAGATCCTTCTCGCGCTATGCCTCGCCGAAGGGAATCGCCACGTGGCGGTCGAGGCTGGAGCTGCCAGAGCGGTGGTTGAAACGGCGGCAGGGCTAGAGATCTCAGCGGTGGAACGCGCCTTAGCTGCGCTTGAGCTCATGTGCACGACGGCGGAAGGCGCAACGGAGGTTCGGGCTCACGCTATGACGGTGCCGGCGATGGTGGCGGTTATGGCGAGACTGGCCGGGAGGGGGAGAGAGTACGCCATAAGCATACTTTCCGTAGTTTACCGGAGAGGAGAAGATTCCGATGAGGAGATCGCGGTGGCGCCGGCAGAAGAAGTGGCGAGAGCGGTGGCTTTGGCGCTTGAAGGAGAGTGTACAGCGAGAGGAAGAAGAAAAGGGGCCCACCTTTTGAAGACCCTTGAGGAATATGGACGGTTGGATCTGAGTCAGAATGGGACATGAAAAAATGAAATCTAACGGTGGAGATTATGTCAGATAAAAATAAATCTGAGAGCTAGTTTGGGGTCACGGGCTTGTTGTTCTTTTGTTAAAGAAGTGTGGGCCTTCGTCTCTGTCTCCTCCATCTGATGTATATTTATTAGTTCGAAATATATATTAACAACGAACTGAGTTGTAAAATTCGAACGACCCAAAATCAAATTTCAAATAAAGAAAATAGATTGGGAAACCTTCTTTAGATTGCAGAAAGATTACAAAATCAAACTCATATATTTATTGCTTCTTCTAAATGATTGATATTGTTAAAAGTATAAGATGAATTTCAAATATACGATCTTACTTTGGTGTGGATTGTTTGTTTGATAACCTCTATATATATTTTTAACATGAATGTGTAAAGTAAAATTTTTGATGTTAAGATAATTGATTGTTAAACTCATTCATATTAATTTTATATATAATTTGTGATGTTAATTTAAAGTAAAAGAAACTACTTTTATATTAATAAACCAACGACTATGGTGATAAAATTAATAAAGAAATAGAGGTATACCTAATATATATGTATCTCCAGAAATGAACTTTGCATATTTGGTTGATATAAAAAAGAATGGTCTTTACGTATAGAAACATCCTTGTATGCAATTTCAGCGTCTCAGGCGTACATCGGTATAGATTCAACTAACCATATGATACTGGTCTGATGAAGTTTCATCGATAAATGAAAAAGAACATACCAATATACTTTATAAATAAGTAAACTCATGTGTTTTTGCCTGTTCATGGATTGGTCATTTTCCGAATAATTATGTGCATTAACATGTGTGGTGGTCACTATTTATAGCTGAGAGGCAATGTCCAGGTAATTTCATATTGTAAATAGCAATTCTGATACTACTATAAAATACCTATACTAGAACCTTATGTATAATCTATTATTTTATATTTGATATTGCAAATCTTAGACAACTCTAAAATCAAGAATTAGAAGGGTAGAAGGCTCTGCATTACTTATAATAGGAGTAGTAACTGTAGATTCGAGTTTAAATATAAATTTGTATTTTTATATATTGTTTATAAATATACATAAGTTATTAATACTTCTAAGTAATATTATCCATTATTTATAATAGTAATAATTATTATTTTCTGTCGAAGGGTAGAAGCTTATAACAGGAATTAATACAATTATATCCCTGAAATACAGAAAAAGTAATTGACTAAACTTTCATTTTTTGGTCTTAAATTTCAGAGTTGATATAAACGAACGAGTGGTTCAATAAAAATTACCACCTGACATAAATATACCAACATTCTTTGAACTATCATCCAGTAGTTTTTAGTTTATGGGTATTTAATTTCCTAAAATATTTTAAATGACCCCTAGTTCGAATCCAGTTAGATTTTTTTTTTAACGCAAAGTTTAGCTTCCAAGGGGACGATATATGTACAAGTTTTGGCACATAATTCTTCGAAAATTTAATCTAATAAACTATTTTTTTTTGTAAACTAGTACATATGCAAGCATTGGTATATATAATTAAATATACAATTAACCACCATAGTATACATAAAAATTTAATGATCTAGGTTTTCTTCAAATTGCCTTTTAAACCATGAAAACAGTTAATATCTACTGAGCTAGAAGCATTACCACTACCAGTACTGACCAAATACCACCATAGCCTATTTATACAAATATGACCAACGACATTAGTCGATCCAAACCATAATCTGGTTTGCGATTGTATCGGCTAATGAGGTTCTACTATATATATATATATAATATAGCATATACTCACGACCTCTTTTGTCTAACAGAACCACAGCACAATCGCTGGATAGAAGCAAAAACGGGTTCATAGAAGTATGATCACTCTATGCCATAAGCCGAAATAGTTCAGCAGAATTAGGACCACTCAACAGATAAGTAATGCATGATCCCCTAGCGAGAACACCAGGAATTAAAAAAAACATCACATATTCTGAGCATACTTCTTTCTTCTAACAAAAATGCATTGCTAATTACTACAATTAACCGTGAAGTACAGGGATTGATCCTATATGAGTCATTAGGCCAAGTCTCTGACCAACTGTCTTCAAATCTGTCCTGCAAATCTGAACCGGATTGGCGTGATGAGGATTTATTCCGATCAGAGCATCTGTTGTTTTATATATCGGTTCGCCAGTGGGAACAATGGCTTTAGAGGGCTTGTTTGCCGTTTACTCCATGATAGTGATAGTGACAAACTGACAATAATCGGAGTTGTAGCCAACTAAAATATATTTGATTAATCTAATAATCTCAGTATTTTCTTAATGAGTAATCACAGATGTGAAGTACTTGTGATCATGACTCCCACTTAAATTTTCAACTATGAATATATTAATCTTGAAAATATACAATACCTCTAGTTATTTACTACATCGATGTTTTTTCACGTTGTCAGAGTCAATGGCGAATTGAGATGAATCAAGATGGAATTATTCAACTGTTTCTAACATGTTAATCAACTATTGTTAAACTAATTATAAGCATCAATCATGATACTGCGCTTTAAAACCAAACACTACATGCGCTCTTTTTGTACTGTTTTGTCAGGTCAAGTCTTTTGTCAATTTCCGGCTTTTCTCTATACCCATTGTTTTCTCTGTTACACTCCATGTATAATGTATTATATGAATGATGACATACTTCATGGATATTTCAAGGTTTAATATTTTCCATCAATAAGGTTTTGACCTAGATCTTTTCAAATATACGAAAATTTAATTCCCAGCCATTTCACAGGTCAGTCTAATATTCTCACACAAAAAGCTGAAGAATCCCAGAAAAAATGATATGCTATTTTTGACAAAATATTTGTAGAAAAAAACATAAGATTTGAAAAAAGAATATTAAACTAGTCAGAGATCTGGATGTTTGATTTCTTCTAAGCAATGATTTCCAGCTATAAACTTAAAACCTCCAATAAAATAAAATAAAATAAAATAAAATTACAAATCTAATAATCACTGCCAATAAATTCTCGTACAACTTTCAATTTTTTTCAATTTTATATTTCTTCTTCACTTTATGGACCGTCTGTACCACCGATTGCACAGTCTCCAACGCGTACGGCACTTGGCCTGACCGTTAAACCTGCCACGCGGCTAACGTCACGTACGGCGACGGAGGAGGAGCTTCGTAAAGCCGTGGCTTACGCGTCTGAGCACAATCTCAAAGTCAAAACCGTCACCAAATTCTCACACACCATACCAAAGCTCGCTTGCCCCTCCGGTTCAGATGCATTGCTAATTAGTACGTCGAAATACAATTCGGTTATCGATGTAGAACCGGACATTCTAACGGTACCGCTGATTCCGGAGATAGTATCGGTGGGCTGATTAGTACTGGGTCCCATGGGAGCTCGTGGTCGGGAAGAGGTGGTTCGGTTCACGACCATTGTTCGGAATCAGCCTTGTGGTTCCGGAGAATTCATCGGAAGGTTTCGCCAAGGTTATAAAAATCTAAGGAGGAGATGATAAGCTTCCTAACGCCGTTAAAGTGTCCTTGGCCCTTGGGTGTCTTAGGAGGAATCATCTCAAAGGTACAACTTAACGCCGTTAACTGTATTCTCTTTTATCTGTGTTCTTTTCATCGACTTTAATTATTGTAATTTGTAGGTGAAGCTTTCGATTGATAAATCATTCAAAAGAAGTTTGACTTACAATTTTACATCTGACGTGGCACTTAAAGATATTTTCATAGAGCATGGGAATAAATTTGAAATCGGAGACATAGCTTGGTATCCTTCTACAAAAACTGCGGTTTACCGTTAAAATTCCCGATCACCGGCTAACGTCTCCGGCAAAGGAGTCAAGTTTTCAGTCCAATTCTATTTTGATATCTAAAGGGATCCGAGCAGTAGGTTGGTTCATTTTTCTTTTTTAAGTATACAACATTGCCACACCCGGTTTATTCCGGTTAAGATGTTCAAAATAAATATTTTGGATTTGAAAATGTCGCAGATAAGATCTAGCAAGAACGAAAATGGAAAGTGCAGCACTGAGGATACTACATTGGCTTACAAGAAATTAACCGACGGACTAAAGAATAATGGTTTAATCTTTACTAAATATTCGTTTATCGGGAGCCAAGGCAAAATTCAGACTTCTAGGTCTTGCCTTTACTCATCTTCAATGAGAATTGACATCATGTGATCCGATATACAACGGTCTTTTCTTCTATGAAACGACAGCTATATTCCCCGTTTCTAGGCTAATTAGATCACTTTCTCCTCGACGTAAAGAAGCTACGAGACTTGAAACCCGAAAGACTTTGCGGGCTTGATATCTATAATGATACCCTCATACGTTTCATCAAGGGCTCGAATGCTTATCTTGGCCACACAGAAGACTCTGTGGTCATTGACTTTAATTATTACCGAGCAGACGATGCTTTGACCCCGAGGTTGAACGAAGATCGATGTGATGGAAGAGATATAGCAGATGGCGTTTGTCAAACACGGCGCAAAGCCGCATTGGGGAAATAATATAAAAGTTGTTTTCTTTGGCGTGAAGCAAAAGTATGGACCTAACTTTGGTAAGTTCTTGGAAGTGAAGAACAAGTTGGATTCTAAGGAGATGTTTTCTAGTGAATGGTCTGATGAGATGTTGTTTGGAAAAGAAGGTTCCCAGTATGACGGATGTGCCCTTGAAGGGAATTGTTTGTGTTCAGAAGACAGACACTGTAGCCCTTCCAAAGGTTACTTTTGTAGACAAGGCCTTGTTTATACAGAACACAAGCTAGGGTTTTTCAGATTCTCTAATACACCTCATGGTCTAATGGCGTAAAATCGATCTTAAAATATCTTATTTAGTCGTAAGTAAAGAAAGAAAAAATAAACTAAAGTGGACATGTTGAAAATTCCACGTCGGAATGAGATAATACACATATCATATGTCTGACACTTCACTTCTTTCGCTTTGTTCAAAACCAGTTTTAGTAACACAATCAAAGGATTCCACTGTGGCAATGGCGGCGAAAAAAATATCCGCATTCAGCCTTGCTTTATAATATCTTTAAACGTCCCAGAAAATGGGACAACATAAAAGAAATTTCAATTTATATACACCTTGTTTGAGCTCTACTCTTTCAAGTTCAACTACCTAATTAATTTATATTGGGTTTTGAGCCTTGAGGCACTTTAATTGAAAGTCCCAGTTAACACCATACCCTCTTCCTCTATTGTCAATGATTATATCTTTCGCTCGCCTATTCTAAAAGCCCATCTCATATATAGAGTCACTATCTTAAAATCTTTGTTTATCCCATTCTTCTTCTTCTTCTTCTTCTTCCGCATTCACAAGTTAGCTTTTCGATACATTAAATGCGTTTTCTAGGGATATCTTACAAACCACAGTGACTATAGGCTATCGTTGCTTAAATTTATAACCTCATTCCCTTCTCCTCCTATGATCCTTACTTAAAATGATCTTCTCTTCTGCCACCACCTCACCAAATGCAAACTCGGAGTTGTAGTGAAATCAACATACATACATACCCAACTTATTTAAAAAACGTAACGATAAAGGTTGCCCTAGATTTACTATATTTTACGATATTTTTATGCCTTTAAGTTTGATATGGAAAACCATCAAATTTTATCCATAGCAGCTTTTTATAATGTGTTATTAAAAAAATTATCATCCATCAAACCATCAAATTGTATCAATACCAGCTTTTTAATTGACTAAAACTTGGTCCGTTGAATATTTAAAATTGGAGGTTTAAGAATTACGTTATTTCAGATTATATTTTATTAATAAAAAAGGTTGAAAGAGATGGCTTGTCTAACAGTAACATTTCAACTCAAAGACGACTAATACATATGACTACATATATAAATAAAATAAAACTAAGCAAAAAAGTTTTTCCAAATGTATTCCCAGAAAAAAAAACGAAAACAATGTTACCAGGGGTAATACAGTAATTTAAATATATACACACACGCTTGAGTGTCTGCGTGAACAAAAACATAATAGAAGAGATGAGGTTTGTTGTCACAAAAAAAAAAAAAAAAAAAGATAGAGATGAGATCTATAGAGTATATTGTATAATAAACAACAAGGAATAACAGGAGAAAGATTTGCACTTTACATTTTACAAACAAACCAAGAACAGGAGGAACATTTATTCTTGATTTCAATAGCAATGGTCTCTCTCTCTTCGCGTCCATCTCCCTCTGTATCTATTTCACAATTAGTTAGGAGAAGAAACATGTTTTGTTAGAACTGGAGAGGAATATTTGATAAGGGAACATTTAGCTTCTAATTTCACATTAAGGGAACTGCAGATGAAACACAAAGTAAGAAGCAGGTAATATTATCGGTAAGTCATTGATTTCACAAGATGAACCAAGTAAATTCGGAAATAAAAGAATTAAAAATAGGTAGTCCTAGAAGCTTTACCTGCAAAAAACTCTCCCACGCCGTATATCTTTAGGCATTTTCTGTAGCTGGACAAACTGGCTTCTTGCTCTGCTTCGTTGCATCCTGCTTACACAAGTTTGGTTTTTTCTTGAAGCTGGCGCGTTTTCGGACTTTGAGATTTGCACCAGTTAACATGTAAACATTCCCAGGTTCAGGAATGGTGAAATCAGCAGGGTTCCTATTGACACTGCACATCATGGATCCAGAAGCGTTCTTCACAGGCCACGCAGAGGCATTATTGCAGTTCTCTGCTTTTTTCTTTTGCTTCTTTTCTTTATCTATCATGTGGAATTTCAAAGGGAGCATCATGGAGTTCGATGCCCCAAGAAGCTGGAATTTCCCTGGGTCGTTGCTGCTTCCAAACATCGACTTTTCATGAATATTGTAAACCGGTGCAAATGTGTCTTTTCTCTTGGTTTTCTTCTCTTGATGATGGCTCCATGAAGCTTGGGCATTTTGAAATGAAAATGAAGACGTCCCAATAGGTGGATTGAGAGGGAAACTCTGACGGGAAGTCTCGTGTGCCAATCTCTTGTTGTAAATATCAAAAGGTAACTCCTTGGTTGAGTAGCCTGACTTACTAGAGTCCCCTGTTTGAAGCTCTATGAATTCCTTGGACTGGTTCACTGGTGGAAAATGTCTTTTACTAAATTTAGTGTTTCCTTGTTGGTCAGCAGGAGTGGCTGACCTTAGTCGAGGATCCATAAGGCTGAGTAGATGCAACGCTGGTATAGAGCTCTCACTAGAGAACTTGTCCATTGATCCACTGCCACTAACCCCAGCAGCATGTTTGCAGCCAAATGAGAATTCTGAATTAGACCCACATTTTTGCTTCCCGTTGGCAGCAGCAACAAAGTTGAGGTTCCAAATATTGTTTTCATTGCTGGATGGCTTTGTTGACTGATCCATACTGAAGGTAACTGGCTTATGATGACCCTGTGGTGGTATCACAGAAGATGACCAAATTGGAAGAGAAGCTTCTCTGTATTGTTGAGGAATACTCTGGCACGTATTACAAGCACGTAATACTCGAAATGAGGATGGAGATGGGTTCTGGTTAGTCACAGTTGGCAAATTCCCCAGCCATTGGCAGTTGTGACCAGAAAACCGAATGGAGCTGGCTCGGTTATCTTGGGTGGGAGGATACATCCCAAACGAAGAAGGCAAATAAGGCTGATTTACGGGGAAAAAATCAAGAGAATTATGCGGTTTTCCCATAGGAAAATGTTCTTCCCTCCTTGCATTGCTACCACATGGCTTTGGTGGCCTTGATGTGTTGTTGTCCTCAAGTGAGATCCCATTATCATAGGTTTCATTGAGATCAATCAGTAGAGCATTCTTGGATTTGTGTACCGTTTCTTGTGATGGCTGTTTGTTGCTAACTTCCTCTTCTTTGTCAGGAAGGCATCTCTCGTACTGGTTTTTGGCCATGAGCTCGACTATCTCCATGGGAATGTCATCGTTTTGCTCTTCAATCGTATTCTCCATTCTATCTCGGCTTTGGCTTCTGGGTGCTCCATGATGTTCTTGGACCATAACAGTCTTCCCCTTTCTGTCTGCAACAAAAGCATCCTGCCAAGTAAATTGATACCGTTATTATCCTGGTTCAATCACTAAAGCACCAGTTTGGTATAAACAACAATAGGTGCAAGTTGGAAAACAGTTTGAGAAAACATGTCGATTGAAGAAACTATAAAGCTCATATGTAAAAGAAACCCTCATTCACAAACTTTAATACAGAGCTTTACCTAAGAACACTATTTTAATATCAACAGATACAAAGCTTGTACCTTTCGCAACACACAAGATAGATCCGTAACTTCAGCAGAATAAGGAGTGTGTCTAAGCTTAAAGTTCGAGAAAGGCGACGATCTATTAGGATTGTTGCTGTTGCTGCTGAAGTCAACAACATCTGCTCCAGTTCTCAACCATCCACCTGTGTTGAATTTAGAAGAGGAACCAAAATCTCTAAGACAGTTTGCTTCAGCCTCCCTTGACCTCACACAATTATTGTCTTCCATATGCACAGGAAAGACCAGCTTATCATTAGGCTCAGGGATATATTTTCTGAAATATCCTTCTGAAGCTAAACGGTTGTCAAATGAACTGGCCACCCTTTTCTCATTCAATAAATCTCGAGTAGTTTGTGAAACCGTGTTTATGGAAGAACCAAGCCGCGATTTAACCTGATTTCCTTCATCCATTCCAGCACTAAAATTAATCAGGGTACTCTTCCCGTTATCTATTACAGACTTCTTTATTTTCTTCTTGGCTAAACTGAGCTTCCTCTCTGTTCTTTGAGTACTCAGAGGTAAAGGAACTGAATCTTTTCCAGTGAATGAAGAGATTGCAGGAGTTGATAAAGCGCTCTTACCAGGATCTGCATTATTCTCATTGATGCCCTCTTGTGAAGTTTCACAAGGAAGTGATGGTACAAACTCGTCAACAACCTGAAATCTTCTGTTTTTCTGCTTTCCCTTAATTGGATCTCTGTCAAACCCACTATCAGTTGATTCACTATTACCTTGATCAGAGTCAGAACTTTTGGAGCCATTTTCAGAATTTGCTCCCATTGTGCTTAGTATCCGGCTGACATAATTGTTTTCAGGTAACAACTTCCTTTTTCTACCTCTAACCGACTCTTTTGTCAATGCAGACTCTTCTTTTCTGATATTGTTACTATCACCACTGGTTTTGGTGTTGGCTTTACCAAGCAACTCGCTAAGTAGACGAACCTTGCGAGTTTTCCTACGCTGCAGTCCGCTCATGGCAAGATTTAGACTCTCTGATGATCCATTGTCGCATTTCAACAGACCGCGTGTGCCTTTACGACTCTTGACTGCCTTAGGCGGCGTATCTTCAACCACACCAGCAATTTCAGATGAACCAAAAGCTGTCACAGCTTGATCCACATTTTGTCTCTCTTTCCAGCGGCTAGTATCCATGGATAACTTGTTTACTTTTTCTTTAGATCTCTTGTTGCCTACTTGCTCTGGACTCACAAGCTTTCTGCTCTTGCTCCTAACAGTAGAAGCATCCGTAGGTCGAGGACGAACTTTCTTGAGTAACTTAGTAGCTGCAATTGTTTGAGATAAAAAAATTATTAGTTTTCAGCTTCATGCGCACACTTTGATTTGCTTAACCAGAGAATACTATATACCTGTCTGATCATCCTTCTGAGATCTTTCACAGTTTACAATCTCATTGTCCACGACAGCATTTCCTGGAAAACAAATAACAATATAAGTTGATTAAGATTGCTACGAACTATGAAACTAAACCAAGCAGAAAATGCATATATACCTGCAGTATTAGTCTTCCTTTCTTTTTCTTGATCAATGATAGTTAGCGAATTCAAATTGCTTTTGCTTGGGATAATCGAAGAGCTTCCATCGAGCTTTTTCTCGGTAATAGTTCTTGAATTTGAATGGAGTTCGCAATCTGAAAGCAACCACCCTCTTGCATAAGAGGGCTGCATACATAAAACAATATATAATGGAAATGTGTTATAAGTATACCCGTAGTCCCATCAGCGTCAATATCTTTGATGCAGCTCATGCACTGCCACAGTCTAAACTTTGGAACAGATAAAGTAGGAAGAGAGTAGTTTTGTTGCTCAACCAAACTAAGACTCTCTTCTGAAAATGGCCAACATTTTCTATGGTCTCTATCACGGGTTTCAGCCACGAATCCACTGCATTTATCAACAAGAAGAAAAAACTCAACATTCATGTCATTTATGCATTTGGAAGCAAACATCATATGTATAAACATACTCTAACAAGGAAGGAAGGATGATAATATATAAGGTCGGTAAAATATGCTCACCGTATAGAGAAATGATCACATTTCACCATATTAATCTCGTTTGCAGCGCCTGCAAGATCAATGGATATTGAGTTGATCTTAATGGAGGATCCCATTGATTTGCTTTAAAGGAGATTCTATGCCACAGTGAAGATTAACTTCCATGCATCATCATAATCTCTCCGCAATTAGAGCTACAAAAGTTACACATCAACGATATATAAACATGTAAGTTACATATCACACCGTATAATTGTGCTTGATGATCACAGACAGTGTTGTTGCATATAAAGACATAACGCTTCAATATCTTAACTTTCCATATACACGACACAAAGTATAACTCTAAATTTATGAATATAACTAATTAATACAATAATGTTCAAGCATATTCAATCAATATCCACATAAAATAACATTCATAACCAACATCAAACTCCACATTTCCAATGCCAAAAAAAATAAAAAAAAATTAAACCCTAATGTCAACATAAAATCAAGCACGAAACTGTTCACCAGCATTTATACATTTAACCCTCAACATATAAAACATATATTAACACGCGACATATTAACCTATATTTAAACACTGACCTAAAATTAGGGTTTTCAGACACACGAGAAACCCACAAAGCTGTAACCTTTTCCTACACGACCAGCCCAACAAAAAAAAGAGAGAGAAATCAGAACGGTTCGGTTTCAATATAATCTCCTAATTACAAACCCCAATAAAGGTGAAAATATTAATCTTCGTAATTTAGGGTTTAAAATGAAATTGAGGACCAAATTAAGAGATAAATAAAACAATTAAACTAACCGCATGTGATTAACAAAGATAAACGAAGACCCACCAATTAATACGGGCCAGATCTATCTGCACGTGAATAGTCCGTGAAGAACCCAAAAAAAAAAAAAGTAAGAAGATCGAGTATCCGAAGAGACGTATAAATGAACAGTGAAACTAGAAATGCCCTCAAAGTCAGCTCCAAGTCAGCTAAATCCCGACCCACAAGATCAAGACATAACCAAAAATCTTAAATCGGAGATCCATGTCGGAGAATCACGCACCTGGTTCAAGAAATTAGGAATAACCGGTTGCAGCTGGATCTTCAGCGGCGACGTATGAAAATTATATCGATAGACTGAGAAGACTCTGGTTAAGAAGATCAGAGGATCTATAAGGGCTGATTCGTTGGGAGAAGAAAAGAATTTGACTGCGAATTTTCTATAAACCCTAAGACGGAGAGAGAGGAAGGGGACTTTTTTTTTTCTTTTGGTTTCTATGGCTTATAGAGAGAGACTGTTTAGGGGTAGAAGAGAGAGAAAATGGAGCTTACTTATCCTTGAAATGAGGGTTTTTTTTTTTTTTTTTTTAGCTTTGATATAAGGATTTTATTTCATTTAAATATTAATTTATTTAATAAATAGAAAACAACTCATCTATGGAACATGACAATGCCATGTCACCATCTGGTCTGTTTATTTCCATTTACACAAAACTAGATTACGTATCTCTCTCTGTTTGTGTTTTTAGTATAAAATGATTTATTTCTTTGTAGTAATCAGTATTTATCATCTTTAGTAAAATATCTTTAACATTCATGTTTAAACAAGAAGATAAAAGTAAACCATTTCCATTTTACGTTTTTTTTATTGATGATGTATAGACGTTTCTGTGTGATAGGATGGGGCACAAGAAACCAATCAAAAATGTCCGCGTGGCCGTAATGTGCGGTTCTTATCACAACCCCATTTTTGTGTCCTGGAAAAAAAAAAAAGAAAACCCTAAGCGCGTGATTAACACGGCACTTCCTTCTCGCGTGTGGGCACGTTTCGTCCGTGGCACAGATCCGAAAGGGAGCGTCGGACAAGGAAGGTGGGAGATTGGAGCGTGTGGTACACGCGAAATAAGAGAGTGTGTGGAAGTAGTGGGACCAGATAGAAAATAAAAGCCCTAAAAGCATGATAATATTGTATGGGTAGGTGATGTTACCCTAGATGAGCCCATTTCCTCAATAAATATGATTAATATATTAACCCTAGCACTCTTTTTCCCCTTCCCAATATTTACCACAGTAAAATAACACAGAGTTGGTTTACACTTCACATGAACCAGTTTATTTCCTTTTTAAACGATATAGATACATATGTACGATATTTATTTTTAATTAATTTCTGTTTTTCGGTGGTAGAATCATCACATGGTACACCAACCTAATGGGATACCAATGATGTAAGCAAAGTTTAACAACAAAAAGTTAGCTTTGTTTTTCTTTAGACCTTTGCGTATTCGATTTATATACACCAATTAATTAGATGTTGACTCTACTTTGTTTATCAAGATTTGAATGTAACTGTTCGACAGCTAATTTTTATTTCCTTTAGATTTGTACGTATTGGCTTACATATATATGAATAAGTAAGTATCATCACATAAGTTGTGCTAATTATTATACAAACGTATGCTAATACTAATCTTAGTGAAAATAAAGTACTAGATCATGTATATACATATATATATATATTTTTTCCAGCCGTTAGATGAGTGATGTCCTTTAGTGGGCTTTAACCTTTTTAAGACATTTCTCTCTCCTTGCTGGTTGCTACTGTATTTTCTAATATTATTTCTTTGTTAAGTTGTGTTTTTATTATTTCTTTGTTTTTGTCGGCTTTGAGGTTTAATAATAATGTTATTCTTTCCAGAGAAATTTAGGTTTCTTACTTTAGTCTATTTTGGGGGTGAAATATAATCTCCCTTTTTCCCCACTGCCATATCTGTGATTTACTTTTGCAACATGAGATTAATTTTTATTGTTTGACGCAATTAATTACGGGTGTGAAAAATTGTGATGTAATATATACCAAACCCTGTTGATGATCAATTTTGAAAATTTTGATGCATTGTTTACTTTATCACGAAAATTTCACACTATGTAAGCCGCTCTGAAATATCTAGCTAATTTTCATTATTTAAAACACAACTTTATGGAAATTGGAAAAGGAAGTGAGCACATATTCTTGTTGATCCTTTTTTTTTTTATGGATAAGTAAGCGAGGAACCTAGCTTTCTTTCTTTTTTATTCCTTGAAATTACGAGGAACATGTCTTCAACGTAAACAATTTATCTCGACCGTATAAATCAAGATTCATATATTTTTGAATATTATCTTCAAACGTAGTTGTAAGTCGAGAAAGGAGATTTAACAAATAATTAATTAACGGATATACACTTTTAGGTATGCATACGTGCACAACGGCGCATCAGGAAGATGATATGTAAGAGAAAAGTTATATAAATTAGACAACTAAATATACAACTTACACAAATATGTATATGTATATATATATATGGTTAGACAGAGACAGAGAGAAGCGGTAGGAAAGGGAAATAAAAAAAAAGAGGAATTAAGATGAAAAAGGACAGCTTTAAGGAGATGCTTTGGCCACCAGCGATACCATCATTTAAGCTTTGCATGTGCCTCTCTGTTAGCATCTCGACAACCACATCACCCTTCTCTCTCTCTCCCCTTTTTAACTCTTGGATTTTTACTTCTTACACACACCCCAACATCATCATATACTTATATATATGTATATGTGTGTTTATATAGTCAGCTACATGCATCTATGTGTATCAAATCGTCCCAGGGGGAAATTGTGTATCACCCATTACATTTTACAAATCCCTTCAATTTTTTTCTGTCATCATTTACACAGTACTTAAAATTTTAACTCAGAACTTTAGATGTAAAAGCAATTATATAGCCTTAATTATTGGTTGGTCTATTAGCTGATAGCTTATCGCATTTGGTTAACAAAAATTATTTTTACAGTATATAAATAAAACCCTAAGCTCTATGTTAGGAACGTTGATTTGTAATGCGTCAATTTTCAGCATATTTGTTATCATTCAGAAGATACTGTTAGTCATAACTGTTTAGTTTTTATCAGATACATTCTGTGAAGATATAGCTAGCTACCTCACTTGATTGACTAATTAAAGATGTAAATTTGTTTTTTTTTTTTTTTGTAAAAAAAGATGTACATTTGTTATAATTTATTTTTGATAATATTAATGTTTTCCTATGTACTCTAAATATAAAACATGTACATATCGAAGTTCTAAATTTCTTAATTATTAAAATATTAGATTTTTAAGTGTTAGTTCACCTTAGGGTGAACACCAACACCAGATACCATACGAGCAGAATTGAAAAGCTCATTAATCAAGTAAAGAGTGGTAATATTGCCTGTTGATATGCTTCGTGGGCCACATAAGACTAGTCAGATATTGGCAATTCGTATTAAATTAAACACGCATTCTTTGTGGGCCATTAAAATTCCTTAGAAGCATTCGAGCTAAATATACGTACGTTTATGCACGTCGATATATATACACTTGCGTACGGTTCACTATGTTGAGATCGATGTGTTACCTCCTAAGCTCCTATACGATATTATAAGCACTGTAGCGATCAGCGATTTGTTTGGTTCTTGAAACGGTAAATGTACAAATCGAGTAGAAGCGGTTCAAACGTATAATTTAATTGTGCAAGAAAATCCATATATAGTTGTCAATCTATTATCTCGTTTAACGCCTGATCAATTTCTAATAATTTCAACGAGGATATGATCTCGGAAAGGAGGATCCATTGAGGCTATTATTGCATCATACGAAAATAAATTACTTGTGTTTTTCTGAAAAATTGAGTTTCTTAACATTTTTTGGAATTTTGTTTTTGTGATTTTGAAAAAAGGAAACGTAAATGTCAAAAGCTGAACAAAGCTTTGTCTTTCGTTTGCGATGGGTTATTTTTTTGTGTTAAACAATTATAGTTAGATAAATTAGAGATTCTAGTTTCATGTAAAGAACAATACGCTAACATGTAAACAAAAAAATCATCTGCAGACAAATAATAAAAAATTAGAAACTTCAATAGTATTTCACCTAACCAAGAAAACTATTCATGATGGACTCGGACAGCTACTATTTATCTTTGATATGTAAAAACAAGTAATATTTTCAAAAAGAAAAAGAAAAGAAGAGGACATTTTCCAGGGTTATAATAAATCCTTTGTCGAAGCTACTGCGAGCCACGATATCAACTGAAAATATGAGAAATCAACTCGGAGGATGTTTGTGTGATTTTTGGTGATCAATCTTAAGGAGTTTGAAATTTCGTGAACCACAATCTCGATCATCTCTTCTTTCGCAAATCATTTTATATGTTTTTAGATGCACAATGATAATGCATGCATGTGTTGTGCGTTACGTATGTATATATGCCTTTATCGATCTAACTAAAGCTGTCGTCTTTGAATATACAAGGTCGTAGTTACGGTGACAACGTAAACCCTCAAGCCACGATGATATCAGTTAACTTTGTTACAAACTTCCCACCATAATCCATTACCAAAGCATGGAAATAGACGCTCGTGTTTTATGTATGTGCAATATCGTTAATACTATACAACAACAAGAAGGTATATATATATATATATACAATAAGGAAATTAATTATTTTTATTACGCCCAGTTGAGTATCCTATTTAAAATAATTAGTATCATAATAAAATAACTGTTGTAACAGTATACGCTTCTGTTCGTGTTTTAGTGTAAATTAATGCACACACATATATATATATATATATTTAAACTTGATCGATCGAGTTTCATATTTAAGTAAAACCACGATATCAATATTCAAACATTTATTATCTCTGCGTTATACAAGAAAAAATGTCTAGTAAAATAAATAAGAATATATTTTTAATATCCCTAGGTGAATATATACTATTTGTAGAGACATAAGTCACATTACCTAAAACTGGGTTAAACCCCAAAAACATTTCGTCTAAGCCACACGATCCAGCGCATCTTTGTTTCTGAAAGAAGTAAAACACGAAAACAGCATTGATAAAGTTAAACGTAATCAATAGACCAAGTCAGATGTTTAAATTTTACATACTAGCATTTTACAAAAGAAAAGCAATTCTCCTTTACGAATTTAAATCCATAGTTACTTTGTTGAAAATAACTATTATTACAGTTAGTTTGCCTTATAATATTTTTGCTGATATCAGCTAAAATGACTTACCAGCTGAGATTTTATAGTAGGAAAAAACTAGAGATATGATTTGTACGAATTTAATTAGTTAGTAGACAATTTTGAATTTTATACGAATTATCATTTACGTGTTGTTTCAAAAATGACAATAAATTTTCTAAAGTTTCAAGTGTGTCAAATTTTTTTTGTAAAACTATTTTTTGGTATTTAGATTTTTTTTCCAGAACAAAAGAAAAGGTGATTTAAAAATGCTCCATTGGCCTGGTAGAGGCTTTTTTTTGGGATAAATGGTTAAGGAGAATATTGCCCAAATTAATTTTCGTAAAAAAAAAATCTTCTGCTGTCATTTCTCAAGATCCAGTAGTTTTTTGGTTGTTGTTTAATGACTAAAATAAATCTTTAACTTCGAACATATCGAAGTTCTAAATTTCTTAATTATTAAAATATTAGATTTTTAAGTGTTAGTTCACCTTAGGGTGAACACCAACACCAGATACCATACGAGCAGAATTGAAAAGCTCATTAATCATGTAAAGAGTGGTAATATTGCCTGTTGATATGCTTCGTGGGCCACATAAGACTAGTCAGATATTGGCAATTCGTATTAAATTAAACACGCATTCTTTGTGGGCCATTAAAATTCCTTAGAAGCATTCGAGCTAAATATACGTACGTTTATGCACGTCGATATATATACACTTGCGTACGGTTCACTATGTTGAGATCGATGTGTTACCTCCTAAGCTCCTATACGATATTATAAGCACTGTAGCGATCAGCGATTTGTTTGGTTCTTGAAACGGTAAATGTACAAATCGAGTAGAAGCGGTTCAAACGTATAATTATTGGGAAATATTTGGCGGTTTTCGTATATTCCACATTCTACTGCAACAAAAATAGCAAGCAAATAATTTATTCTCCACTGTCGAACTCAAATTAAAATTTGGTTCCCAAAAACATTTATGGACCAACAATTTACATAATTAAACATTTTCCTTATTTACCCATCCATTATAAATCAAAGGTACAATGAGAATAATTAGGCCTCTTGAATCTATTGACACCATAGAATTTCCGAAAATCAAATTTACAACAACTTCAAAATCTTCAATGAAGCTATTGACAATCCAAATAATTGGATCTTCATTAAATTAACGGGTCACAATCTGTATGCCGAACCCAACCTTCTCCACTATATGTTAGGTATATATAAGACTTACAATTTTAAACACAACAAAATTTGTTTTAAAAACATATTAAAAGTAGAATTTTCTCGGATCATCAGACTATTCATCTTTGACGGATAAACACGGTGGATAAATGGGCCAGCCGGCAGATCAACACAAAGGTTGTGTTATCATACAACCAAGTACACTTGAAGATACGATCGATCCCATAACTCAAATTTTAAGCATATCAAAATTTATCTCATTAATATTAAATAATAATATACTTGGACTATAAATTTAAACTGGTTAATTTTGGAATTGGATAAATCACATTGTAGATTAGAACCATAACAAGTTAACAACAGTTGTCATCAATCAGAATTACCTCCATGTATTATAATGACTGAAAGCTACCAAATGACCTTTATCATGGTATATCTAAGTTTTTTATAATTAAAGTTTCTTTTAGAAACAACGAAACATTGAGAAATTCGGAAATAATATCTTGAAACAATTAATTCAGTTTGTTTATTTTACAATTATATAAACTAAAAATGTGTGATCCAACAATTTGTCAGAGTAAATAGAAATGTAAACTTAAGTCAGAAATCGAGTCGTTGAATGCATCATCAACAAAAATGATTTTGACAACAATAGACGGTTTAAAATAGTAAAACATCCGATATTATAAAGAGACATATTGATAATAATGTGAATCTGGATCTATAATCCATCCCTAGTAAGGGTACTAATGCGAATTTAACCCTATTTTAGGAGAGTAGTGTATTTGTTGTTTGTATTCCTTAATTTCTGGCATCTTGATTGGATAAATAAGATAATCATAGAAAGACTTTAGTACTACATGTTAATGATGGTCCCTTATCAGCAACGTAACTCAGGCACGCAACTTAATGTCAAATCCTACGTGGCATTTTGTAATGTCGTCCAAATTGTTTTTAAAGGCAATTACTTTGGTATTCGTTACACACACCAATTACCCCAAAAAATGAAAACTACAGACTTCTCTTCTTCTTCTTCGTCGCCAAGCGATCGCAGGATCGGTGCTCTGCTCCGTCATCTCACTGCCGGCTCAGATTTTCAGGCTTTTGATAGTCTGACCTCCGTTATCGCCTCGCCGACATCGGGAATCACCGGCGCTTCTGTTTTCGCTCATCTTGTTCAAGCTCCTGAGGATCCTATTCTTGGGGTACCTTCTTCTTCTTCTTCTTCTTCTTCTTCTTCTTCTTCTTCTTCTTCTTCTTCTTCTTCCTCGATTATATTTTTGTGTGTATATGACGACGCATTGGATCGGGGATTAGTTTTATGCTTCTGATTTAGTAGAATCATAGAATTTGCTTAATTAATTGATTTTGTTATCGAATTTTCATTCATTAGTTATTGCAAAACACAGAAACATGGGGTATATATATTATTATCTAAGATAAAATTATGATGATTTTTTTTCTTCTTCTAATGTTTGTGTGTTTAACAAAATAAAATAGGTGACAGTTGCATATAACAAAGATCCAAGCCCTATTAAGCTGAATTTGGGAGTTGGTGCTTACCGAACTGAGGTAATGATCATCTTCTCAAGCTGTCTTTTTTTTTTCTTTCTCATGAAGTGTTTGAAAAAAAAAACAAGATGGTTATATTTTGTTGATTTTGGTTGTTAATGATGGTTTGATTAATGGATTACAGGAAGGAAAGCCTTTGGTTCTGAATGTTGTAAGGAAAGCTGAGCAGCAGCTTATCAATGACAGGTTTTGCTCTCTTTCTTTCTTTTCTTTCTTTTTGCTGTTGTTCATTTTTGCTTCTACGTGCTTGATGATGTTTAAGTCTTCTTCAAAAAAAATCTGTAGATCAAGGATCAAGGAGTATCTTCCCATTGTTGGATTGGTTGAGTTCAACAAGTTAAGCGCTAAGCTCATATTAGGAGCTGACAGGTAAATCTTATCTGATTACTACTCTTTTATGTTCTCATCAGTTTTTGTCTTCACACAGTTCTGATCGGTTTTTTAATACTTAGTCCTGCTATTCGAGAGAATCGGGTTACAACCGTTGAGTGTTTGTCTGGTACTGGTTCTTTGAGAGTTGGAGGGGAGTTTTTGGCCAAGCATTATCATCAGGTAGATCTATGCTTCAGTTTATTTTCCTGTCTGATTGAAATTCTTCATCCAAGAGAACTTTTCATGTAAACTTGAAGTCTTCTCTTTGCTTCCCAGAAAACAATTTATATTACTCAGCCAACATGGGGAAATCATCCCAAAATTTTCACCCTTGCGGGTTTGACTGTGAAAACTTACCGCTACTACGACCCTTCTACACGTGGGTTGAACTTTCAAGGTGAGACTGTAGTGACTGTTGAAATGCTACTGAGTTCAATGGTTCCATATTGTATCTAGTATTTTTTTTTTGATATTTTTGGATGAGCTTATATAATTTTCGGAATTGTCTTTTTCCTTTGTTCACAGGTTTATTAGAAGACCTTGGTGCTGCTCCACCTGGTTCTATAGTGCTTCTCCATGCCTGTGCTCATAACCCTACTGGTGTTGATCCTACCATTGAACAGTGGGAGCAAATCAGGAAGTTGATGCGATCAAAGGGATTGATGCCATTCTTTGATAGCGCCTATCAGGTACACCTGATGAATCCTTGTGTATAAGATTTGATGTTTAGACCATTTCTCCTGAGTAAATGCTCAATACTTGTCTCTCTTTTTGCATTGCAGGGCTTTGCAAGCGGAAGTCTGGATACAGATGCAAAACCGATTAGGATGTTTGTTGCTGATGGCGGAGAATGCCTCATTGCTCAAAGCTATGCGAAGAACATGGGACTTTATGGAGAACGAGTTGGAGCTCTCAGCATTGTAAGAACCTGCTGTATTCTAGAAATCGACTTAAGAAACTCGTAGGACGTTCTTCAATATAATTCTTACATAAAGAAGTTGTTGTAGGTATGCAAATCAGCAGATGTTGCAGGGAGAGTTGAAAGCCAACTGAAACTAGTGATAAGGCCAATGTACTCAAGTCCTCCAATACACGGTGCATCGATCGTGGCTGTGATCCTCCGTAACAGGAATTTGTTCAACGAATGGACTATGGAACTGAAGGCCATGGCTGATCGTATCAACAACATGAGAAAACAGCTTTTCGAGGCATTACGCGCTCGAGGTAAGTAAGGTCTTGTTGATTTGTAGAGATGATCAGGACTGTTTAAATTGACATGTCTAAGAAAACTCGCTCAAATCACGTGACAGGCACGCCTGGAGACTGGAGTCACATCATAAAGCAGATTGGTATGTTTACATTCACAGGGTTAAACCCAGCTCAAGTCTCCTTCATGACTAAAGAGTACCACATCTACATGACCTCTGACGGGTAAGCCTCTCTTCTTCATCTTTTAATCTTCTTGAAATTGTCTAACTTTGGTATTATTGGTTTAAATGGTTCAAAGGAGGATAAGCATGGCTGGTCTGAGTTCCAAGACTGTACCACACCTTGCAGACTCTATCCATGCTGCTGTCACCAAAGCCGTCTGAGACCACCACCACTACTTGGGTTAAATCGTAATAATAAAGAATTTTTTGTTTCCTTTTCTTTTTAGCATTCCCAGCAGTGACAAGATAATAAATGTCATTATTATTATTAATTAATATCAGTATTAATAAAGTTCGCAACGAGAACCCATTGTCAGTTATTCAGTGTTTTGTAAGTAGGGAAAACATTTAAAATACTTGTTCAGATCGAATCTATGACTGAATCTACCCGTCAGATTGATGTTACTGACACTATAAAGTTATAAAGTTGGTGTATGATTACTCATATACTCCCATATGTGCACTGTATAGGTTCTTTCTCCAAAGTATACGGACATTTATGTACATGCTCATTGCAGGCAATATGAAATATGTATATATATGATATTGAACACAGAATCTACATAAATTCATTCCAGTTGATCCATGAAAAAAAAAAAAACCGATTCAGCCAGGGACAAAGCCTGTTCATAAATGACGCACATACATATTTATACATGTTTCATGTTTGTGCATAATGTATTTGAGTTTTTTTTTTTTTTTTTTTTTTTTTTGGCATTTTACCTACATCCCTTCACGATATACGATAAGTTTTCTTTTGTTGCTTTGGAGGGAGACTCGCAATCGTTGAAGTCCAGCACTCGCCGCTCAGCCTATAGTTGAGAATGATTCAGAAACCCAAAGTTAATAAGAGTACAAACATTTTAACTTGTTTCTACAACCATAATATCTCACAATCGTCTACTTAGACATTGAATGATTTATACCAGTAGAGGATCATTATTCTCTTTATCCAACTCCTTCTGCCTCGCATCATCATTACTTGGTGAAAATGAAACTTCCATTGCATCTGCAAATGCTGCAAATGTATTTTTATGCTCGTTTCTCGGTGTCATCACTCCTATGCTCTCGTAGCTTCTCTCCCCAGGACTGAAAATGTAGCCCATGTCCTGAAAAATATGCACATAATTGCCTGAGAATAATAGGAGTATATACATATGGCCCAAAAGAGTTTGACATTAATTTGCACCTATGAAGTAAGAGGTTGAATTTAATAGAAGGGTCTTAAGGAATTATGAAATACCTCGATCGTTAATTCTGTGTCAAACCTTGGGCTGGGGAAGAGAGAGTTTACGTAAAATGGAGATTTCCAGGCTGAGGGAGATTCAAAACCTCTCCTGAATGGGGTTCCACAGAATCTGTAAATGGACCAAAAAAGGAGAAACCAGTAGTAAGAATTGAAAGAAAGTAGAGGAAAAAGAATATAGAGTAAAGGTGGGCAGAGATGTACATGCTAAAGTTCTCATGGCTCGTCTCGTTGTCAATAAGATGACCCTCAGCGTTTCTCGCTCGAGAAGGCGAATTAATCACCAAACAAACACTTGAAGAGGAAAGTTGTTCTTTGTTAGAGGTAGCCATGAGAGTTCTATGCAAATGATTTCTTGGGGTTGAAAGTTGTGCCTTCTCTGCTTTGGTCACTGATTGGACAGGAGAAGACAGAACTGGCTTGCAGGTATTGTGTTCATAAAGAACACCAGAGAAACTTTCAGCCTGCAATCCATCAAGAAGGTAATGTATGTTAGTTATGTCAAAATCTATTGCACAATGAAGATTAAAACCCACAATTTTTTCATATAGAAATTGGGTAATGAAATGACATGGCTGGGGAGAAAATCTAATGGAACTAAGTTTGTGTAATTATTTAGCTCAACAAATATTCAAATGGCTCAAAGAAAAAGAGAGACTTACATTGTCATCCTTTTCCCTGACATTTGCCTCCATTTTTTCTTCTGGTACTCCGTGGTTTTCTCTTTCTCCAAGAATGATGACACCAGTGCTATTACTAGGGATAGATTCTCGATTCTCACTCTCAGCAAACATCACATCTAGACGTGAAAAATCTTTTGCCAGACTAGCTGCTATATCAATTTCAAGCTTTTTATCATTTCTTTTCTCAGATAGCGGTGTCAGCAGATCACGGGTCCGTTTCCTTAGGATTGACTTTGCACCAACCAGCGTCTTTTTTCCAGTGGGAGATTCCCACAGTCGAAGGGGACTCATGCACGTCATGGTGGACATCAGTAGCTTGCGTATGCCAAGAGGGCTATAATCGTGCAGAGGATCGTTTTTTGATTGTAGAAGATCACAGCTGAAAACAGGTAAGTCCAAGCTTGGAAAACAGAGACTTGATGATGCTCCCATATCCTCATGATGCTGCTCGCTTGTCATGCTTGCCTCATGCTTAGGAAGAGACTGTGGTTTAACTTCTGCCAGAGAAGCAAAATCATTCACGGGAACCAACTTCTTGGAATCATTCACATGATATGATTGATCTTCTTCTACGGAGTTACTAGTTCCTTCATCAACACTAGGGGAGGTTGATGGATCATCGATGCATATGAAGCTACCATTTTCACTTGTTGTGCAATTTGGTGTTGCCTCAAAAGGATGATATATCAATCTAGATGATTTCTTGGCATACTTATCGGGTGTGATGATTAAGGGAGCTGGCCGAAGAGTTTCTTTGCCCGCGGCGGCCGTTGCAGTGAACCTTGAAGAAGAGCTCTGCATAGGAGATTTTGTAGCTTCTGATATCTGGCTGTCTGAAGCTGATGCACTGAAAATAGGATCTCGACAGTCTGCCTGGACAACCTCGTTTGGCTCTTGGGTCAAGGATCTAGAAACACTGAGCCCTTCACTCTCTTGATCAGGGAAAAGGACCCTGCAACATTCTGTTTCAGATGTCAAAACGTTTGCTGGGTTGGTGTAGGTAGCCACATCAATATTTAGTGCAGAGTTTGGAGCTCCTAGAGTAGATTCCTTGCTCTCCTTCGTGTATGGCATTGGTACCTCTGACATATTACGTCTCATCTCCAGTGAAATATCCGATAGATCCTGAAAATCAAATTGGTAATCCTGGCTTGAAGAAGTCGCAACACTATGATCAGGAAACTGTGAACAGTCCTCCATGTCATAAGAGACGTCTGAGATGGAGACTGAGATATCTTCCAATTCCGGATAGTAATATTGATCTAGATGATACACAGCTTGCTCAAGCTCGTGAGAGATTCCACAGGGGCGGAAATGTTGCCCCATGTCGTTTATAGTGCCATTTGGAAAATCTCTTGCAGATAGAGAGCAGCCAGCCATGCTTGAATTCTGATGGCTGTCCATTTCTTTCTCTGCCTGTCCACTTAGGCAGCCATTTCCATCTAAAGTTCTCTCATAAGGAGCTAAAGGCATGGCTTGGTACTGATCCAAAAGACCAGACGCCATGTAGGAATCAAGTTTCTTCTTAACTGAACTGTGCCAGTGATTTTTAATTCCATTATCCGACCTGTTGATAACATAGCAACAAAACATTTATCGTTAGAACGGATAGAAGAATACCTTAAGGTTGAATAAAGTTGTAAAATGATTTTCAAATTAGCATAAGTACCTTCCAGGCAAGAACTTTGTTAACTCTGCCCATCTATTACCGTATACTTGATGAGCACGAATCAGAACCAGCTCTTCATCTTGAGTCCAAGCTTCCTTGTTTATGGCAGGATTGAGGTGATTGTGCCACCTATATCAATTAAAAGCCTTGTGAATTCTTATACATTTCACAGTAAAGATCTAGAGAAGAGGAAGAAAACTTTCAAGTGCTAGTAAAGCAATGTTGTTCCTACTTCCTAGAGAAATAGTTGTCTATAAGCATACCTCTCTCTACATTGCTTTCCAATACGGCCAGGTAAATATCTAGCAATAGTGGACCACTTCTTAGGCCCATATTTTTGGATTAACTGAACGATCATTTCATCTTCCTACACACATGTCAAACGAGTGCAATAAGCAGTCATGGAGGTGTATGGGAATTATAAAGCAAACAGGGTCAAGTATGCAGATGCATATATATAACAGTAGTGAAGAAAAACATAATGTCACCTCCTTCGTCCAGGGTCCTTTAACAAGTTCAGGATTAAGGACCTTCTGCCACCTGTGGAGGCACTGGACATCAGTTCGATCCTTGAAATATTCAGCTGGAAGTTACAGAAGAAAATTCAGTTCACTTCAGTAAATCAAAAACAAAAAGGAATACAAGGTCAGATAATCAAACAAAAATTTCAAATTTACCTATCTTCTTCCAGTTTTTCCCTTTGAAACTATGGACAGCTTTTTTCAAGATCTCATCCTGAAAATATGTTTGATTACGAAATTATAAAAAATGTAGATCAAAGACTGTAAAAATGCATATATCCAAATGTCTAAATCTTGATTATATCTCATGTAGCATGATCAATGATATCTTGCAAATGCAAAAACACAAGCACGTAAAAATAGATTAGTTCGCTGCACGAATATAGGATAGGAAACCATTGGAAAAAAACTTATAAGCAAAAATCTGCTAAGAAACAGAAATGTTCACCTCCTCAGCTGTCCACTGACCTCGAGTAGAACGTCTTGTTGGGCCACTAGTCCTCCTGTGAAGTCCATAGAAAGTGTCATGAAACTCAATTCTAGAAGAGACAAACATGTGAAATGTAGAGGACATGAAAACGCTTTATCAACAGTAAGGTATGAAACAAGAAGCATACCCATGACGCGATTTCGTGTTCCCTTCAGTAAGCCCCACAGAAGGGGTTGAGATAGTTGTACTCTCACTTTCCATAACTTGTCAATGAAAATGCAAAAATGGTTACTCCATTTCCCATACGTTGTCTTTCTTCTCTGCAATGTAAACTCCAAAAATTATCTTGCAAAGCTATTGCTCCCTCTTGTGCACCAACTCATAATCTGCCTAAAATAAAAAGTGGAAAAACAAAATTGAATTAGGCATGGATCATTTCACTATACACCATCAGGACTAAATATAATCCAAGTTTGATTTTTTTTTTTTTTTTTGAAAATAAAAAAATTGGAGTTTGATTCACATTTGAACTTGGTATTAGATACAGACATCTCTACTGCAAAGTTTAGTTTGTAATAATTTTTAAAAAGAGAAACATTTTTTTGATCAGACAATAATTCAAAATGACATCATACCCAAATAAACCTAGATTCAAAAATCAATAAGACATATTTGAAGATATCTAACATAGAAGTCAGAAATCTAACCAATGGGAGCTTTGGGAATGAAAGTAATCAGGAATTGAAGGGAGCGATGACGATGCAGAAGCGAGAGAGCACACAGAAACTGAGTAGACCCAGTCAAACCCAATTGAGAACGAGAAATCTCTAATCGGAGAAATATGATTACAGTGTGTTTAAAGAGAGAATGATTGAAAAACTTTGTCTGAGAAAATAAAGAGAAAAATCGAAACGGTCGGCAGAGCTATTTCAAACAAAGAATGGCGGAAGTTCAAATTTAATTGTAAAATTTCTTCAATAAACCCTATAAGTGAAAGTCAATTTTTTTTTTCTTTTCCTATGAGAATCTTAATCTTGGCCGTTCATTTTAAATATTATTCGTCACGTGTCTCGTATCTTTTAAAGGACATTTAATTATTTATTTCTTATCCTTTTTTTCCTCTTTTTTCCGAAATTTTGCTCGGATTTAATACTCGTTGGATTTCAGTACAAGAATTGTCGGATTTTTAATTGAAAAAGATCGTTGATATCTACTTAGGGACCACCTGAATATTCATGGGGTTTAGCCAACTACTCCAAAATGATTACCATTTCAAATCGCATCGATTAAAATGGGATCAAAATTTTATGAAGATCACTGGCTCACCTTTGTTATATATAAAATAGGGAGTGCTCTCTTTTTTCTCACAACTCAGATTCAAATCCTTTGAAACATTTATATGGACAAAAGGAGTCCAAGAACCAGATTAGGGTTTTAGGTCTTCAAGACTTTTTGAAACAAAAAAATAAAACCAGGCAATCATAATCTTAAGGCTAGTAGAGAACATCATTAGCCTTCTTTCAAGGACAGCACCAGATTACCTCCGGCATACTGTTACCCACTTGGTTTGTTTTTCCCTCATTTCTTCAGGGCTTTTACATGAAATCGTCTTCCAGTTCTTGAAGCGATTTGTTGCTTGAAGCAATGTCTTTGTTGGATGTCATTTTGTCAGTTACCATTAATCCCTTGTAACTCCTCATCTCTGCTTGCCTCTCCTTCTCAAGCCTATCTATCTCCTCACGTTTCTTCTGCAATACCCAATAAACAACGAGGATTTTAGTCAAACCCCTAATCAATGACTTTTCAGGTGATAAAGACCAAAACAGAAACTTACCTTCTCCCTCAGATGCTGTTTCCTTTCTGCCCTTTCTGCAGCATTCACTGCTTCTCTCTCGGCTTCATCAATAAAGTTTCAAACAACCAATATTATTTTAAGAGATACTAAAGTTATATTGACTGGAAAAATTTTAGTCTCTTTACTGACAATTCAAACGCAAGACAAGTGTGAAAACGAGAAAGATGTATGTATGATCTCTAGGTATTGGTATTTAAGGAAGAGCCGGCCCACAAACCAAATACTTACCTCTCAGATCAGGTGTTCTTTCAACTTTTGTTTTGTTCAATCTGTTAACTATTTCATTGACTCGCTTCTCCACTCTGATAGTCCGGACCTTGAATGAACAAATATCACTTAGGTATCATCACTGCTTTGCAACCATATATTTAAGCAGTTTTCATGTATGCACAACCAGAATTTGTTGAGAGCTGAACAAGCTTACCATCTTAGAATTGTGGAAACCAACTTGACCAACATCCATGGAGGCAGTTTTCTTCAAGTTGGACCACGGAGTGTACACAACATCGACGTTGTTCACCTTGTTGCCTGGCACATAATCCCACACACCAGTCGGTAAGTAAACATAAAATAGCCTATATCTGCCCTCCTTCTAAACGAAACAGAGAAATTAGAGCAAAGTGGTAGTCTAAGACCAACGGTTATGCAAATGTTAAGTTCAGTAAAAGTAGAAAAAGCTTCACGCTATACCTTGAATGGAGTTAGCTTTCACAAGTTGAGCACAGTCCTCCAGCACACCTTCACTAATGTCATCAAAGCCTTGGCCTTTATGAAGCCTCAAGTAAACATGAGCCGAAGACATTTTGTCAACGTGAAACCTGCATCAAATGAAAACTACTTTTAGCATCTTGGTTACAGAACCGAAAAATCAAATGTTTACTAGGTAAAGAAAAGGAAACAACACCCTATTCATGTCTTAAAACATTAAATACTGCATTAGCAAGAAAAGCATGAGCAGAAAATAAACATGAATAGACATGAAAAAACCATAGGTTTCCTCACACAGCCCAGATATGAATTAATTTACTGAATTACAAAATCAATGCTAAGAAGCAGCAGCAGCATATGATCAATAGAAAAGCCATGAACCTCATATAGCTTGTTTAAAACAAAGAACTGTGAAAATAGAAGGTATCCCACTCATATCTAGAGACATCGAAGTTTGAATATAGCCAACATATTACGATTGGACCATAGACATGCTGAGAAAGAGCTCAAACTCAAATAGGGGTGAGCCACAGCTTCCAGTAAATCCATAAGTCTGACTCATGTAAGAAATAACCAATTAAACATAATCAATAGTGGATAACTAATTGGAGCTAGTATAACAATTCTCCGTCAATTCTAATCCACCCCTCTCAAACAAACAAACAAAAACAAGTTTGCATGCAGATAACAAATTCGATACTATATAAAAGTTAAGAACAACAACCCATTGCAAGACTCAGCACATATTAAACCAAGTGAAGAAAAAAAAAACTTGAGCAAAGGTTGACCACAATTTCATTCCAATTATTAATCAAATAACACAATCTAAAAAATCATGACATTGAAAAGCTTCTGACCATATACACACAGGGAACAAAAACGGAATTCGATAGAACCAGCTCAATTAACAGTTGGTCAATCCGAAACCAACACCGATCCGGGATCAAAACAATCAAAGGCCGGAATCTTCAAGCTAAATACAGCTTACCAGACGTCTTCAGGGAAGCCGTATTTGATGAGCTCTTCGTTCTCAAACTTATCAAGCCCCATGAAAATGGTGTAATCGCCAGCATCAGGTCGGGCCTTGAAGTAAAACACCATCACTTCGATTCGAGAACGAACCAAATCGAATGGAGATCGAATCTAGGGCTTCCCCCTTTCACTTTTCTATCTCTCCTCTCTTCCCTATAAGTTACGCCAATGAAGAAATCGTAACCACTCGACACAATTTAAAAGCATTAACTGCTGACTTTTTATTTTATTTTCGACGTACTGCTGACTTTTATTCCTCCCTCGTCTTGTAAAAATTTAATTTTCCAAAATTAATCTCCATCTTTATGGCTTTATCAATCTAACGTTTTTCTTTTCAATTACTTCATAGAGTTACAAAATTACAAGGAATCTACCAGAAATCCATTAATTTTTTTTTTTTTTTTTTTTTTATGTTGGTGATGACCATGATATTACATTTTCAATGAGATCACTTGGTGCCGTGCTGCATGTATTGGAAGCTGTGTTGTTTAGTAACATGGCCAAATCATCTAATTTCATTTGCAAGTTCCAACTCAAAATGATCAAAGTACCTATCCACCATAACAACCCCAAAAGAAACATTTTATGTTATATTACACAAAGAACCGAGTCGAAATCAAAGGTGAGAGACTACAAAACTCGAAAAGTATCATCGTAATTCACAACAGATATTATAGAGAATTTATCCAGAGAATTCTATTGATACAGACTGATTTTTAAGAAAAGCTTTTCAAGGCATACCAAATTTGGACAAAGCTGTTTCAAATACGGTTGTAAATGCCTGAGACGTACTTTGCTCGTCCGCTTTTACTTTTATCTGAGCTTTGGCGGAGGAAGAGTTTATGATACACTCAGTGAGATAGGTCAATGGTGCTTGTTCCTTTTGAGCGAAAAAGAAGAACTTGAAGTTTGGAGATTGACCGCCTGATGCGATACAGTGAATGGAGTGACTTTGCATGTGTTTGATAAGTGATTGTGGAACTGTCAAGGCCGCGATTCCCTGTGGATTCAGAGAGCACTCCTGCGCATGAAGTTAAGCAAGTTACAATCTCTCACCAGTCAAAATCTCCGAGAACTTATGGCGAGGTGTAACAAAACCTTTTATGAATTTAAAAGCAGGGAAACAAGCTTTCAATGTTACTATTCAAATGCATCTAACCATGTAAGAAATCAAGGTGATAGGTTCATGAACTAGTGGTAAAAAAACTCGTACTAACTTGAGCATCTTGACAAAGAAGGAAGTTAAAGAAATGTCTTCCTTCCGTAAGGCTAGAATGCACTAATTGAGGGAGAAAAAAAACCTGTGTTAATGATATTGGCAATTGCCGCCATTTCTGTTGGAAGGCGCCTGGATCTAAAGCAGCTCTTGGGTTAAGTTTCAAAAGAGGTGGTGATGGTGCTGGAGCAGGAGCTGTTGATAAACCCAAACCAAGAAAATCATCAAAACCAAAGCTTGATTGTGGGGTAATGGCCGACGTGGCGGGGCCGGAGATTGCAAGCTCTTGCAATTGTGAGGTTATATTAGAAGAGTTTTCAAATGAAGGAGCCGTGTAAGCGGAACCATTGTTATTGGAAAGTCCTTTATTGTCATCCTTATCGTCAATACCCAGAAGTAGGTCCTTGTCATTTGCCTCATATTGCTGAGCAGGAACAATGTCGCTGGAGGCTTCAGGTGTGATGGAAATATTTCCAAGTTCGTCCGAAAACTCAAAGGGCCCTCGGTGTTCCTTATCCGTGAACATGTAAGATGGCTGCAAGAATTTTGAATTTACTATGAAAGCAACTAAAGATAACTTCTGAATTATATTAGGCTAAAGAATGCATACTCCTACATTGGCCTTCACAGTAAAGTCAGAAAACATACCTTCTGGTAGATCACAGAAAGGCTGTTAAACTCATCAAATATACGGTCTTTTATTTCACTGCTCTGAGTGTCAGCAAAGACTGAAACCGCCTGTTTTGGAGGACTAACAACACGTTCTGCTACATGTATATCGTATTGCAGAACCCGGTAGTAGAACAAGGCTCGATCATGAACATCCTACTCCAGCAGTAAACGTTGCATAAGAGATCTAAAAGATCAATGGTTTCAAAACAAGACAAATTTGGAACGGGAAGATTGGACGATACCTGGTGAAAATCAGCAACGCCTGCAGCTAGAGCTGTTCCTAGGGCTTTCTGAGTCTCAGGCGGCCTCTTGAAAAAGCATTTCATAGCTGCAGTTAAGAGATGCAACCGAACCTGCTCAACGTCACAAATTGGGAACATAGACAAATGAGAAAGTCCTCATTCTCACGCATGTATGGAACCATAATTTCAGTAGCAAGGAAAAACAGAAACACGTAGTCTAAATACCTCAGCCGAATGCTCTTCCTCCCAGTTTTCTATCAGATTCTCCAAAACATAAGGAGCATCACTCATGTCTTGAGCATATTCACCCAACATCCATATAAGAGCCGCCTTGGCTTTTGGTTCCTGGATATTTTTGCTGCTGATACCCCCAACAACAGAAATGCAATCATGGCTCCATTGTGGATACTTCCTTAGAAGGTCCTTCACAAGAACCTAGAGGAGGAACCAGATAAGTGGATTCGTTATGAAAATGCAAACAATGTGAATATCAACTTGACGGCCAATCATCTCTGCGAAAAGTACATTTGATAGTTTACCAAAGTTTCAGCAGTCACATAGTCCTTTTCCATCTCCAGAAATTGGAGAAGTCTATCAACAATGGCATTTACATCATACTGTTGCAAAGCAATTTTCCCAACTGCCCGAATTGACTCCCTTGCGATTGCAATATCAACGTTTGCAGCATACTCGCACAGTTCCGTCACTGAACAGGAACAAGTACAAATCAGTCACATTAAAAAGCCTAAAACGAAAGCTTTTCTTGTTCCAAATTTCATATTGACATAGTTTGAAACCATTACCAATTTCGTAAGTGTTGCTCTCGTTTGCAACAGCAGTCAACATCTCAAGCTTCAACTTTTTGACATATGACGGTTCATTGTACTGGCAGTAGAAATGCTTATAGTCTGAGGCAAAGATGAATGGCGCACGAACAACCAAAAGATGAAGGTGGCTCAAGATTGCATATGACTGCTCTGGACTTCCAGAACTAACGAGAGTTAAAAGTGGGGATTTAATACGCTCGTATACCTAAACAAGATCATTTGGAATCCGTAAGACAGTGATCATCTTATACGATAACAAATATAAAATGATTAAAAAATTCCTCTAATGGTAATGACTATGTTTGTTAGGATCTGATTTTCTCCAAACTACGGGACCAAAAGTAATATAATGCTTCACTATTTGGACAATGCAGAAAATATTATACAAATTTAACATCATGAAATTCCCCATATAACTAATTTCATCAGGAACATTTTCTATGATTAAGGATAAAGGAAGTGGACTTCGAACCTGTTGATGAACATCAGTCATGGAGAGCGTTAACTGTAAAAACACTTTGACTGTTGCCAAGACAACAGCTCCATTGGCGTGTTGAAGTCTGTCTTCCAACAGATTCATAATGTCAAAAATATCATTACTATCTGATGGCACATATTTAACTGCCAACTCAAGTATAAGACATTGTGCCCATTCATTGAATTCCTTGATCCTGCAATGAAACACCACAGAGATGAAATTTGCTTCCCCACCCTGAGATACGACTACAGCACCAAGGTATTGTGATTGAAAGCTAAACAAGGAGCTTAAAGACATACCGATTCAAGAAATAATATATGACTGGCTTGCTAAGCAAAGATTCCTTCTCCCGGCATGCATCTTCAGAGTGGCTTGCTTCTAAACTCCAAATTTCTTGAAGTGCAGATAGGCAATTGGCAACTACCTGAAAGCATATATTATAACAAATTGGTACTAACCATATTGATATGCTAGGAGGAGTATGTGTCTTGCATTCAACAAAAGATTCTACATACAAAAAAAATAATTAACCTGAGCATCTGAATCATGAAGCATCAAACTTTTCAGAGTTGCAGGAAAATCGGCATCGATGCACGTTGATGCTGAGATGTGATACAGCTTTAGCACTCCAGTTACAGCGATGGTTCTCACATAGCTGTTATTGTCCTTAAGCCCGCTCTCCAAGGGACCAACCAGATACTCCACAAGGTTTGGCACTCGTAAGGAACACAAGCTCCTGAGAGCAAGCCCACGGATCATAGGGTCCTCATCTTTACAATCCCTTTGGAGAAAATTGATTGTCAAAAGGGAAAGATCAGGATTACCCTTTGCATAGTTTCCTACATAAAGATAACACATCTTCTTCAGAACAATGTCTGATGTTGCCGAGCACATCACCATTTCTCCAAACACAGAAGAGACGTCAATGCCAATAGTCATGTACGATATTACTTTCTTGTAGAGTTCGCGTTTGGAATCATCAACTCCTGGAGCTCTACTTCCAGCTAGTTGACGAAGCTGGGATTTCAGATCTGACACCTCGCTTTTCCTGATAAATAACAATTTCTAATTTCAATTCAAGCTTCATTCTCCACTAAATTTATCGAAATTAAGAATCTCAGTGGAGAGAATTCAAACTAATAGCTTCGCCTGCGTCCACATTAGCTTTTTGACATAGACTAGCTCAGACTGGCAAAATTAAATCATAAAACTAGATCCGATACATGAGAGCTTCCGAATTTCTGATTTAGCATACTAACAATACAGATCATGAAAATTCGAGAAGTAATGAGCTGACAGACCACGCATGAAAAGAAATGATCGAATCATAAAACTAATCGCTGGTTTTTAGCTTAAGAATGTAAGGAGCTATGGTGAAATTCAAAAATACTGTTCGAGAGGGAAGCAGAGGGATAGAGCATGAGTTACCCTGAAGGTTGGGACGGTGATGGATAACGCTGCGATGCGGCTGGAGGAGCCATGGCTAATTGGTTTATATTTCAGATACGATGGATTTTATACGCCGGTGAGATCCACCGAGATGTGAACCAGTTAGATTTCGTCAATCGGAGTGAATCCACCGAGATCAAAAGCACGAGCTGCTCAAATTTGAGAGAGATTTTGGTTCACTGCTCGGGTCTTGCCCGTGCTTGGAGAGGTGGGGAAGATGCCAAGGGCCCGAATTTGCTATGTACTCCTCTTACTTTTTGTTTTCCTTATAAATTACCCCTTTACTCTTTTGACTAATAAGGAGATACTGTACTTAGCGATCTTAATAGTTTATACTTCAATTTGTAATTTGTAAGTTTGTAACTAATGTAATGGTTCTTTTTTCACGCTAATGTTTGTTTTTTAATCAAAAAAACATTACTTCTTTTTGGGTTGGGCTGAATAAATTTTGTGAAGAAATTACTACGAGATTTTTTTTTTAAATATCCTGTTTCCGAATTATAAAAATACATCTTTCATTTTTTAAAATCTATTTTTATATATACATGATATGATAATTTTTCATCATTTGATTCACAAGTTATTTTTATAAATTAAAACAAAATTTCTAAGTAAATAAAATTATTATTAAAAATTTAAAAGTATTGAGATAAGGATGTTTTATTGATTACATTGAATACGGGCAAAATAGTAAATAACGAAAGTTTGCGTCAGCTAACACAAGCAAAACGATGAGTTTTGCTGCGGATATATTTCTTTGACCTCCGGATTTGCTCGCTAAAGCTCTCTCGTACATCAATGGCTGCTCACAGAATCTAGAGGTAGCAAAACACAGAAGCTACGACTATACCAACGTAAAGAGAAGAAGAAAATCAATCAAATATGATTTTAGCGCAGCTTCCAAGATTACATATCTGCAGCTTCGCAAAACCCTCATTTTATCTATCTTCTTCGCATTTCAATTTCATAAACCCCAAGCCGCCGGTTACAATTGCCAGAAACCTTATCTCATTCGCATCTAAATCCAATCTCGCTACTGTTGAACCCATACCACTACCTGTATCGGATTCAACCGATCTAGATGATACTCCTGTCGAGATTTCCCTCGATAAGCTATTTATCCCACCGGAGACGGATATCTCCGGTGAAGACCCGGCGAGTCTAACGGCGAGGATACTGAAAGGTTCGAATATAGTGCTCAGCAAGTACGCGAGAGACGCACAGGTGGTTCAAGCTGATTACGTGAAGAGCAGTGTCCGGACGGAAGATTGTCCGGCCGATGGGTTGCCGGAGTTTGCGCTTGTTGGGAGATCCAATGTTGGGAAATCTTCGCTTCTCAATTCGTTGGTGAGGAGGAAACGCCTTGCCTTGACTTCTAAGAAACCTGGTAATTTGAGTTTTGCTTTGTCGTGTTTATCATTTAGCTTGTGTTTAATTCTTACATGGTTTTTAATGTAATTAGATTTACTGATTTAAAAAAAAACTTTAATTTTTTTTGGATTCTGAGGTACTAATTACTGGGATTTATCCGGTTAAAAGTTCATGTGAAACTGAACTGAAAATCCAGTTGTTGAAGAAATTGCATTTTGAGGCATATAGATCTAGTCAGTGTTTAGTGTTCATGAGGAGATTGGAGAGTATTGGTAACAAGCATTGAGTATATTGGGACACCTCAAATAGAAACCATTCCGAGTAGATATTGTTGTAGGCTTATCCCTTTAGAAGAGATTTTAACTCAAACTAATATAATTTTGCTTTCAAAGTATTCAAAAATGGATTTTCTTTTTGGTTTATTTAAATCTATGATAAAGATGGACTTTAGTTGATTATAATGCCTGGTAATTTATTCCTCATGTAGGAAAGACGCAATGCATTAATCATTTCCGGATCAATGACAAGTGGTACTTGGTAGATTTGCCTGGCTACGGGTAAGCGTCAGTTATACTATTCTGTTTTTCATAAGTTATTAAGACCTCGGTCATAGTCCCTTAAAACTGCTCTTCCTCTGTCTCTCTATTTTTTTTTTTTTTTTTTTTTTGTCGAATACAATTACAGTTTCTTTCCCAAGGAATTTTGGAGGCTTTCGGTATAGAAAGTGAAAATTGATGCATTTTATATATCCAGGTATGCATCAGCACCGCATGAACTCAAACAAGACTGGAACAAATTTACCAAAGACTATTTCCTAAACCGATCAACTTTGGTCTCTGTGTTTTTACTAGTTGATGCCAGCATTCCTGTAAAGCAAATAGATCTCGAGTATGCAAGTTGGCTTGGTCAAAACCAGGTATACAAGTACTCAAACCTTCAAAAGCCACTTAAACCCATTAATTGGTCATCATGATCAAGTGTGTTACTAATTATCTCATGTCTTTGTGAAATGAATTATTGGTATCTATATCTCAGGTTCCAATGACTATGATATTCACCAAATGCGACAAGAGGAAGAAGAAGAAAAACGGAGGGAAGAAACCGGAGGAGAACATAAAAGAGTTCCAAGACTTGATCCAAGGGTTCTTTGAGACAACACCACCATGGATTATGACCAGCAGTGTGACGAATCAAGGTCGGGACGAGATATTGTTGCATATGGCTCAGCTAAGAAACTACTGGCTCAAACACTGAGAACCCAATCACACTTCTCCATATGATATTTAATCCGAAGGAGACTTATATAAATGTTAAGAGTACTAGAACAAAAAAAAAAAAAAAAAAACAGTAAGTGTACCAATTATTTGGGCACTGTTTTTGATTAATGCCAGCGCCAAGATTTGGGTTTTTTGTATGGTTCGTTATAAAATTCGTCGGTCTCTGTTGGCTTTTGTGAAATCAAATAGTATCCGTAGATGTGAATATTTTTTATTCAGGATACAGGGTTACTGAGATGGGCAACAGAAATTATTGAAAGTAGAGTAACGCAAACATTGGTGAGAATCCAATGCCCCGAAAACCCAAGGGTTCGTCCACGGAGGATGAGTCAGGGCCTAAGATCCGGACTTATGTAAATATTACATAGCAGCTGAATAAGAAGTTTATTAAATGTCTTTGTTGTTTATGTATCACTTACATAAGCGTAAGTGATTACATTTTATTTAACTCAATGTTATCCGTAGTTTTAATTTAGATAAATAAATATATGACATTATTGCATCAGTGGGGATAGCTCAGTTGGGAGAGCGTCAGACTGAAGATCTGAAGGTCGCGTGTTCGATCACGCTCACCGCATTATAAATCTTTTTATTTTGTGCGATGAATTAAAACGATGTCGTATTTGTTTAACCGATGGAACAAAGCAATGTCGTATTTGTTTTGCCGAGCAGTTCATAAATGCCCACTATCTTCAAACCCAATTATTATCTTTTCTAGTTCAGCCCTGTAAATTTTAATGTTGACCAAAAGATTAATGGGTGTTCCGAACATATATAAATTTGTAAAACACAGTCACCAGCAAGAAATGTGATTAATATATTGATTAGTGTAGAGTGCTAAACTGCTCATGAATGAGACGATCGATAAAAAAAAAACTCTTGAAGCTGCACGCAAAGGAAAATGGTGATTTTGAGATTTTTTTTTTTTCTTGTAAATACTGAGCTAGAGATATAAACAAACACCTCGTGCTTAGTTGGAGAAATTTAACCAAAAATTGAATCAATCTATGTACTATTTTATGGAAAATCTGATTAACATTCATCTTGTACGTCTGCTTCTATTACATTTCCAAATAAGTATTCAAAATTTGGTAAAAAGAAAAATTATAAGCCAAACAAAATTATAACGGTAGTATGATAAGACCGTATCTTTCAAATATAAGATTGATCTTAAACTTGGAAATTTATTATTCGGATTATACGGTCAAAAATACCAAATTAATTGTTTCCAAAAAAATAAAAATAACGTGACCTAAGTAAATCTGTTACAAATTTGACGAGAAGTCATTTTAAAATCTAAAATCTAAAATCCCAGACAAGAAGGAAAAGGTTTTCATCAAGTGTATATCATTAGCGTTCTTCGGAAACTGCAACAACAATCTTCGACAAAACTTTAGTGGCAACAAATTTGGCTATATAGAGATTTTGATTTGAATGAGATGATATATTGTAACATGAGGGAGAGATAAAAATGGGAGGAAACAACTAGAGTGTAACTGTTGAAACGATCAATTAGGGTTTTTTTTTCCTCCATCCGCCTTAACCTGGGCTTGACCAATTTCGGTTCATCGTCACCTAATCGAACTCGTGTTGGTTTCTACGATTCGAATTTTTTTTTTTTTGGTTCGGTCTGTAAACTGATATCTTCAGTGAAGGTACGTAGTTGATTTTTTTTGTTTTGTTGAAATGACTTATAGTCTTCTTGTTTCTCAGATAATCGTTGTTCTTCACCAACACTAGAAGCTTATCTCAGCCTACATTGCTTTAATTTTTTTTTTTAATTTTTTTTTTGTTCACTTTAACAATGCTGCATTTCCCAGGTTGAAAACTGCTTTTAGAGAATGGAAGAATCAGTAGGCTTAGAATTTAAGTGGGGTAAAAAGAAAGGAGTTGGTGGAAAAAAGAAAGATGTCCAATTCTATGAGTCTTTTACCTATGATGGTGATGAATACCGTCTTTATGACTGTGTTTTTGTTGGTGATTCCACCCAACCAGACTTCACTGAACCCTTTCTTGGCATGATCATCAAAATTTGGGATCACACTAATAAGCGTGCAAATATCCTAGGCCACGTCAAGCTTCTCTGGTTCTTTAAACCGTCTGAGATTTTGCCATATCTTGATGGAGTCCCAGATGTACTTCCAAATGAACTGTTTTTAGCATCAGGTGAAGGTCGCGGCCTCGCTAATGTCAACCGGGTGGTAACTGATTGTTCTTCTGTATACTATTTCAAATTTTTTTCATTCTCCGTATTTACTTGTTGAGCTTCGCTTTGAGTTTTTTTTTAATTGATATATTATGCTGAGGACTGAGTTTTCTTGTCTCTCCACTTTTATTCTGTTAAAGATGATATTCTTTGAAGTAGGATAACTTGTTCTCTGCTCATCAGCATATGTTCTCTAAGTAGCTTTTTTGTCCGCTTTTGTCACCCTGACACAGATTTCTATCCCAAAGCAAAAAGCTGAAGTTAATTGCAACTTATAGTTGTTATTTGGCAACTAGTATATGTAGCCTCTTTCTGTAGTAAAGATCTCCCAACAGAAATTCGTGTATCAATTACTTTTATTGGTTGCTATCTTCTTCTAAGTGTTTTTTATTGGTGAATCGAACATGTCCTTGTGTCTTGACCTTTGCATCACTTTTTGGTTGGAATAGTTTTTGAATTTTATGTACGTATAGTTGGTGTGAGGTATTAGTAAGTAAAGTACATCTGTATTTGTACTGATATAACATTATTCCACTAGGAAGCAATTGGGGGAAAATGCTCTGTGTTATACATTTCAAAAGAAAAAAGAAATCCTCTACTCTCGGATGAAGAAATCAAGTCGTCAGACTTTGTGTTTCGCCGAGCATTTGATGTTGGAAGTTGCAAAGTTGTGGATATGATAGATGATAAAATTGCTGGAGTTGACGGTACATATTGTTTCATCTCATTTGCTAGCTTCGACATTGTACTCTGTGATCAGTAGCTATCTTGATTGTTTATTTACAGCTTAGCTTCTTTTCACTCTAATTCTTGCAGTTAAATTTCTCCTTAACAGAGTGGGTTGTGAGAAACAAGCAACTGCTAGGCAGAAAATTGAATCAGACATAAATGGGAATTCAGATAGTTTGAAACCAAATGGTCCTTCAGCTAGTGATGCAGTTAGGAGAATTGCTATTGAATCTTCTGACTGGAAAGAAAGCAGTTATGGTTGCAAACAAGAGAAAGGACAAGGTCACAATCAACTGGCTACAAAACAATATACACTTGCAGAAGAAAGGTCTTACAAGGATTCTGGTGTGCAGGATAATGAACATGTCTCTTGTGAAGCTTCTGGACCTAGGGGAAATCATTGTGATGGCAAAGCTCAAGAAAGTGAAGTTAAAAAACATTTCACTAAACAAAAATCTATGTCTGCAGAAGAAAGATATAGTCACTCTTGTATAGCTTCTGGCTCCAGGGGTAATCATTCCAATTTCCAGAAACCTCAAGTAGATGATGTTAAAAAACAATTGACCAAACAAAAATCTATGCCTGCTGACGAAAGATATCGTAAAGAGTCAAATGGATTGGATGACAGGCCTCAAAAGAAACAGAAACTAGATGGTTATGTTACAGCACCAGATGGACGAAATACAACCATTTTTCAGAACATTAGTTCTGATGGTAAAATGGATATAGGAAGGGATACAGGATCTTTTCAGAGACCTAAAGATAGAATGGAAAGAGAGCAAGCCCCTCCCGAGAAAGCCAGCTTCAGTAAAAAGCGAGATCTGGGAGTGTCAGTTTCCGAAGAAAAAGATACAAAAAGTGCAACTGAAAAAGGTTTTTCCAAGAAGCCCAGCTCTGATGGTAAGCTAGTAAATCGTGCTGAAGACAAGATGTTGGTGGATGACTATGAAAGAAATTATCAAGTAATTGAAGTGAGACGAAGGCCGGATGCTGTAAGTTTATACTAACTAATGTGATTACTGCGATATGATTAAGCAGTTTTAAAGTAGCAGTTTTTAACAGTCCTTCACTTTGAATGTTGTAGAGTTGTAGTGATGTTCTGTCATTCATCTCAACATGTTACTTGTTACTGCGATGCTTGTAAACATGGAGGTTCGTCTAACAGATTTTTGTTTCCTTGTTATTGATCTCAGGGAAAAACTACATGGTTCCGGAATCTTGTAAGTATCTTTCCCTTCATTCCTTTTTGCATGCCAGTTCTGTGAATGGTCGTTTTTTGGTGGCCTCCATTTCTGTGTTTGGCATGCTTATTCTTTGATGTTAATAGGGTGACCTGGTAGTTCTTTTATATTGAATTGTTATTGACTCGATCATTTGTTAATAATGTATTTTTTTTTTTTATCGTTTCTAATTTCCATGTTCGAAATTCAGTTGCTTCTTTAATATCCGCACTCAAATTACTTCTTTTATATCCTGGCTCTGTTCAGCCTTGGGAAGAAGAAAGTATGAGGGACGCAGAAAATTGGGAGAGTCTGGTTCTTCTTCAAAACTTGGATCCTTCTTATACATCTGATGAAGTGGAGGTATTAGTTTGTTTTAAGAGACTCCTAAATAAACACTTATCTTGTGCAATTGTCTCCGACTCTCCTGATTTACTTTATGGAAACCTCATTTTTCTTTTTTATATGTTATCTAAGAAAATTATGAAATTGTATTTCAGGATATAGTCTATTCTGCTTTGAACGAGCAATGCGAGGCCAGGATGATGGAATGTACATTAGTCACTACTTCTTATACTGGTAAGCTACCATTTTACTTACAGGCGTTCTAATTTAGGTTCTCACATACTAGAAATGGAATGAGGAGCTTTACTATGGCATCTCGTATTGCTTGATGTACAGGTGAAGCTTTGGTTATTTTCAAAACAAGAGAAGTTGCACAAAGGGTGATTAGAAGACTAGATGAGGGTTGCTTGTTGCTATCAAATGGGAGGTACTTTGCATGACATATTCCGCTTTTTCTCAATGATAGATTGCAGAACTCTGTACTGTACCATTTTTGCCATACTTTCATCTCAATGAATATGATTTTTAACATCAAATTGAAACTTCAGATTGTAAGAATCAACAACTCTGAGAGCTTATATTGGTAGCAATTCCCCAAAAAATCACCCTTGTTTGTCCTTGTCAAGGCGGTTTCTCAATTTATAACTGCTAAAGGCTCTAATGCAGAAGTGACTTTGTACTCGTTTTCATACGTATACCAGTGATGTTCAACCGCTAGAGACGATGAATTGTGCTGAATTTATTTCTGTTTTCATTCCGTATGATGTGTATGCATGTGTGGATTGTGATTTTCCTTTTTTGCTCAACAGGCCCCTCGTTGCTGCTTTTGCCAAGATTACTCCTCCAGGGAAGCCGTCATCATTCTCCGGCCATATCAAACTACACAAAACTCAGATGCGACGAGAAATGGTATTGTTTTCATTGCCCTCTCTCTTGCTCAAAAACACACAAGTAAAAAAGCATCGTTCCTTTATCAGTGTTCTTGCTCTTTGGTCTTTATATTTTTTCCAGAGAGATGCTGTGTCTACATCACATTGTTCTCAGTCGAACACCCTTGAATTTGACATGGCAATGGAGTGGTGCTTGCACCGAACCAGACAAGAGCAAGTGACTGAAAGGATGTCAAAGGTACTAGATTTTTGTAGACATTGCCACTATTTTGACTGAAAACTTGAGTTTCTGTTTGGAAAATTGAGAAAAAGGGTATCTAATAAGAAACCAAAATTCTTTAAAAGCTGATCGAATGGCCATGGACCGTAAGTGGTGAACTTATATATGTATATTTCTTCAGGGTAAATGCTATCGCACCATAAAAAAAATTGTGTCAATTATTCTTTTAATTTAGTGAAACTAATCTGAAATCGGTAACATGTCCTAGTTTTTTTGTTCTTATTAATCTGATAACAGATTTTCTTTTTCCTCGGGTGCTATTAAGCTCTTTGATTTAGAAACAATATTCATTTTGTATTCTTCAACTCCTTGTAGCGGCAATTGGAGGAGAGAAACGTGCTGCGGATTAACTTCAAGCCTAAACGTCCGTAGTTTCAGAATCATCTCGTCTCTCTCGTGTAAGTATCAACTCTAATTTCCCTTGAGAAACATGTATATAGAAACATGTATATCATCTAAAAGAACCAAGTTGTCACTTATTTTCTTTGTTTCAGACAGAACATCACTAACTGTGCATTAGAAGGAAGACCACAAGCTCTCTTTTGGCCTTTAAAATTCCAGGCCATCGAATCGGTAACACCTGGGCTTTATATGATTTTAAAAACGAATCTTGATGTTAAGAAAAAAATGATGTTTTTGCTTTTTCTTTCTTACTTGATTTTAGTAGGTACATACTGAGGCCGCTTCTGGCCTCAATCGGACGACCCTTTTGTAGCTTAGTATCTTTTCAAGGCTCATTTTCTAGACTTTTTTTGTTGATAATGGAAATGTTTAGGAGAGTTTGTGGGACGTGAATCCATTTTTTTGTGACTTGTAGGGGTTTTAAACAATTTCTTCTTTTTTCATCAACTCTTTTGTAAGAAATCAGAAAATTTAATGCTAGAAAATATACAAATCATTTTACATGGGCATATAATCCATGTGTAAAGGTAACCCGACTCATTACAGATGTGAACCCTACAATCGTCAAAGGGATACATCAAATCATACAAGGTGTAGAGAGAAGTTGTAACTTGTAAGTATTATGTAACTTATTATGTAACTTATTATGTTCATGCATAATTTCCATACCAAAGATTAATAATATTCTCTTGACTATCGACTACTAATTGGTTTAAACTGAAACCATTTAAGTTGAAACGGTTCATCTATCACCCAAAATAACCATGAGCATCCTTTCAAGATTTTGACACCAAGTTACAGTATCTCATCAATTGTAAATATCACATTATATCTTTTTTTTGTGAAATTTGTGCCGTTATAATCTTACAAAGGTAATTGGGATCTACCCTTACTATACTAAAGTTCTTGTTTTTATTTTATATGGCTTTAGTTTTCAATATGGGTAATTTATACTGTAGCGATGACACTCTCATAGTGATCACTGAGATAACTTCTTACGTTTCAATTTTTAGGAATCTAGTCTCCACTACCAGTATTTTACAGTTCATAAAACGTTATAAACTCATCACTAATTTTCTTTGACATAAACTTCTTACTCCCGACCTTCCTTTTGTAAGCTATATTATAGTGATTTTATTCGAAGTTTTTAAATAATTTGTCGACATTGTCAGCCACTTTATCAAAGGGAAAAATGTTTATTCTATTTATAGAATTGGAATTAGAGAAATAATTATTAATGTCAGACTCTAAATTAATCAGCCTATGAGATGTACTCGATCGAAACTTTAAAAGTTAATATTAAATAATTGGGAATAATCAGACACACCTACACATCAATTATTTAATATCTGTTACAATAAAATATAGCAAAAGGAATTTTTTGGAAGGCGGATAATTTTTTAAAAAAATTAAAATATGCAGGGTGTGGTGGTAAAACGCAACGTATTGAAGACTAGGGCCCTGGCACGAGCGGGTAAGCGAACGTTACACATGTCGTCATGCAATTAAAAAAGGAGAAATCTGAGTCAGCAGAAGACGACAAAAAAGTAAAAAAAGTAAAAAAAGTAAACTAATGATGGCAAAGAACTAGAAGTAAGTTGAACTATGGTTCAATGGTCAGGTTGTGGTAACTCGTGTCGACGTGGCGTGTAGGGAGACGTCCACGCAGACAAAGATCTTGACGGTCAATTTGATGATGACTAAAGCAAGTCTTAGCCCTAAAAGGCTTTAACCCATCTGCTTAATGTGACCATTTTTTCTTGCAGACCAGACCGTCAACGTGATACAGGTTTTATTCCTTTTCTTCTTTGTTTTTGTTTTGTGTTCTTTTCTTTTCTTGCAGACCATACCATTTTATTTATGTGCGGCTTATCAATTATGTGGAATTTGGTAGATTGTCTTATGATAGATATATGCATTTCTCATCTCCAATAAATGATATATGGTTATTTAAAATATCAAACGAAGAGAATGAACTGAATCTTATTAATTGCGTGAGCTAACTAGATTGTTGCTTATGTTCAACAAAACATTAAAACAATACGAATGTATGAAGAAGAAATGATTATATATCTTACCAAATTCTTTAACTGAAAATTTGAAACTATAATTTACAAAATAGATATATTCCTTAAAAACAAAAATACCAAAGATAGATAAGTATTGAGTGTGATGTAAGAATGAATTTTGAGTTGCCGGGAAAGCCTTTCCGTATGGTACGATAGTTTATTATTATTATTAGAGTAATATTTGGGTGAACTCGTACATTTATCTCCTTTAAATGTAATCAATGAGATAAAATTATGTTTAAATATAAATAATAGATTAAAATATAATTAAACAAAGAAAAAAACAATGAAAATTATATCCTAAGATATAATTCAGAGAATTCAAGAGTTCAAAATTTGAAAATATATTAATTTGATTTATTTAAATATTATATTATGTGAAATAATTTTATTGGACGAAGAAAGGTGAATGAAAGACTTCAGAGTCAAGAGTAAATCTAAAAATATTCTTATTAGTGACAGTGTAATTAAAGAACAAAATAATTATATGGTACGACGATATATAATGTAAAAAGCAAAATTAGACAAAAGGACAAAGGAAATATGTATAATTGCTTTGTAAGGATTCTTTTTATTTAGTATTTATACCAACTGTAATTTCAATATTTCCCGTAGATTCTGACACCTTAATAAATTACATAATGTCGTCATAAGTGGAACTTTGAGAGAGAGAAAACATACGTTATACCATAAACGTGAATAACCATTATTCTACGTTGGGGAGTTAACCAATTATCTTACACAAAACACGCAGACAACAAAAAAATATTACACAAAACAACAATTTACACACGAGAAAAGTGTTCAACAACAAATTAAAACATATAAGGAAAAGAAACAAGAACTGAGCATAACGTATTTTCCTTCCGTTTTACTTTATTTGTCCTCCCTGTTCTACTTGTTACTCTATTTTTTTTTACATTATAGTTACATAAACACATATTTCGTCGAACAGACCTATGGAACTTGGCTAATTAATTAATTAAGTTTAACAAAAAAAACTTGACTACTTAGTAGTATAATTATAATATAATTTACATGTGTAATAATATGTATACACTAATGAAAAAGATAGATAGGAATAGGATAAGTATACAAGGCAGTTAAAAAAAAAGAAAAAAGAAAGAAAGAAAAGGATTAGTATTATCATTTATATTCAGTCAGTTGAGCCATTTCTTATCCATAAGTTATTTTAGCGATATTTTTCCCATTAATAGTATATAACAATTTAGTAAAATTATTTTATATGGTATTAATAGATTTCTTTTTAATATAAAAAGGTATGTATATATTTTTACGAAATAAACAAAAAAATCTATTAATACTATATAAAATAATTTTACTAAATTGTTATATACTATTAAATGGATGTCAGAAAAGGTAATTTATTTAATTATAGCTATATAGACCCTACTACTTACATTTCTGAGAGAGAGCTTAAAACGTGAGTCCCATAGATAGAGAGAGAGTGAGAGTCTCAGAAGTTCACTGCTACGCTGATTTTGAGGAGAGAGAGAGAAGAGTACCTCACAAGACTTGCACAATATAAACCTCAAGTCTTCTTCTTAACTCTCTCATTGTTTTATTTCTCTGCAATTTCTGACTTCTTCTTCTTTCTTCCTTCTTCTTCTTGTTCACTTCTTATACTGTCACTATATTTTATATCCTAAGGAAGAAGAACAAGTCCTGAAAAACCCAGGTTTGTCTTTTCCTTTCAATTTCCTATATACTTCTGAATCTCTAATATTATAAGAAATTTCCCAGATTTCATATTCAGCTTCCACTCAATTTACAAATGCCTATGATATTATATCCATTGAAACTTTTCTGGGTTTTGAGCATTTAAGTAATCTGTTTGTCTCGATGATATTTTTCCTTTGTATTTAACGATTTTTTTATTGGACTCTTTGATCTCATCTGTTTCCAAAGATTTGATTTTTGTTTATTGATTGATAAAGCTTGCTTTTTTCTGATATTGTGAGTTACTAAACTTCTTGTGAATGCCCTGGACCTTAGATGATCATCATCTAATTAGCTTTTTTAACATTGACTTTTTTGTTTTGACTTAGATCAGTTATGTCTTATCATGCCAACAATCAACTGACCACTTCTGCTTCCGATTACTATTCGACAAAACCGGAGTTGTCAGGGCTTAAGAACCACAGACTCATCTCTGGTGTGGTTGAAGCTAAGTCTCCATCTGATTATGAATCATCTTGGAGCCCAACTTCTCCTTTGGATTTCAGATTTTTCTCGAGTTTGGGGAACCCCTTTGCTGGATCTTCTTCCAGATCAATCTGGATAGGGAAACAAAAGAGCTGGGATTCTGGGAAAGTTGGCTTGAGCCTTCTGCATTCCCTTCATCAACAAACTGTGGCATCACCGGATTGTAAAAACATCATCTTTGGGTCCTTGATGAGAAATGGAAACCTCAATCGCCAGAAACCTCTACTCTCTCAAGCCCCTGCCAAAGCTTTTATGCCCAAGACTGATGTGTCCAGTGTTGTTTTTGGGGTTGGACATGATCTTTCTCATGTGGTTGAGCTTCAAAGGTCTAGCTCGATTGATACTTACTGTGTGAACAACAATGCTTTCAATGAGGGTGCTGATACTGACATTGAGATGTCAGAGGAATACACTTGTATTACTTCACATGGTCCTAACCCCAAAACCACCCATATTTTTGGGGATCAGGTTCTTGAGTCTTCAGAGCTCAACGAGTTGAAGAAGCTTTGTTGTGAAAAGAAGAAAGAGAGCATTTTTGAAATTGCTTATTCTGACTTTTCTGACTTGACAACACCTATTGATGTGTTACATCCCAAAAACTTCTTGAGGACCTGCTACCTCTGTAACAAGATGTTGGATATGGGGGAAGATATATACATGTATAGGTACGCTTCTTATTCTCCTTCAACACTTAGTATTGTTCTTCTGTTCTCTTTGCATGGTTGTGTAATAAGAGAAAGTCTGGAACTTTCGATAGTTTTATGCCCACAATGGAAAGTTAGCTTCGTTACATTGCTTTGTAATTATACTGCATTGCTTATGTGCATGACACTAACCAAGTTATTTCTTTCAACTGTAACCATATCACAATTGAACAACTTGTTAAATATGAGTGTCCTGGTTTTATATTTCAGTGGATACAAAGCTTTCTGCAGTAGCGAGTGCCGTCAAGAGATCCTGGATCTGGATGAGGAGGAAGAAGAAGCAATGAAGTCTGGCTCATCTTCAGACGAGGGCATATCTAAGAAGAAGAGTAACGATGTGATCTTCACCATGGGCTGACTTCAAGGCGCCCAACCATGCCATGATCGATGTGAGTCCAAAGAGAAAAAGTAGAAGTTTCAGCTGATCATCTGTTCAAGAAAAAAGAGCTGTTGGTTTCTTTAAACCGAGGCGGCCTTGGATGATCATTTTTGTATATTGCTTATGCTTCTACAACAGTACTCCCTTACCAAAAAAAAAAAAAAAAAAAAAAACACAGTTGGGGCCTCATCTTTCATCTTTCACAGTTATGGATATTTATAATTATTTTTCATTTATTCAGATATTATAATCTTAATTTATTATAAGAGGAGGTTAGAAGCCGGTTTATGTGGCTCCCCTCCGGTTATGTATTTTTCATTTGTCAACTTTTGATGCTTTCCAGAAAATCTAAAGGAGTCAGTTAATGTATCAAGTCCTTCTCTATCACTGTGTTTTATTTTTTTCTGAGTGCCATCTTGGGTAAATTTTACAGCAACAAATCTGATAAGATATTAATTTATTCTTAATTCGAAGAATACAGGCATAAATTTTGCTTGGATACGAGTTGGATGAGTTAAGAAGAAGAATGGAAGTTATGCATATATCTTTCTCCCAATACAGTTGACTTAACAAAATCTTCAGATTTGGTAAAATTCCTACTCTTAGCTCATTTCTCCTAAGTAAACTTTAATAACTGAGAGTTCGAAAAGTATCACGATTTGTCAACCTCTCCCTATCAAACTGAGCTGATGAAAAAAAAAGAAGCATATTTGAAGAAAAGCTGAGGAAGATGGAAATATCACCAAAACCTCCATGGATCCTTGTATGGAGGAACATAACTATCAGTAGGAAGAAGAAGCCTAAAGGATTCAACTGTTCTTTCTAACACTGGTCCCATCTGCATTTTTATACAAGCCCTCAAAATCAGACATCTTAATACTGACACAATAGATTTTCAGAGAGTAGAGGTTACAGATATTGTACCTTGTCCCATTGCTTGCCAAGTGTTGAAGCGTTTATGGTGTATAAGTACCCTGCAACGTGTGAGATTCAGATAAATGTTACTACTGCTGAGAAAATTCCAAACTTTGCATCTCAATCAAACTATTATGAAAAGTTGTTTACCATCGCGTTCAGCAGTTGAAGAAATATAGTGTCTATAAAGCTTTGATGCTTCAGCCTGCCCACATACCATAGCAAAACCAATAATGCATCATTAATAAAACCCATCATGTCTCTGAACAAAAAAGAAACTGCTCAGAATTAAAGAGAGTTACGATTTTGGTTGGTGATTTGCGGACAAGGTACTCGTAGTAATAGTAAGGCTCCCCATCGATCTGAGTTTCGTAGCAAAGAGAGTTACACAAAGAAAGTATATGGGGCTTCTGAGTTTTGTAGATTCAAAATTTTTACTTGTTTTGGAAGATCATACTTACATCAGTAGCATGTGCATCTAGAACCGAGCTTTCTTCAAGACGCTGACTCGAGGTAACACGCTGCTCATTTCAACAATATATATGTTTAAAGTTAGAGAAAAGGAGAACTTATTATGGTGATGTGCTTCATGTTATAAGGGTTACCAATGCCGATTTATCAGACAAAACAGAGTCAGCAACTTCTTTGGCTGCCCATGTTTTCTTTTCTTTTGATGTTAATCTTGAGTTTGGAGGACCTATCTGGATCAAGAACCATAAAAGACATGTAGCTAGAAAGATAGCAAAGAGAAGCAGTGTTATCATAAGTGAGTACCAGAACTTACAGAAATTGAAATGACGAGGTTGTCCATGAGGTCAACTCGTTCAGAAACAATCCGTAAACGTGCATCAGCTGAGCCATTTAAAACATATTCAGTCACAACGTGATGGATATATGGTAACGTAATACAGTAGAGGATATGAAGATTAGCATCCAGAAAACACGAAATCCAAAAAGGAAGCATAGAACTTACGAGAGAGTGGTGCAGCTGAAGAGTAACGTTCAGGATTTCTTGATTCAACCCTACATAATCAATGCAAAAAACGAGATTACTTGATGAAGTAAGCGGAAGCATTTACATGAAAAGATTCAGTAAATATAGGTGAGAGATATATAACTACCATTTGAAGACAAGTTTCTCAGAAGGAAACTCCAATGGGTAAGAATAAGAATAAGCATTAATATCATCAACCATTGATCCCATTTTCAGTTCTTCTGCACCCATTTTCAAGTCTTCTTCTGCATGAGTCACTGCAATCACAAAACCCCTAAACGTTAATGAGCATTAATGGCCTAAAACTCTAAATTACTTGTATGAATCAAATATTTTCCTTGTCTCTCTACTTACAAATCAAAGTCAAGAATCCAAATGAATAATTGCGTAGAAATGAAACTATCTGACTGAAATTATAAGATAGTGAAAGATGAACATTACCAGGAGACAGAGGCAAGAGCATAGACAATGGAGAAGTGAGACCAATCAACACCAAATCTCTACGAGAAAGCCCATCTTCCTATCTCGTAGAAACCCCAGAACGAGCAATCATCAGTTCCTTATGATACTTGCTCGAAACGTTGCTGCTCCTACACCTGAAAAAAAAAATCTCATCCAAGATCACAAAAAAAATCGAAAGAAGAGTCGCACAGAAACACTGGCGAAAGCAGAAGAGTATCGAAGCAGATAACTTTACCTGAAAAGACGATAATTTGGAGAAGGAAGACAAGGACAGAGAAGAGCCATGGCCATAGCGTTGCAGGAGCTTTGTTCCTTTAGCTAATCCATTCATATTTGTTTTTGATAATTTCAAAACCGGTTTCTTCTCTGGTTATCATCAATCCAAACATTAAACCAAACTTATTACCTGATTTCCGGTTTAAAGCCTAGTACTGTATTAGTCGTCGTCACGTATAATCCCGGTTAGGGATAAAAAACAATCGTGGGTTCAAAACGTGACGCTAGGCACTCCTCGATCATGTAAACGAACACTATAGATAGAAAACACTAATCTAATCTCTTCATAATCCGCTTCTGACCATATAATATTAATCTAATCTCTTTATAATCCGCTTCTGACCATATATTATTAATCTAATCTCTTTATAATCCACTTCTGACCATATATTATTAATTCCATAATTGGGAGATCCCCATATAAATCGCATATTAGTTCTCTGTAATTTATCGAGCGATCTTCAACGCTAGTTTTTGTCTGGTAAGCTCATTTTCTTCTCTCCTCATGTTTCGTTTCTTCTTCTCCTTTTACGTCGATCGTTGACAAGGTCAAGATCGTTTCCCTCTTTTTTTTTTTTTTTTTTTTTTTTTCATTTTCCATATAATTACTCTTCTTACCACCATTTCTCTTTTGTCTATAATCTTTTTGTTTAGCTCTGGCTCATCATCTATCATCTCTTCATGCAATAAACGCAAGATTCTAATGTAATTAATCGCTAAATATAATTTATTTTTATTTTCATATACGTTACAACTTCTCCCCGTTAAAATCCTTATTCTTTTGTGTTATTCCATACAATCATCTGTCTTAGCCCTTAGGTCTCTTCATATCCTTATCTGTTTTTTCTTGTTAAAATCATTATAGCTTCCTGTTTCTTCGTTAGACATAATTTGAGTATTGTTAGGTTCCGTGTTATATATTAATATTATACATCATTGTTTTTTTTTTCTTTTTCGTGAGTTATTAAAGATCCGAATTTTGCAGTATCTTTTTTAGCAAAACAAAGCAATGAAGCCAGGAACATTTGCATTGAATCCACATGCAGCAGCATATGTACCAATCTCCAAAAGATTGGATTATGGTGGTAGTGATGATGGTTTGATGTTTGCAAAGTCACCAACACATATGATGCAGGGACAACAGATAAGTTTCTCAGGTGTTGAAGTGTCAATGCCTAAGAAATCCTCTGAAATGGCATACAAGCAGATAAGGGATGATGATTTGGATATGGAAATGGATATAGACATGGATATTGAATACCTTCTAGTTACATTCTCTGGTCTCTCCCAAGAGTCTATTACTGATGTATACCTCGCAAATAGCGGTGATCTTGAAGCAACCATTGAGATGCTCAATCAGCTCGAGGTACAATTCGCTTCAAACATCATACATTTTGGCACATTTTTGTTTGTTTGATGTAAGCCCTTATCTTAAGCGTTGATTTTGATTTCCCACTCTATGTAGATATACAGCAGTGAAGCTCAAGAACACCTCCCAGAGACGCTAGATATTGGGGATATCACAGAATCAGGGCCTTCAACCTCATCAAAGGGTTCAAAACAAAAGAATGCAGCTACTGAAGTCGCTGCATCGTCATCATCGGTTATCCCCAATGCACCTGTATCAACCTGATCTTATGAATCCTTAGTTGTGAAGTTTTACTCTCTCTCTCTCTCTCTTTTTGGTTTGCATACCCATAATAAATACATTAATGGGGTATATATGGTATCAATCAAGTTGATGGTGTCTTAGAGAAATGATATGTGAGTAGTTTAATGAATTGTTTTTGGAAGTGCAAATCTGAGTGAGGTGTGTTGTTTTGGGCAGATAAGTCTGGTCTTTTGACCCATTTTACTTTGCAGCTCCCTCTGTGGATTGGATTTTCATATGAATGATACTGATATGTTTATTTTTTATGTTTTTCATATGATAACAAAAAAACATTTTGTCTGTTTTAAGGGAGACGGAATTATGTAGCCATATTTTAAAATTAATAAGTGGTAACCACTTTTTTAAAGAGAGAATCTAAAATGGGTTAGAGTAAGCTGATGTTAATATTTTATAATGAGAAAAGTCCAAACAAACGGTCTTGAATTTTGATGGAACGGTTAGAATTATTGGGATAGAAGATTGTAGTTTTTTTTTTAATTTAACAAAATTAAAACCACAAAAAAAAACATTTTTAATTGAATTCCTATGGAGGAGCCCATCGTTGTTAAAAGCAGAGCATAAACTGATATTCGGTATTTAAGAAACAATTCAGAAATGTTTTAAAAGTTTTATTTGAGACTATTCGAACTTTGCATTCTTTGAAGATGGCTGAGGTTTTGAGAAAAAAAAAACTAATGAGAGAGCCTAAAGAAACAAAAAAAACTACAATTACAGAGAACACTATCAACAGAGACTTTAAAATCCTCTGTTTCTGGACTGGTTCTGATCATAGTGTTGCCCTGAGCCGCCATTTTGATTATCCCACCACCCATCTTGAGGCCCTCTAACTATCTCGGGTCTGAAGCCGGGAGGTGGAGGAGGGGGTGGTGGAAGCTGGTGGCTTGAAACATGTGGCTGCCATTCAGGTATGTCATCATCATCTTCTTCATAGCTGCTTACAGATTTTCCATACTTGTGTATGAGCTTTCTTACTTGATCCAAAGACTTGACCTGAGCCGATAATGGCCGAAAAGAAGAAACTGGCACAACCGAGGAATTGAAGTTAAACTCCGGCAAATCATCATCATCTCTCGAAGCAACAGGACCAAATCCAGGCGGCAGATCATCATCACCAATATCATCTTTCACAGCTTCACCTCTATAACCATGATGATGATTCCCCATTGGTGCACCGACTAGAGGTTTCTTCTCTGTGACATTCACTCTCTGCTTCTTGTTTACAGGCAAAACAGAGGTTTTAGAACCAGAAGAGGAAGAAGAAGAATGCTGACGTTTCAAACCGGGCTTGTGAACGGTGGCTCTTCTCCACACAACAACACCAACTAATCCAATATCCAAAGACTTGACTTCATCAAGCTGGTCATTAGAGATGACTTTGGCCAATAACTCTAGAGTTTCTCCACGTGTTGGGCAAAGGTAAAGCTCCACTCCTGAGGCTGGCTCTGCGTAGCCAACTCTCTGATCAGCAACGTAGGAATCAACAACCTTTAACCATAAGAAACAGAAAAGAAGGTGAGACTTTTAAAGACATGCTCATGTTCTCGCAAGGCTATAATAAAAATTGATTTGATTTCTTTACCTGAAAAAGGCTGCCACGCTGGCTCTCAGAAATGCCGTCTTTACAAGCCAAGTACATTACCTGCAAATGCATAGAAAAAAAAAAGTACCGTTAATTGGAGAAGAGTCCCTTTAACAAATACTTTGACAATCATTTATCCAAAAACATCTAAATTAAGGCTTTTTCTCTCCTTATTTTTCATGTACGAGCCATCAGCCTGAGCTTTAGAATTTTTTTTTGGAAATTTTATCGACTATGTTTTCGCGAGTGGGATTGAAGATTCTTTGTAAGATTTCCCGAATATTCTATGTATCCCCCACACGGACACGGTACAGACATGAAACGGATTATGCATCCAAATTTTTTGGAAGAATTAATACAAAATTTGACCAAATCTAAAGTTGGTTCTCTGCTCATAACGGGTGTCCCATTCCCGTGACTCATTTATGTGACGTGTTTAATTGTAATCTCTTTGCTTTTCTGGTTTCCATGAAGAGAAGACAGAAGAGTTTTGAGATAAGACAAAGCGAGACAGTTGGGGGTAATATATACTGTATAAGAACTTTGAAGCAAGAGATAACTTAATGTAATGATACTACAGTGATAACAAAAGATAGCTTTGTATACCATTAGGGCACGGTTTCGAGACTTAGGAAGCTCTTGAATAAACTTCCCAAACCCACTCAGCCTAACTCTACCCTTAACTTCAACCATCGCCGGCCACTCGCTCGTCTCTGATTTCTCACCACTGCCATACAAAAACCCAGTCAGAGAATGCATACTTACTACTTTTTTTGGGGTTAAATCAATGAAAACAAATATCAGCAGAAATCAATTGTTGGATATCCTCCCATCCATGACTGTACTAAAGATCCAAGTGTGAGGATATTCATAATTAAATAGAAACCGAAAAAAAAAAGAATATAAAAGGGTGGTTTTGCACAAGTATATCTAATAAAAACAGAAACTGATTTCTAAAACTACCATGATAAACTGATATAAGGGAGACATTTAAACCTAGGGATGTACTCTAGAGCATCCCCTACTCAGAATATTTGACCCCATGAAAAACCTAATGCATCTCCTAGTTATACTGATATTAGGCAGTAGGCACTAAACTCCCTGATCAATATCCCACATTGAGCTCCTTTTCAATAAAGCTAGCTAAGAACCTAATATTACCGCTTATTTCAAGTTGGATCAGAAAAATGATTGATTTTAATTCAAGCAACAGTGTAATAATTCTCAATCTTCCAAGAAATATTTTCTATCGGCACAGAAAAAGAAAACTGTCAATGCCCCCCAAGAAAACAGTATCAAAGAGACCAAAATTTACCTTTTAAATATGCCAGTTACAGGGACCACAGAAGTCATACTCAGTTGTAGTATTCCATCCCATACTCTTTCTCCCTTAACATCACTAAGTGCGGGTGTTTTCTCAAGTCTAGAGACATCATCATCAGGTTTGACATCGGTATCAAGCTTTGGGGACACTTCATCAATCTTCTCTGGTTTTGGTTCAGGCGAACTTTTCTCACTTGGTTCTTTAGGAGACCCTTTAGGAGATTTTGAATATGACGCAACTTCAGAGTCACTTTTCTCAGATACAGACACCTGCAACTCAGAATTACTATTAGGACTTTCAAATGGAGGCTCAGAGTCCAGGGATTCCATGAATTCATCAAGCGATACAATTGGAGGAAGAAACTCCACGTCCTTCATTTCATCGTCCATTGCCAGACCTTGCATGTGATCTATTTCTTCAGTTGAAGGAGGCGTTGCATGTGATGTTGCTTGATCAGCTTTTGCTGAATCATCTTTGAGAGAGGTTTTGGCAGAATGAGGTTTGGCTTTGGCTCGGCGTTTGCTACGTGACAGGATACCACCAGAGACATCTACGGTGCCCCTGTCAACGGAATCAATTTCAACCTGGAATTCACCCTTGTGAGTCTTCCTCACCAGGCTTCTGACGTCAACATCTGTATCCCGCAAGACAACCATCTCTGCCATCTTTTCAGCTTTGGCTTGACGCCACTCAGAAAGCTCCTTAGAAGCCAGTTCTTCGGCAGTCATATTACACAATCTCTCAGCAGAGATATCTTCAGACATGACTCTTTCTCTTAGCTTAGGATTGTTCTTATCCTTCAAATTGAATAAGAGGGACCTTCCCCGCTCTCTGTACTTTTTGTTTACGCCTCCAAATAGCTTAAACAGTTCCATTTCAATTTTAGAAGCCAAGAGCTTTGGATCCTGAAATGAGTTTTTGACACCTATTCCATAGTCCTTTGTCTCGCCAAGATCTGAAACATTTTCCAGAACCCATGAGAGTTCATTACCTTGTAAAAGGTCATCGTTGGAAAAAATAATATCTGAAAAAGGAACATCATCCCGAGGGAAAACCTCATCATATTGAGACTTAAGACCATCAGATTGATTAACATTATCCAGCCCGATCTCCATGGAAATATCACTGTCCTTTGGCAGAGAACTTTCAAAACCGGTGGGCAAATCTGCTTCGGCTAAAGGGATAGTGATGGAAGCAGGTGAGTCAGGCTGAAAACTTTGAGTCTTGTCCAGAGTCATCACAGGAGTTCCTTCAGTCTCTATATTCTCTTTCCCTTTCGGAATTTCATCATCTTTGTGAACCAAGGCCAACGCAGATGCTAATGACTCCCTCATTTTAGACCTCACAGACTCATTTACTTCATCAATCCTTTTGACCGAGCCTCGTGGTGGGATATGATATTTCTTGTTTACAAGATGCTTTCCAGACTTTGGGAGATCAGGTTCCATTGGCAGCGTTTTCTTGCCATGCTTAAGAGAATGCAGTGTCTTTGGAGAAAGCATATTGGTGGGAATATGAAGAATACCATTGCTTCCTGGAGACAATTGCTGTAACCATGGTCTAAACTGAACGTGCTTGTTTGGTGGCTCGGATGCAGAACCAGTGAGAGTGGTCTCAGGTGGTGACTTTCGGTTTCCTGGTAGCTGCATAGACCTACTTAGCTCAGCCATTTCCATCAAAGTTTGTTTCTTTAAAAGTTTCCGAATCCGCAAAGAGAAGCTCAACAGCTGCGAGGTAAAAAAAAAACAAAGAGAAAGAGAGTAAAAAAATGACAGTAATGTTGCGTTTCTCCCATACCAATTTATATGCTTGAATCTTCTCTTATAAGGATACACCAATTAATAAATTTAAAACATCTCAAGAATCGAAAAAGACTTCACGATCTCAAACGGAATCAGCTAAACCGGATAATCCCATCAATCAATCGAAATCGAAATTCGAAAGGGGTAAAAGAAAATTCACAAGAGACACAAATTCATAACAGATAATATTCGAATAAAAAGACGAACATTTTCAGCAAGATGTATCAAAACAAAGAGATTCAACCGTAAGAAGAACGCATTGACGCGGATAACATAAGATTGAGGAAAATTAGAGGCAGAGATTGAGCGGGACGAAAGAGAAAAGAAAGAAACCCTAGAAAACCAACCAATCTGGATGAGAGGCGGATTAGCGTTACTTTGTGATACAGATTTTCAGCTCTTCTCGTTTGCTTGGTGCCTATATGGGAACTCTGTGTTGTGTGTTTCGCGCATTATTGGGCCTATTGGGCTTTAGAGGAAAAGTATATTGAATGATAATTAAAATAGCCTTTTTACATTTTTTTTACAACCTCCACCTTGAAATCTGCTTCTGTCCACAAACGCTACCGTTTTTGATGTGGTCAATATATGACTTTTGGTATTTCTCGTAACATATATATATATATATATCAATTTTGGTAATTTACATCTAACAGCTACCGTATTCGCTATCGGACAATCAAAATTTATATAATTTTAACTAACATGCTAATTGTATTATTCGTTTTCTTCTGTTTGCAATCCTAATTATTTACTTTTCATATTTTTTATTACCATGATACTATCCACTGAATTTAAATGAGGTGAACTCTTTGTCTTAGTGTTCAACCTGGTTTTGTTTTTGTAGCTTTTAATTTTTAGCTTTATTTTTAAAATGTGGGTCATCGCTTTGGTTACTAACATATATTTTAAGGCTTATATGTATAAATGATGACCCGAATATAACATATATATAAACAGAGAAACAAACATGAATATAAATTAGACCATATAATTTTTTTAAAAATGTTTTATCACATTAAATATATGTCTGAAAGACTGAAACATCTAAACATGCGTACAGATAAATATTAGGTTGAAACAGCCTCGTTCAAGAAAGTTCATTTTAAAACTGATCCGTAAAAGTTGATCCTAACACGAATTGGTAGAACACACTAACCTAACAAGTAACAACCATCCGAAGCTAAACTTAAAAGGCAAATTCTTATCTTCATTCCTCTATCATATATATCTGTATTACATAATTATTCTCATACTCACCCGATCTTCTTAATAGAACCCAATATAGTAAAAAAAAAAAAAAAAAAAAAAAACAACAACAACATTTCTTCAGCCTTCTCATACAAGAAAATAGATATAAGCAAGACCTTTTCTGCCTTATATAAAGCCCTACACCACTACAACTCTTTTGCATTTCACCATCTCATTTCAAAAGCATTAGAAGTAAAAAAAAAAAAAAAAAATTAAAAACCCACACCGCACAAATGAAAAACCTTCAAAATAAAATTAAAAAAATGACAAATTTACTGCTTACGAACGCCGAGGAGCTTAACATCGTCGATCACGGGCCCACACAATGAGGAGAAATCATCACTTCTCATTGAGTAAAACGTGCTGTAAAACATAATCCTTGTGCGGGTTGAAACCGCTACAAACCGCAGAGAAGCGCGTTTGAATCCTCCCTTCCCTTGCGACTGATAAGGAACCTTTAAAGTGTCTCTTCCCGCAAACGCCTCAACTATCATCGATCCTTCGCACGCGTTATTGGCATCTCCAACTGCAAACGAAAGCACGTAAGCCTTTCCCACAATGGTCCGAGCCACCTGTGCGATTGCGCTTTCTTTGCCTGCGACCAGCTCTACGGCTCGACGGCCCTGTGGGACCGAGAAGTGCTCGATGTCAACGTATTTGATGGCTTTAAGGGATTCGACCATCCAAGCGGGTAAAGGCGAGTGGTCATCTTCTATGAATGGAGGAACCAAAACGCCAGTTGTAGCGTTTGGGAGTATATATGGACCTTCTTCAAATCCTCCGTTTTTCAATAGATTCTCTGTTTCAATGTATAAAAAAAACACACACATCAATTGACTCATTGTTGTAGAAAAAACATGTTATAGCGTCTAACTCAATATGTATATAATTACAATATCGAAACAGAATTGCTTTTAAATGACAAATAAACCAAACCAAAACTCATTAGCAAGTTTCTGTTTGAACACCTAAATTAAGGCAACTACAAACGAACATTGTATAAAAAGTTAGTAAACATGACAGATAACATTGCATGATTTATGAAAAAATGATATTCTAAAAATAATAAGTAGATATAATGTCCATTCATATAATCAATATTGCATATAATATAGAACTAGTACTTACTATTAGTAGGCCGAGGAGGGTAGAGAGCTTTCATTGCCACACCATCAATGAGGGGTCCACAAGCAGGATCTTCTTCTTCGCCGGGATTATGAATCAAGATCTCAGCCACGTTATTCTCGGCCTGAAACGCCCAAGCGTAGAGGTCCCATCCGCTGCTACTGTACACAGTCTGTATTGGAATAACTCCCGAGTCAGGTGCTACCGATATGTTGAGCCGTTCGTCTTGAGCACAAGTCCTAGCGGCACTGAACGTGAGAGAGTAGTACATTCCTTTGGTCACGTTAAGCCTCTGTTTGATAGATGCCTCGTTGCCTAGCCGGATGGCGAATTTTCCGGCGGGGACGACAAGAAGCATGTCGCCTTGTTTTTGACCAGATTTAATGTATTCAACGAAGCCCGAAAGCTCCCAGCTTGGAATTGCGTTTTTGCTTATCACTTTCGTTCCTTTCATGTCTGATGGTTTTGGTCCTAGTTCGAAGTCGCCGTTTGGTAACATCCCTGCGTCAAAATTACAGAATTGCTCTCAGCTCCAAGGTATTTATTCTGTTTTCTTTATAGTTAGTAACACTAGCAAGTAACCGCTTAAATTTACATCACTTTTTCCCCCTTACATTTTAATAATATAATATAATATACTTGCACACTAAATCAGTAATGCGTTATGGTTAATTAACAACATAGATGTAAGATTATAAATAGTAACAGCACTATATAGTATTATCTGGAGAGTTTATTATTTGTTTGGGTAAATCTGCAGAGCTTTAGACTATGTCCATCACTAATACTAATATGAGTTTCTTACCTGTTAAATAATTTTAAAATTAAAGATATTCTCATTTTTGGGTCTTAAATGTATTCCCTAAAACACAATCTTTCAGATTAAAGACACTTTATTAGTACTCGATTAGAGACTCTGGATAGAAGGTAAACAGAATTAAGCTTTTTCTTTCACCAAGCTTAATTAAGCTTTTAGAGAAATATGAAATATGTAACTACAAATTGTAGTCATAATAATTATGCTTATATATGAAAGAGAAGACCGATATATATATATATAGGCATGTATTGATTACCGTCAGTAAAACAGAGGACGGAAGTGACCGTGGCGATGAGAAGAATGAAGATAAGAGAGAGGCTGCCTCTTTCCATCGTGAACAACCAAAGTAAAGACTTGAGAGAGAGACTGTGAGAGGAAGATTCTTACAAAATTATGGGAAATTAGGAGAGAACATCGATGGTTTATATGTATTTCCATCTTGGAAAATACCTCTAGAGTTTACTACAATTTACGGATTTATGCCACTGGTTTGGTTTGCGTATCCACGTGGGGCCGTGACTCACTCTTTTGGGGTTTAGCCCAGATTTCAGATGATCAAAGAGGGTCATTTCTGGAAAATCCTTTCCTTTTTTCTGGATGCTTTGTCTGCCGTCAGATTATCATCCTTAGATACAAAAAGAAGAAGAAAAGTTTAGCTACTCAGAACACTCACGTTGCCGTCTCACATTCTTATCATGCATATTGTTTTCCATATCTAGAAACACCTTTTGTGCATACCAAATTATGTTTATAATATGGCTTTAAATAGTAAACATATTAATGATAAATTAATTTCGACGTTGTTACTATTCACAGATTAACATTCAATGCATGTTTTTTAACCAATTAAAGCATTTAATGCATGTTATGGAATTAACGTGATTCCTTTTGTTTTTTGAAACTCATTAATTACTGCTTCCTTTTTGCATGGGGTTAGTGAAATTAATGTGCATTTAACGGTATTGATGCAATTAGTAGTTTAGTTGTAATCCCATGGAGGGATGGAGTATCTTCATTTGTTGGAGTTTGGTGTCCTAATATTACTACTAAGCTAGGCTGTAATTTTGGTAGCTAGCGTTTAGTGCAGAACAATTTGAAGCTGTCTAAACAAAAGATTAGACAGCTTTTGCATGTTATTTATGTTAATTTAAACACTAACAAAAAGATATTGTGTTGATGCATATCCACATGGTCAATGTTTCAACACAAATGCCAACTCATGGAGATTTTATCTCATATTCAAAATATCGATCTTTACATCTACAAAATTTACAGTAAAACTCAAGTATTAATCTTATGTCATAAAATCGAATTTTGAGAATTTTAATGCAATCAGTGAAAAGGGTAGTTTGGTCATTTAGTCGATATGCAATGGAATTGCTACGAAAAGGATCGTCTGACCTTTCTTTGTCATTAAAGTTCTAACCTTGTTGGATCTCACTTTTTTTTTTTTTTTTTTTTTTTGTAGATTTGTGTGTAATGATTCGATTTATTTTATTGGACAACATTTGAGACTTAATTGTCTTCACTCTGGCTTTTTGTTTTCTTTATATCTTAGATTCGGTTGCGGTGACCGGGTCAGCTATGCCATCGTTCGGCTAAAATATGTAAGACTCTTCGATGTCGGTCGGAATTTGGCCTTTGCGTTGCGCCTTGTTCTGATATTTTTACACGGCTTTTTCAACAATCCGTTTCGTCTTATTACATAAAAAAACAATATAACCAACATTATATGTTTTTCTTTGCCGGCCTCCTCCCTAACATATGCTTAAAATTATAAAATATATGATGTATATCGTAATTTTGTTTTATTCTACTGCTATTACAGTTTCAATTATCGTTAATTATCATAAATAAAAATATGTGATTGTTCACATGTTCTAAACATCAATATAGATTTTGATTTGGAATCGGGATACAGGTGCTTGACAACTTTTCGATAATTTTTTCTTAATTCTTGATTGAAATTTTAATTTACAACTTCACTCAAGAAAAAAACTATTCTGAGCAGGTGGCTATCCATAATACTCTTGGATAAACCAACAGTTATTTTATAGAAAATCAAAGACGATGGAAGGAGCAATGAGCATAGGGACAATACTTAGAGAAGAGTAACATGGGTGGGGCCTATGGCTTGATGAATTAGTGGGAGTGGGGCCCACTTGAAAAGGAGACGGCAGAAACAGAGCGCTAAAGCCACCGTCGTGCGACTGTCTCAGCCTCCTCATTATACACTTCTTTCACTATATCACGGGCACATGGCCCGACTCCCATCTATGTTCACTTATAACGAAGCAAGCAGACACCACTTATGACTCATTTAATCTCAACAACGTGCAAAAGCTTAAACTAATATATTTAGTTGAAGTGGCTTATGTTTACCGGAATATGACTCGTTTAGTATATAGTTTGTCTCGTCACTTAACCGAAATTCTTCTTTGAATGACTAGTTTTTCTTTAGATCAAATATCATGTATCTTATAACTTTATTTGAAGATGCAACACGTAAATTTCAAAAAAAAAACATGCAAGTGTGTATTACGAATGTGAGAACGTTAAGCACCATTAAGAATATTAAGAGCGGCATGTGACTATGTTAGTGTGGAGAGTCTTCTGCTGCATTCCGGTAGCGGTTAACGTCCCACTTGAGTCTGTCAGTTGACGTCATCTTCTCAGGCCCCTGACATAGGAAAATCTGTCTTCCATCCATATTTAACGGCGGCTTAAACGGCTCACATGGTTTCCCATGAAAATCCAAAACCACGCTCATCATGCCCAATTTCTTGAACCACGTGCAAACATACGACGAGTCTCTTATTTTACAAAGTACAAACCCAAGAAATCAAATTCAGAAAACTAATCATATGACAAATGAAAAAAAAAATCATATGACAAATGAAACCTCCACTTTTGTTGTTATTTTATTCAAGGGGCTACTCTTTTCCAATACTAAAAAGATTATTCGGTCATATTTTTTGATCGAATTCGAATTTCGCTAGTTTCACCGCAAAGGTTTGTTCTTTGCCAAAAAGAGAAATTTATAATAAATTGATTTGATATTTTACTGATAAAAATAAAATGATCAATTTATAAAACCCACGGCTCTAACTTTTTTTCATAATCGCCGATTAATTCGTGGACAAGTTGATATATCACTCAATACCCAATATACATAAACCTTAAACATTTTTTGAATTGTGAGTAGAAATTCTAAAACATTGAGATTCCACCTTGTAACTAATAGATTGATTGCTTAAAATTATGACGGTCAACTATTTTTTTTGATAAATTTGACTACATTTATTTTTGTTACTCTTTTTTTTTTCCGTAAAAAACGCACTTTAAAAATTAAAATATTTTTAACAAGAAAACTTTATTTTTATTAGTTGTAGAGAAAACGCATCACGTATACATTTGACGGTTCACCGCGAGTCAATAGCTTTGGTAGCTCTCGCAAACTCGCTAATATAACTATTGATGATCATGGATCGAGGCCATTACTAACTTTAAACCACATTCTAGCTTTGATATGATTTCTCCAACGATGCCCACAAACATTATATTTCATTCGTGCTCAGAATTTGGGATGCAATTGAGGATGTTTGATTACCTATTGCATCATCTCAGGAAGGATCAGAATCAAATGTCTTACAAAAACTCTTGACATAAAAAAAAATTCAAGTGGCATCACTATCAAATTACTAACTATATTAGCTGGGAACTTAAAAAGCATTAATAGAAGACAAGGATGATAATCTCATCAATGTTTTAGGACCCTCGTATGAATGTGACTCACATGGGGATGTCTTCAATCTTCACTCCATGCCTATCCTTTTCTAGAAACACTTCTCTATATTGATCTCATAAATGGCAAAATCCACAAATTAGCCATATCATTCATTATACGGTGAGTGAAAAAAACCATTATAAGGAGCTATTATTTTCGTTTTGTGGGGATCCTGTCTTTAAAATGCTCCCTATATTAATATTATCCCCTTCGAATTCAGTAAGCAAAAAATAAAAGGTTTGGTCTTGTGCTTGGGTTTGGGCCTGGGCTTGAGATTAAATTTGGGTTTGGTTGTAGAGTTCCATACTCGATCCACCGCTCTGAACCGCAATATTATAACCACCGACCGTATTGGAAACAACATGGTCCAACTAGTTGAACAACCTGGCTTTTGACTTATGACTTATGACTTATGACTTATGAGCCATCTCGCTTGTTATTATCTGAGCACGACTTGCTTCTTGTTCTATTTGCTAAATTTAGGCTGTTTAGTTTTTGCATGACTTAATGACTATAATATAGCTAAACGGTAAACCTAATTAGATATAAGTTTTTCTTTTCTCCATTGCATTTCTTCTGTTACAACAGAGAACAAGATCCAAAATATTAATCCTTGTTTATTCTGTCAATTTAACACTCTTTTCTGGATTTGCTTACCCGAGTCCGATAATAATTCTCCAGATTTTTCTTATGTACTTTGGTTTCTTTATCTTTTTGGCTTTGAATGTGAACTCAACTTTTCAAAGTGTTGAATCTTGAGACAGTCCAACTTTTTTTGAAGCTTATTTCACACTTGAATCATTCTCTACCTCTTAAAACCCAAACATGATCTGTTAAAAGCTTGAAACCAAAATCTACAGATTAATTATCTCCATCAACTATGGGAAATTGTCTAAAGCCTCTCAAAGAACAACCTCCTTCAGTTTCTCCCAAGTCTCTCATCATTCCTCCAATTTCATGTACGTCTCTGTTTTTAAATGTTCCTTTTAAAAACTTCTGTGTGCATATATGTCTAAATACGTAATTGAGATATTATATGAAAAGTGGAGCCAGAAAACTCGAATCTGAGAGTCTTCAGGTTTGCGGAGTTGAACAAGGCTACGAAGAAATTCAAACAATACATGGTCATAAATGGCAATAATGATTCTCTTAGAACATTCTACAAGGGCTACATCAATGAGACCACATTTGCTCCATCAAGAAATGAAACTGGGATTGCTGTTTCTGTCATGGAATGTCTTCAAGTTAACTCACAGGATCTACAAGAGTGGAAGGTAAGCAAAATCTGTTTATTTTTAGGCAAAACCAGACTAGGACAGCTGATTTGGCCGGTTAAATCATAAACCTGCGGTTTGTTGCATGGTTTGGTCTCATCCAAAACCACTTTCTTTGTAATGTAAACACATGATGACCTGCTTCAATCTGGTTAATAAATATTTTATATTGCTTTTTTAAGATGTCTTCTTTATACATGTCTTGTGTATCTGATGGGCACAAAAACTATTGTGGTGCAGGAAGAAGTGAAGTCTCTTGGACAAATTTCTCATCCAAACTTGGTCAAACTTTTGGGCTACTGTTGTGAAGATAACAAATCACTCTTGGTATTCGAATACTTGCAAAATGGAAGCTTGGACCAGCACATTTTTGGAAGTTAAGATCTCTTCTAATTAATGTCTCCATTTCTAGAAATCAGTACATTCAATTTTGCTTTACAACAGAAGAAAAAGAAGCGTTGCCGTGGGAAATACGGGTCAAAATAGCCATTGGAGCAGCTGAAAGTATTGCATTTCTACATTCAGTCAAGAACAGCGCGTTATATCGAGAACTCAGAATGCATAACATCTTGCTTGACGAGGTAATGACTTTAGACCAATTCTCTTTTTTTCTTATTGTTTGTGTTCTCATACAAATGAAATCCTAAAGTTTGGCATTCATCAGCACTACAATACAAAATTGTTTTATCTTGGATCAAACAAACTATGTTTGTTAGAAGTAAGTATCACGACTGCATTCTTAGGAAGAACTGAACACATACCTCCTGAATATGTAATCTCAGGTACTACACCAAACTCTTAAGTTCCATTTTGTTTACAAGAAGTCTAATCAATAGTTTCCTGGTTAAGTATTTAAGACAACTGTGTAATGTATGTAGGTCACCTGGGCACAAAGAGTGACGTTTATACATTTGGTGTGATCTTGCTTGAGCTATTAACTGGTTTGAAAGCTTCAGATAGAGAAAAGAATGAGAAGAATCAAAGCTTACATGCCTCAACTAAACCTTTCTTGTCTGATCAAAGTAAAATCCGGGAAATAATTGATCCCCGACTTGAGAACGATTATCCTGTGAATGCTGTGACACAGATGGGTAAACTCATCAAAAGATGCATCAAGATGGATACGAGAAAAAGACCATCGATGCAACAAGTTTTAGATGGCTTGAACGACATTGCAAAGATTAAGGATTAATGTGTAGAGGTAATGAGATTTGAAGTTGAAAAAGCTTGGGGGCTAATTTGTAATAACTGAAAGAGTCGGTAGTCTTTATTTATATAGGTACTGAAGTTACAAAGGTACATAACGATGAACACTAAAATATGATCTTTAGAACAACGGAGGCCTTGGAGTTGAATTTGGCCCCAAGAAGATCAAATCTTTCTCTACGTCACTCTCATTAACTAAACAACCCTAACTTACCAAACTAGACATGACTCTTTTCTTCTGTAATTGTTTACCTGATTCTGTGATAATTTTCCACAAATTTTCATTATATATGTATATAGACAAACCCAAACTTGCCTTATGTGCATTTTTTCTTTGTTTGGCCTGAGTGAGTAATTGGTTTTTCAAAGGGTTGAAATCTGAGGCCACTCTAAACATTATTTTTCTTCTTTCTTATGTTTCAAACTCTTATTAAGCCCTATAAGATCTGTTAAAACCTTGAAGCCAAAAATCTATAGATTCTTAACCGTCTTCCACTTTACTTCATCAACAATGGGAAACTGTCCAAAGACTCTCAAACAACAACCTCCTTCAATTGATCCAACGCCTCTCATTATCCCTCCAATATTTTCAGGCATATCTCTGTTTTTAATATTACTTTACTTTCTGTTTACGTATAAATGTGTAAATACGTAGTTGGTCTTATGTGTTGTATGAACAGTGGAGCCAGAAAACGAAAACCTGATCAGAGTCTTCAGCTTTGCGGAGTTGAAGAAGGCAACAAAGAAATTCAGACAAGAAAATAACATAGAATGCGATAATTGCTGTGTTCGAAGTTTCTACAAGGGTTACATTAATGAAACCACAGTTGCTCCATCAAGAACTGGGACCAGAATGGCTGTTTCTGTCATGAAATGTGATAATTCACGCTCTCTACAGGGCTGGATGGTAAGAAAAGTCTGTCCATTTTTACGCAATAACCTTTACTACCGGTCTCTCTTTCATTGTAGTTCCCTTGTTCTTATCTGATGGGCACACCAACTACGAGTTTCAGGCACTAGCAAGGTCTCTAGGACAGATTTCTCATCCCAATTTGGTCAAACTTTTGGGTTACTGTTGTGAAGATAACAAATCACCCTTCTTGGTTTTCGAACACTTGCACAATGGAAGTTTGGACCATCACATTTTTGGAAGTTAAGATCTGTTCTCAATAAGGGTCCATTCTAAGAACCAGAATAGACGCATTTTTGTTTTACATATAGTTTTTTCCTGTTTCTTCTCTGAACAGAAGAAAAAGAAGCATTGCCATGGGAAATACGGATTAAGATAGCCATTGGAACAGCTCAAGGTCTTGCATTTCTCCACTCAATCAATAACAGCCCGCTACATCAAGAACTCAGAATGTATAACATTTTGCTCGACCAGGTAATGACTTTATATTTCCATTCTTCTTCTTTTTTATCTCCTTATGGTTTTATAATTTAAAATCTCATTTTGGATTTCATCAGCAATACAATGTAAAAATATTTTATCTTGAAACAACAAATGAATTGTTGTTAGATAAGACAATCATGGGAAAATTTCAATACTTAACTCCTGAATTTCTAATGAAAGGTACACCAAAATCTTAACTTTTGTGTTTACAAAATCTGATTAATCTGTCATTATTCAACCTTAAGACAATTGTGTAATGCATGTAGGTCGTTTGGGAATGGACACCGATGTTTATTCACTTGGTGTGATCTTGCTTGAACTTTTTATTGGTTCAGAATATAAAGTTAAGAACAAGCAAAACTTAATCTTGTCCGATAATTATAAGATCGAGGAAATAATCGATCCCCGACTAGGGAATGATTATCCTGCTAGAGCGGCAACACATATGGGCACACTCATCAACCAATGCACCGAGCCAGACGTGAAGAAACGACCATTGATGCAACACGTTTTGGATGCTCTGAATGATATTGCAGAGATTAAGGACTAATGTGTAGTCTGTAGAGGTAATTATATAAGTTATATTTGACATTGAAAAAAATAGGTGTTTATTTGTAATAATTGGAAATATCAGTATAGAGGTGCTAAAACTATAGTTGAAAGAGTTGGGGGTTAACAATGAAGATATATAAAAACAAAGCATAACTTTTCCTTTATTGGATAGCCAAAAAGAACTAAAATATAATCTGCCATTGTAAACAAAGGGAGAAAAACAAAACTTGAGCCTATGAGATTCTGAAAAAGTTAACACTCTTAGATGTTTTGCTGAAATATAAAGTAAGCCATTGAAGGTGTTAATATCACAAGCAATGCAACGAGAATGTGCTTGAACCCAAGAACACCAACATCTATTCTCCTTACACTTCCAATATCTGATTTTAAATTTGTTTCTTCCTCCTGCAAAACAGTGACCAACATTACTTCTTTTTTCTGTATGTAGTCTTTAAACACAAAGCCAATATCAGATTTGCAGTATTCCAAGTTTTCAACTAAAGCTAAATGGTGAAATTCACTTAGATGCATTCAAAATCAGATTTTTAGTAAGGAAGAATTAATTTACCTTTGGATTAGTTAGTGAAGTGACGGTGGCTTGTGGTCTACTTTCTTGATGCGAAGAAGGAGCACTCTGGTCAAACTTTGATGAAACTTCACTTCCAATGCCACTGTCCATATAAACAGCTATCCCAATCTTCTTCAATTTCACCATCAACACACAATTCTCTCTTGACAAGTTAGTTATCTGCAAAAAAGTATCTATATCTAAGCATCCACTCTGATGATGATGGAGCTCCAACGACATGAAATAATAACGAGCTGGGTTTATGAGTAAATGGTTCCTTATTAATACCTGTTTATGAAGTCGTTCTCGTTCAGCATCTAGTTGCATGACCAATTTTTTCATGATCTTGTTATGTACAGCAATATCTTTAGCGGTTCGAATTTTTCTTTCTTCTGCTTGCTGTATATATTTCTCCCCTTCTTTCAATCTACCCTTAAAGAACTTCAGTTCTTGGTTGAGCTCAGCATTAGACTCAGATACCATGATCAACTTCTCCTCGGTATAGTCAGCCCTGTTTTCAGCCTTCAAAACTTTTGATTTCAGATCCTCAATCACATCCTCCATATCAGAAACAGTAGAATATAACAAGTTCTGCTTTTCTTTACTTGCTTCAACAGCTGCAACTGCATGTTCTAGCTGAAGATCTGACTCCCTCAAATGTTTCTCAAGCGATTCTAACTTCTCCAAAGTAAAGCCCTTGGCTCTGAAAATCCCCAACTCGTCTTGAAGCTCCTTATTGCTTCCTTCTAGTATTTTGCATTTAGATTCTGCTTCCTCAGCCCTTGCTTCAGTTTTCGTCAATTTCTCTTTGAGTTCCTCGGTGATACGTTCAATGTATGTTATCTGAGCAGCAGATGTAGCATCCACATCTTTTGTTTGAATCCCATATTCATTCAGTTGTTCCTCAAGGGAGCAAACTTTTTCACTTAATGTAGAATTCTCAGTGTTCAACAAAATCAATTTTTGTTCAGCTTCTTTCAAACTCTCTTTTAAGCCTTCTGTTTGTGCCATAAGAAAGTCATTAAGTCTTGAATTGCTGCTATCAAGCTTGCGCAAGGCAGATTCCTGAGCTTCTAAATGTTCCTTTGAATCAACGAGCTCAGACTTCAAGTTATCTTCTCGCTTAAAAGAACCGCTTAAGTTGAATTGAAGAATCTGGAGTTTTCCAGACATCTCTTTTGACGTTCCCTTAAAGACTTCAGCAGCATTATCTGCCTAAAGCCACCTGGAGAATGCATCTTCGGTCACTTCTTCCATGTAGACAACATCCTGCTCGGAAGAATATAGTTTCATCTCTAGTTCTCGTTCAGAATTTCTAGATTCATTTAGTTTCTTCTCAAGTTCCATCTCCTTAGCCAAAGACTTCTCCTCAAGCATCCTCAAAACGTTCCTTTGCTGATCAGTAGTCTGCATTTTGATCTTATCGCTCAAACTCACCATCATTTTGAGACACTGTAGTTTGCCCTCCAGACCCTGCGAAAACAAAAGTTAACATATATATATATATATATTTTTATCAAATTCTGAGAACCTTAATATCAAAGCTAAAAGAAAAGCTAAAATTAGTTAGGTTAATCACTTACAGCTTCCAAGTTCATCCAAACCAGAAGATAACTTCTGAAAGTTAGAAGATTGCTTCTTCATTTCCACTACGTGGTCCATTAATTGCCCCAAAGATTGTTCAGCATCATGCAACTTCCCTTCCAAATCCAAGAAAGCTTCTCCATCATGTTGAAACGGAGATATCATGACACGAGCACTTTGGATCTCGTTGTGGAGATAACCACGAAGTGATTCAAGTTCTTTCACCTCTGAATTGAGAATTGAAGACAAGAGATCAAACTCCAATGCCTTCTTCTTTTTCTTCTTCTTCTTCTTCTTCTTCAACTTTCTCAGAAACAAAGGACTCAAAATCATTTTCTCTCGAGACGAGTTGCATAGTAAGAAGACTTAGATTAACCAATTTCTCAGAGATAAAAGCAAAATGCAATTCAACTTTAGTCAAAACTTGGCCTGCATTAGAAAGTTGAGGATTCATCATAACTTGGCCAGTAAGCGAGATATCTTCAAGAAAGCTTTCTTTTGTTGAGCTTGGCTCTGGAACTAAGCTATCGTTGTCATCAACAGAGACAGTTTGATGGTGATCCGTTTCTGTTTCCATTTACTGCAACAGGGAAAAGCATCAAACTTTTTTCAAGAAATTCAATTACGATCCGAAATTATGGTTTTTTTTTACTAGATACAATGATCCTGGGTTCCGCAAAATCAGAATGAAATTTTCGATTCCCTTCAAATCAGGTGAAGTTTTCAAAACAGATTTACTTAATTCCGATCGATAAAAAACCTAAGAAATCAGAGAAAACTTACATTAAGAAACATTCAGATCAAAGAAGCTTCTTTAGAAGAAAATGATCGATTTTGTGAGAGAGCAATCGAGAAGAAGAAGAAGAAGAACTCGGGTTTGGTAATTAAACGAATATGACAGTAACACTTTCCTTAATTTTTAAAAGGTTATATTAAATTGAAGCTATTATATATTTTGTTGTTTCCAGATTTGGGACATGTAAGATATAACACCAAATCAGAACTTGCTACCTGTAATATTAGGGGTGTGAAATATTGACAAGTCACAACTACTGATCCATGACTTGTATTGTTGCATCGATTCAAAATAGTAGCATACAAAACATATATACAGTAGTTGTTAACATACATAATAAGTTGTTAAAAGAAAAAAGAAAAAAAAGCTTTAGTTTCTTAAAATGACATGGATACTTTTATCGAATAAAGAAAAAAAAAACTTAAGAATTAAAAGTTTTGACTATAGTAAATCTTTAACTTTATATTTGTTGCTCACGTTTAAATACCATTTATATTGACATTGATGTCGTTATTTAATAGAAACTAATTCATTTTAGCTCAGTTAATTTCACCTCTACATCTTCAACACAGACAAAAGATTCATTTAACCTCTTCCAAAGTCATATGATAAAATGGGTTCTTGAATTTCGAATATATCTATTTACAGTTTCTGTTTAAGAAAGCTATTAATTACACTGATCACTCTTTAAAAAAAAAAGGTCGTAAATGTGATGCCTCTTTAAGTCTCTAATCTTCTTGTAAAGCTTTAAGCTAGCTCATGAGAAGCAATGCCTCACGAGTTCGACCCAAAAGATTCAGAGCAGTTGCTGCTATATGATGTCCGGTTAGCCCCGCAAGAACAAGCTGCTCGTTATGCGAACCTTCTTCGATGTAGCCATCTGGTAACACAATCGGTCTCCACTACACAATGTTTAGTTCCAAAGAGTAAATTAGGACCCAAAACCAAAAAGATGAGAACTTTGGAAAGATGTGTCTCTCTACCTTGATATTCCCATCGAGTTGACCATCGAGGGCTATGAACTGTGCCACATGAGAACAAAACCCTCCAACACAGCCTTCTTCGATAGTAATGAGAAATTTGTGGTTCTGACAAAGATCACGCACAAGCTTAATGTCGAGGGGTCAGCTACAGTCACATTCAAACCGAGTTTCGAGAGAAGCGAGTGTGCATTAAGACAATTCTGAACCATAGCTCCATACCCAAGCAAAGCCACGTCTTGACCTTCTATGAGAAATCTTCCTCTTCCGATCTACTCTAATATGATAAAGCGGTTCTTGCGTCAGCAGAATTTGTTTATGCAACAAAAGTTTGATGATTAGATTACAACTTACTTCAATTGGTAATCCAGTCGGGAGGAGATAATTCCTGTTGACGATGGAGCCTCTAGGGAACCGGAAACAAACCGGGCGGTCAGTGATGTAAGCTGCAGTTGCAACCATATTTACAAGCTCATCCTCGTCGGCTGGAGCCACGGATATCATATTTGGTAAGGATGATATGAAAGCTATGTCAAAAGCTCCACACTGCACTGGACCATAGTATCCAACAAGCCCTGCGCTTGTAATCACAAATCGCACCGCCTTTCTCTGCCGACCTACATCATGGACCACCTAAAGAAACCATCAAAGATACTAAGGCCCTTTGCTTCTCACAGAACATCCTTATTAGAACAATCTTAATTTATGGCAGAGAAGATAGAAACCTGGTCATAAGCTCTTTGTAGAAAAGCAGAGGGAATAATGCAAAAGGGCTTTAGACCTCCAGATGAAAGACCAGCAGAGAATGTGACAGCGTGCTGTTCAGCCATTCCGACATTGAAAAATCGGTCTGGAAATCTCACCTGAAATTTAAGAAGTGATGGATCTATTTCCATTCCTGCATGAACCACAACAGTATCTCTATCCTTTTCTGCATCCATCACCAAAGCCTTTACAAAGCAATCATTGTAAGTAAGTCTGTCTGAGACACAAAATTAAACTGAAAAACTCAGGATTTGGATATGCATAAATTGTCAAGAAATTAACAGACGCAAAGAGATATACCTTTGACCACCATGTTCTTCCTGGTATCTGCATCTTGGTTTTCCTCTGTGATCACGTGGATCAAGACAGGACCCATTGAATCTAAAGAAGCTACCTCACGGAGAACACAAACTAGATCTTCAATGTTGTGTCCATCAACAGGACCAACGTAGTACAAAACAAGTTCCTCAAATAGTGTTGGTCCCACCATACCACGTGCATACTCATCGACTTTGGCTGCCCATTCGTACATGCCCTTTCCGATTCTTTTCGTCATAGCCTGTCAAAATTCACAGCAAAAACAAATAATAACATTTAATTGTTGAACACTAAACTTCAAGCCTAAAAATCGTAAACAACTAAGGTTCATAAAGACAGTATGGAAAATGCATACTTTGGCTAGCTCTCTAAATTTCGGAATACTTTACTAGATTGAATTTTGCTCATAATACTAGATAGTGCGCTGAAGGATGCCTTGGATCCCTCCATATTTGGATGTAAAGACTAAAGAGTGACAGTTATCGTTTAGGATAACAATCATATTAGAATCCAAGTAACCAGCATTGCTCATTGCCTCATATGCTTGACCAGCAGTTATTGTCACATTGTCTATCACAGCAACAACCTGGTCCCTCTTTCCTTTGATATCTCGAGCAACCGCTAATCCTAAGAAATAGAAATACACACCAAATCGATATATAACATTAATTAGCTAAGTCTAATTCTTGTTTTTATGAATTAAGGCAAATAAAAGTAATAAGCTCTAACTATATGCAACTGACTCTGTAAAAAGGGTGAGGAAACTATTACCGAGCCCAGCAGAAATACTGTTGCAGCCATGGCCGACCCCAAAAGAATCATATTCACACTCCAACTGAGAAGCTACCCCAGAAATACCATTCTTTTGTCTCGATGGTATTGCAGACCAACGTCTAGTCAAGACTTAATGTGCATATGTCTACAAAAGACAAGAAAATCTATTCACACAACAAGAAGTCAGTGAACATTAAAAAATCAAAATCCCCTGAATTTCAAAACATAAGCTTACTTGTTCGACAGCATCCCACGGTATATTGTCAACGGGGGCACAGAACACATAATGCAGAGCAAGAGTAAGCTCTATTGCAGCCAAGCTAGGGTTCACAGACTTTTGGGTCTTCCACAATACAGAAATAAGCTCTGTACGGATTTCTTTAGCAAATTGCTTCAACTCCTACGAGACGAAAACCCATCCTCACTAACTCCAATCCCTTTTGAGTTTCATTCAACAACATCTGAAATAAGAACATCAAGACTTTACCTTTACACTCAAATTCTTCAACTGATATGGAGTTTCAATGCTGTCTACTATTGGCGTCTTAACTTTCTCATCGCAGTACTCATCAGTATTTGGCAAAGAACAAACTCGAGATCGATTAGAATATTCCTGAATATCAAAAGCTACATTAGGGAGATTTCATCCAGAATACCAAGCAACTGATAGAATCCTTGAGACCCATAATTAAAATTTGACACTTTTGTGGTACTTGGCATAAACGAGATTAAGGAAACAATCAGACAAGTCTTAACCTTGTGCGTGGAGCTTGCAGCTGAGAAGAGGCTCTTTCTGGTGATCACAACGTTACATGGAAGAGAAGAGACACTATTATCTGATCTCGATTTAGAATTCCCGTCAACTCGAGCTGAGATTCCGAATTTATAACCAATCGAAACCGAACCCATGAAGAGAAAGCCCCAAAAATTCAAATTTAGATAACGATTCTGGACAATGGATAAATCGTACAAGATATTCTAGAGAAACTTCATGCGAATTTGAACTAATTGCCTAAAATGCCGAGAAAAATATGGAGAATGGAGAAAGCTCTTGATGAGAATTAAAAAAATGGAGAAACCAGAGGACTGAGGAGACAGTATAGAAAGAGAAGAAGATCAGTTATGCTAACGTTGAGGCCTGAAGATATAATTTGTAAAGCCCATAAATTTGGTTTTGGATGAACCCAATTGGTTTTTAGTTGGGCCTTTTTCATAATTCTGAATATTTACCAATCATCATCTACATCAAGACAAGCTTTGTGATCAGGTAAGCAATTCATAAGTTTAACAAAACATTCGTATTGAAATTTTACGTCTGCAATAAAACTGCGCAAAGAAGCAGGATATGGAGTAATCAAGTAGCTTTTAAACTCTGCTTATGGGAAAGAAGAAAAAGAAGAAGAAAGAGTTGGATAACAAAGACTGATTTTAAATTAATATTTTTTTCTGAACACTTTCTTAGATTTTTAATGAAGTCACCACCTGTTAAATATCTCAGCTTTTGGGCGGACTTTTGCTACTGCAAAAAGCCAACTCTGAAACCAGTGCAATGTGATCGCTTCCCCATTTCTGTAACGAACAACAAACAAATAAAAACTTCAAAATCAGTATGGATAAAAATCACTAGGCTAAATAAGAAACAAGATCACGGGATTTTTTTACTGGAGTCGGGAAGCCTGGTGTCCACTCCATTGCCTGCTTCGGCATTGGAGCAAGTACACGCACCGTTTGAAGACCTTCGGACCGCCTAACCCAAACCAGAAATCAAACATGAAAATACGTTTAAACTCAATCATAATCCATGAAATCTACTTTCAAGGTTTGTCACATATGGTTTTGAATTTTTTTTGGTTCGAATGTTCTTACCATATGTAGTCAACGGTCCCCATGAAACATCTGTGATAGCTTGTCACTACAGGTTCTCCGTTTTCATCTCTTGTGTTCGCTTGACCCTAACAAAAAAATTATCAACAGCTTCCTAAGAATTTGCTTTCGCATTAAACAGAGGACAAATGTGTATGGAGAATATATTACAATACCTCCACTTCTGAGTAAGTGCTCGTAAGATCCAGTGCGTGTTCAACTGTAATTATTTCTGGGTTGCCTGTTGCAGTTGCTATCTCCATTGGAGTCCAAGAGGATGGATTATATGTGATTTTCTCATTATTAAAAGCTTCAGAATCCGACTTATGTGAAAATTCATTCGGAAGTTCCCCTTTTTGACTTGAGTCTTCATTATTATCATGTAACTTAGCCAAAAAAGTTTCCCCATCTTCACCTAAATCTTCTTCGTCTCGCGTGAATACAACTGGTTCGTCCAATGTTAAGCCATCTAGTTTCATCTCAGCCAAAGTAGTGTCAACCTTGGTGGAGAGACTAGATGAAATATTTTGGTCAGAGACAATTTCCCCGGGAGAATGCTCTGTAACTGACAAAACAGAACTTCCTGAAAGGTCTGTATTCATATTGGCTTTAGTACAAGAAGCATGTGGAGGTTCTGTATCTGATAAGGTTACTGAAGAAAGATCTTCAGCTACCGAGAGATCCTCGGAGACATCAGGTTTTCTGTCTTCTCTTCCTAAATTACAATCTGAGGCCAGATCCTCGCTTAGTAATACTCGGTCAGAGCTAGAGGTGGCTTCGTGATCAGTAAGAATTGTATCACCACATGGAAGTTCAGATGTGTTTTTGGAGGTTCCCTTTCCAACATCTATGTAGGAGTTACTCTCTATGTGAACATTTGCAATTGAATTTGGTGGTTGAACTTGACCTTGTGGAGAGTTATTGGCAGACTGAAACCTGGAAAATTGAATAGGCTATCAATACAGAAAATAAAAATCAGAGATGTTAGAGGGTAAACATAAAGATGTTAGGTTGCAAAACAAAGTACATAATTTTGTTCAAGAACTTGGTGAATTCATGCTCTACCTCGACGTATAAATCTCTGGCCTTGGTGGACGAATTGCAGCAGAAACTTGCCCCGAAACTTTATCTCTGGCTAAACCAGATAAATCCAACTGCAAAGAGCAGCACAAGATACAATGATTGTGAACCATATACATAATGTCGCTAATAGGTGAAAGAACTGTGCCTAAAAATGAAGCTTTACCTTCCGCTCTGAAATAAAGTTGTATAAATGACTCTGCCAACCAGGTAAAATAATCTTAAGACCATGAGACAAAGTAAGTGTTTTTGGGTATATAAACTAGTTAAGGTACGAATGTCCTACCTTTGGTGTACAATTGAAATCCCCACAAAGAACAACAGGCGCATCATCCCAGAGTTTGGAAACAGCATGAGCTCTATCTAAGAGTGTTCTGACCTGCGCAACAGAGATAAGTACATAGATGAAAACTGGAAAGAGTTAAACAAACCAAGTTAAGCAAGCGGCAAAGCGACATAGATGCTCCATGAATTTATTTCAGACATCAGACAACTAACATTTTTACATGTTCATAGCTTATACACAAAGTTAAATCGGAGATTAAAATAGTCGTTTGGCAAAAGATTTCTACAAAATAGAATATGGCATTAAAGGAAAGTACCTGACCAACTTTAAAGTCTCCTCTTTTAGGATTAAAGAGCACGTGAATGTTACACATGACAACTCGACGGGAACCAGCAGAGCTTCAAAAGAAAACGGCAATTCACTTCAACCCACCCACAAAGTATAGTCCATAAGGAAAACCATTAAAGACTGAATAAAATCAACCACTTCCTAGAGAATGGCAATTATCCATCAATAAAATATATAGTATGATAGTAACATTTGTAGACATTTTAAGTTACCTTTCAGGTGGAAAGGCCTCATTTTCTTTTGTATGTGAAGCCAATAGTGTCTACACAGAGCAAATTTAAATTCGGGTAAAGGGGCAAAGGTATACAAGTCAATATCAACATAAGGTATCCATATTACCTCAAGCACACATATTTGAGCAACATTATCCCGAAGACCAAGTTGATTGAACTGGATGCTTTCCTCGTGAACCAATTTGAATCTAATACAATGACAATGAGAAAACAAAAGAAAATTCTAGACAGAACCACACAAGGAAACCAAACCTATTTGAACGCCAGAATATTGCACATCCGTCAACAGCGTTACCAGTCCGCATCTACAGTTTTATACAATAGGTTAGCCCCACATATTCAAGCCTACTTCTTAGAACCTTAGATACATACCATTTATTTTTTACTCCATCAATGGAAAATACAAACTCAAAATCGCTATCTTTAAACAAAACTAAGAAAAATAATCGATCCAGAATTGCAGATGATGCTGACTCATAAGAAAGATAGATAACCCCTAAAAGTTTTTCAAACAATTTAACAAATATATGTACCTTCCAAATGCCAGTATATCCCCGGTGCTTCAGATCCTCCTCTAAGTCCTGAAATTTATCAACTTCCTGGCATATGAAAAAATAATATTAGAGCAGTCTGCAAATGGAAGATACATTCCCTAAATGATAGAAAAGGGAAAGTAAGAAAGCTTTGTCTCCTCAAGTTCCTCTCTAATACATAAACAGTTGCAAGACGATATGGCAGAAACTATAACCTGGAGGCACATTATATCTGCAGACCAAAGACCAAGTTCAAACACTATTTTGCTCTTCCTCCATCCCCAGCTTAACATATTCCTCGGTATGTGAAAGTAAAGAGTCCTCCAGTGATCATTTGCAAGGTAATCCGCCAAGATGTTATACGATAGAACAACAAACTTTTCTGGGAGAAGAAGAGAAAGCAAGTAAGAAATACAAAATAGTCAAAAAAGTGGTTTTGAGATGGTCAGTTTTGAGCAAATGCTACCGGAGCGAGGAGGCAATGCCGTTTTGGCATATTCCCAATCTCGGTAATCTGAAGGTTTTGAGCGTGGCCGTTGACGGAAGCTTCGCTGCGGAGGCGGCCGAGACATCTGGTTTTGATAAAACGGAGGGGGAGGACAAGCCGCATAGTTTTGATTGGATTGAGATTGATTGGGCTGACGGAATTGTTGCCACTGACCTGGAGAAGGCGGAGGAGGCCGAAACTGGTAATTCTGATTGAACGGCGGTTGCTGCCGCTGAGCTAGCGGAGGCTGAGGATGTCGGTAGGTTTCACCATGCCGGAATCGGAGATTGGCGTCATGGACTGACTGGAAATGTGACTCTGCAGTCACGAATTGATCTCTTCCTGAATAATTGTGTGGACGATCGGAGAAATTTCTTTGGCCTCGGCCTCTCCCTCGACCACCTCTGTACTGCTCCGAAAGAAATAAAGCATCTTCCATAAAACGAAGCAACGTATCAAGAGTGATACAAAGTTAGAATGGCTGAGGAAATTTACCGGAGAACGAGCAGACATGGCAACGATGGAAGCAGAACTAGTAGAGGCGTCAGAGAAGGCAGCGTCTGAGAAAATTTGAGCAACAAAACGAGAACGCCGCATTGGTCAAGTGAACGGAGTGAGGAAGAGAGCGACCTCGCAGCTCGACGAAACGATTCAATCCGATGAACGGCGATTATTTGACAATCGTTCCGTTTTTTTAATCTAGCAGTACACAGCTTTCTGTCTATTCTGTGAATAAATGACACGCAAGCCAAATACTATAAGACGGGAACACATTTCTTCTTTACTTTCTTCAACATTATGTATCTCTTTTAGATTCTCAAATTGATAGAACTACATTTCATATATGGATTCTCAAGATCACCTCATTGATCGAACCGGCAAGCCTCGATTGCAAATAATGATGATACTGAGTAATATTAAAAGATTAAGATGCAAAGTTAGAAGCTATAGCTTTAGGAACAATAAGGTCATCAAAACAACCAAAACTCGAAAAGAGGTGAATCATAAGATTAATACATCTTGAATTGAACAAACTAACTGGGGAGGAATAGCTTCCCCAAGTTGGGATTTTTTTCATCATTTGTTGGCTTCAGATTGAACAAAGGACTTGGTGACAACGTAGCAATCTCTTGGTTCAATGTTGACGTAATAGTTTTCTATGGTATCTGTGATCTCAAACCCGAACTTCTTGTAGAACTTGATCGCATCTTCGTTGTTTGTCTGCACGTGCAAGTATATATCACTCATGTTTTGCTTGGAGCACATGTCAAGAACATGATTCAATAGCTTTGAACCTGCAAAAGAAGAAAAATAAGATACACAAGTTATAAACATAGAAATTTGCTATTTTAAAAAAGCGGATTTTGACTCCCTTAAATCTTGGTACATGAGGAAATTGTTGGCCTTAAATTTCCTCGATAACACAACAAAGATATGCATATCACTCTTAAGGACTATTTCTTCATGGCTTGAATGAATCTCTAAATGAAGGAACATCAAGATAAAGAGCTACAGAATAAACACACTACTGCTAGCCTCATGCTAACAGTTTTCTACATTATTCATGTCTTACCGATGCCAATCCCGCGGTATGGTGCAAGAACACCTAATGTCATTATATAAACTCGCATGGCCCCACCTTCTTTCTTCTCCAATCGACAGGCGATAGCTCCAACACATATGTCACTGTAATATGCTGAGAGGAAGCAAATCCATTATTAGAATTTAGAAGATGAAGAAATTATCATGTCTCACAAATTAGTTGTTAACAGTCTTTTAAAGTTTCATAATCACAAATCGTTGTACACAAGTTCCAAGCATTCCACAGAGACAAGGACGCAAAAATTCTGAGATCAATTCAGTGTAATACTTTCCTCCCGAAAACAAGAAACATTCATTTTAAAGGTTTTTTACTTTGTCCACATCTCTGTTTATCTATCAAAAAGTTCAAACATGAATCAGTTTTTGTGAAAGAAGCAACGAAATTGGTCGATGAAAGACACTTGGAAAGAAGGCTTATACCAATACTAAGAAAGTAAAATTATGTTATTCCTAATTTTTCAGACACTACCTCAGAGCCTAAACATAAACCGGCTCAGACAAAAATCTCACCGACCAAACAAACAAGCAGACAAACCATTCTCACCTTTAACAATTGCCAGTGAATCCACTACCATAAAACCCCCCAAAGAAACTAAATTTTTACTTATTCCAGCAAGAGACTAATGCTCCTTCAGGTACCATAACCGTAAACAAAATATTTTTTCATGAATTATAACACAAATCCGATGATTTTTAGTTCTGATTCAAAGGCACATTCGCATGAAAACGTAATCTCCCACAGCCACGCGCATGAGAAACGAAATAAAACAGAAATTAAGAAAATTCAAGTAAAGAAGACGGACGGACCAAGCTTGGTGAATTCGCCGGATGCGATTGCATCGGCGTAGTACTTGTCGTTGTAGCGAACCGGGAACAAAACCGTATTGAGCTTCTTAAGCTGCATCATGTTTTTGTCTCTGACTGCATCTAAAGATACGCTGACTTCTCGCCCAGCTCCCATTTCGCCGTCGAAGAATCTTGAATTCGACGTCGTACACACAGAGGAAGGAAAAGCTCGATTTAGGGGTAAACTACAATTTAATGATTTATGAATGATGCTCGTTTTATTTAATCCTCGGTCAGCCGGACGAGAGAACAAAAAATTGGGCCTATAATTCATTTCGGGCCTTAATAAAGCCCATAAAATGTAACATCCTCAATGAGACGGAGGATTCGTCGGAGGTAGGGGATAATGGATAGCCGAACATTTTGTGAACTGGATCATCTAGGCGCTCAAATTCATAGTTAATCTGATTTCTTTGAAAACAACGTCACAAGACCAAAAAAAAAAAAAAAAAATCATAAACATTCTTTCTTGACAAACTACCAAAGCATAGCTGTCTTAGACAAAAGGATGTGATGCTAATTTAACCCATGCATATGCTTCTCTAACGAATTTCTACACATCACAAACGAAAAAACTTGAAATTTTATACTGATGGCTATCAGGATCAGAGAATGATCACTTGGCATGAGGTAGAGAGTCTTGGAATGGTAAGGAGTTCCTTAAGGATGGCAGATTCTTCTTTGTTTCTCAACTCGTCCAAGCAGAGAGTTAGTTTCTTGAGGATTGTTGAGTTCTCAAGAAAGTAACTCACTAGTTCCACCATCTCTATCGCCTCCTCGATCAATGGCCATTCTATCTTAACATGCTCAAGAGATGATAGGAAACACCGAGGTGCGGGAAAAATATTAATTCCCTTCTCCAGAAAACTACTATATACCTGCAAGAACAACATAGAAGAAACACAAGTTTTATGAAATTTTCACCATTTGCATTATATGTTTATAACAAAAGACGTTAATGGTTCAGTAAAATTCCTAACCACGACAAGAGATTTTAGATTTGGGCAGCTTTCAAGAAAGATTGGCAACATTTCCCAACTGTAGTGGGTTAATTTCACAAGCAAAGAAGATAAATTACGGAATAAGGGCAGTGGTTCACATCTTGAGTAATCATAGATGACCTGCAAGCAAAAAAAAAAAAAAAAAAGGAATCAGGAAAAACGTATAGGATAAAGTTAAGCATTCAAAAAGCAAATTCAATATAGGTTACCTCAAGAGTACGGGAAGAGATGGTGATATCTTTGACACAAGAGATGCTACCAAGAAAATTACGAATCATGTTTCTCTTTGGTCGATCAGCTGGATTAAACCTACTTGGGTAAGACAAGTTAAAGACAATATCGATATTCACCTTAGCAAGGGAAGCAGGATTTGTAATAATGAAACTTGCAGTTCGATGATCACCGAGCTTGAGAAACTCAAGTCTGGGAGCATCAACAACAAGTAATGAATCTTCAACAGCATCCTTGTTTCTTACAACACTAAAAGTGAAGGACAAAAGAGACTGAGAAAACACTCGTAAAACTTGTATACCATGAGAGGATCTCCTCAATATATACAAATTTTCAAGAACAGAGCAGCCAGAGATCAGCCTTTCTAAAGCCAAAGCGTCGAGGAACTTAACCATACTTAAATCCAAATCTTTGAGAAACGGTAAAGAAACAAACTCGGGAGTGGACAAGGTAACACCCCACAGCATTAAGGAAACCAAGCTCTCACAAGTATAAATGGTCAAAGGAATCTGAAACTCATGACTCTCCCATGAATTTTCCAAAAACTGGAGATGTTTAACTTTCCTTTTGATGACAATGTCCATCCACTGCCTGATAAGAGGATTATCAGGATCACGATTCCTATCACCAGGGAAAGCTAACCTAAAACTTTCCAAGGATGACTCACTGTTAAAACCCAGAAAATTATTGACAAAACTCACGCATCTCTGGTACTTGCTTGGCCAATCAGGATCGCTTAACCTATCTAAAGGGACACAGAAATCATCACCTTCCAAGTCTAATTTAGGAATGTATTTCCATAGATTCTTCCATCTACTTGATAAAGCACTACACCTAACCACATCCTTTGTGCGAAGTTTCAACAGTACCTGAATTATCAATTGTTCTGGCAAATTGCTTAGCCAATCAACTTCACTCGATCCACAAACTCGTTTTTCTCCACCTTCATCCATCTGATCTACGCAAATTCACTGAATAGAACCACTCCCACGGATTTTATACAATCACTACCCGGCCTGAATCAACTCGGTTTAATCCGATTCGAATTCCCGAAAAGACAAATTATTGGGCCTTTAGTTAACTTCAGGCTTAAATAAGCCAACACAGTGACTGTCATAACCTTCTCAATGATATAGAAGCTTCATTAAATTTTAAAACACCTATAGTATAGAGTATAGACTATGGTTGGTTGGTTAACATCAGTAGAAAGAGGCGTACAAGGATTTGCTATGGAGAAGAAGAATGGGAAAGCGATCGTTGTAGGAGGAAGTATAGCTGGCTTATCGTGCGCACACTCGCTCACGTTAGCAGGTTGGGATGTTTTGGT